>CM054381.1:80110658-80630658 GCA_028858755.1 Ara ararauna
CACTACAGAACGTAAGCCCATGTGTCTTTCAGGGCTTATGAGCATGTTTTTTCACACCTGCTTCAAAATAAGCTGAAAAAGGTCACCCACCATTAGCAAGTCAGCAAGACTTTTGTCAAGGGCCCAGCCTACCAGACTCAGAGATGACACACTCTGCTCAGAGTTGCTTAGGATTCCCAGAGTGGTTTTTAATAGTAAACTGATCAGTAGCCTTCATGCCTCAGGAAGCAATTATATAGTTGAAAGGTGACAATCACCATAACTTGGATGAATTTGCTGTTCAAAGGAGGTAAAAAGCCATGCACTTTGCATACAGGGTGAAAGGGTGGAGAAGGAAAAGCAGTTATATCTTTACATGTACAGTTAGCTCAAGAAATTGGCTTTGTTTCCACCTTCAGTGACTCTGCTGTCCTTTCCCACCCACATAGAATCATAGAATTGTAGAATCGTAGAACAGTTAGGTTTGGAAAGGACCTTAAGATCATCTAGTTCCAACCCCCCTGCCATGGGCAGGTACATCTCCCACTAAACCATGCCATCCAAGGCTCTGTCTAACCTGGCTTGAACACCGCCAGGGATGGAACATTCCCGACTTCCCTGGGCAGCCCATTCCAGTGCCTCACCACCCCCACAGTAAAGAACTTCTTCCTTATATCCAATCTAAACTTCCTCTGTTTAAGTTTGAACCCGTTACCCCTTGTCCTATCACTACAGCTCCTAATGAAGAGTCCCCCTCCAGCATCCTTATACAAGATGCATCTAGGAGCCTAAACCATAGATGGTGTTAGCTACTCTAGCTCTTTTGAGGTGGTGAGGCAATGTCCACTTACATGGAACGGGAACCAGATAAACTACTAATTATTGGTATGTATTGCATACCTTGTAACAGCATTGACTGCTTTGTTTCCCATATGCAAGATGCACCACAGACTGGAACCAAGAAACTTGCACACCAGTATCATCTCTTTACTCCAAGTTTGGATCTGTTCCACTCTTTTCATCCTCCTCAAACTGATACTTACTGAAAACTTAGAGAAGATTGTAATCAGAAGGTCTAGGATGAGTGTTGCCCCAGGTGCTTCCGCTTTTATTCATGTCCACTGGTACAGGCAGGTTCCCCCACTCCTATCAAGAACACTTAAGATCATAAGTGAAAAGTGTTAGCATTGGTTTACTCTTCAAATATCATACAGGAGTGAAATCCCAGCATCAGTCAAACCAGGCCTGGATTAACAAAAGCTTAGTGATTTGACCAGTCCTGACAGTATTAAATGAATGCTGAAAGGACTTTGGTATTGAGCCTTATCTTTTGGATCATGAGGAGAAAACTTCTTCCAAAGATCACATCCACAGCCTTTGGAAGTAGAGTCCTTGGCTCCACCCACCAGCCCAGCCTGCATATCTCACTGCACAGCCGAGTCTTTTTCAAGCAGCATTAGGCATAGCAGCCCTGTTACTCTCATTTCATACATGGAGGAAGACAAAAAACCAAAGAATTCTCACCTAAATCAACACAAAAAATTCCTGATGAAGCAGGCTTAGCCTACTTGCCAGTCCAGCAAGTGCAACAATACCCTTTGCTCACCTTCAGAAGGGAAGGTGCATCATGGTAAGATAGCTAGCTCCCTCTACATCCCAACCGCACTGAGAGCCCCTACCATAACAGAGCAGACTACTTCACGGACCACTCGAGCTGCAAAGGAAACCCATGCCACAGTGGTTGGACATGATTAAGGAGAGTCCCCTACACAAAGCAGTAGAGAAAAATATCAGAACATGTTTGCTTGCTCAAAGTGTGATTCAAGAGGCACCTTTTCTCAGTGGAACAAGACTTATTCAGTGCCCTGTGCATAGTCTGTGTGAATGAGAGTCCTATTAAAAGCTCAATTGCGCAGCTTTTGCAGGGCTGGGGTTAGCTTCCAAAATGCACTGCTCTCTTCTAAAGCTATTGTGCAAGAGCTGTGTGTTTAAACACACGTTTCCAACCTGCCAAAATCGTTCTTTATATTTGATCAGGAATAATTTAATTTATTTTTTTTAACCTTTGAACCTGTTGCAACGCAGGTTCAAAGGTTACTTGGGTGCAGTGTTGCTTGATTATTAAAGCCACACACTGATGATTCGGGGCTTAGTCCTGCCACAGGAGCTGGCGAAGCACCAGCCCTTGAACACCCACTTGGAGTTGTAAAGCAGTGAAGGAAGAGAGCTGTGCCAGCCCTCCACCCACCTCAAGCGCTGAAGGAAGGTAAGCAAATCTTTCCTGATCGGAGCCTATGTTTCCCAAGTCCTAGACTTCCTGCTTCTGCAGAGAAGTACTGCAAGTGGGATAACAGCCTTAATCTGCTGCAGTGCCTGGAACCCATGTACTCTTCTAGTCAGACTGTGTGCTGCTAAAGGTAACAACTGTGTAATTGGCGGCATGTTACTAAAGAAGCAAGCCTGGGCTCAGGGGTGGCCTATGGAGAAATCACAGCCTGAATCAAAGCAGCCACCTGAACACTCCCTGCTGCTATACAATGGCTGGAACTGGAAATCTATGTCCAGGCTGAAGCCATTTTCTTATCGGTTTGTTAGTTATGTCTATTTAAAGATACAGTGCACACAGTGCCTGTGCCGGGCTCCCATTCAGACGTGCATCTAAAAGAATTCCAAAAATAGTAGAATCATTTGGTTCCACAGCAACGTGGGTAGGCTCTGAAATCTTGTCAGTAAAAAGTTGTTAAATGCTAGATAACTTACAGGAGTTATTGGGAACATTTAATACATCCAATAGGACCTTAATCCCCAACTATGAACACAGAAGCTAGCTATAATGCCTTTTTTAATATTTTAAAAGTAAGATCTTACAGTATGGCACACCAGACTGCTGCCATCGCCTTAGTACAACTGCTTGGTGTAGCTATAGAGATGAAGCCTCCTCCAAGCTCTTTCTTGTGTACAGAGCTACAGATGTAACAAAGGAGCAGAGACAAATATTAACCAGAAGTCAAGCTGCAAGAAAGAGAACTGGCACACAGCAGACTGCTTCTCCAAGCCCTGAGCCCATTGTCCTGTCCATACTAACTTCTCCAAGATTATGTTGTTGTGTAGTTACTCTGCTTAACAATAGCCAGAAGGTTGCCCTTGAAAAGTGCAGCAGAGCAATAAAGAATGATTATTTTTACAGCATTAACAAACTGGAATTCAAAAATCCTCAAAATAAAGTGAGCCAACACTTCACACACTCACAAGGTTTAGATTCAAGTCTTGAATTGACAACAGAAAAAAGTGTTCACTGAGCTAATTCTTCCCTTTCATTTATTTACAACCTCTGCTATTTGCTATAGGTGGATGAACTATTTTGGCATCTTTGGATAGCAAAAGCTCATGCTGTGCCATGCCGTTAAGATTTACTATGAAAGCTCATCTATTCTCTATGCAAACCTTTTGTAACAGTGACAACAGGAAGGAAACAAGTTGAGCTCTATATACGTACTCTACCTACTGCTCATCCTAGTTTGCTAATGAGTAGGAAGATGCAGGTATACTTTTTATATACATGTACAAAAAGATGCAAAGGTTGAGTTATTCAGAACTCTGCTTTATGTTTTGGCAGAGAATTACTAACAATGAATGGATTCATGCCTCTCAAAAATCTGGAGTTTATTCAGATCAGTTAAGGCAGTATCAAAAATGAAAAGCCTAAAAATTTGCATGTCACTTCTTATGCACACCAGGCAAAGAGCATCAGCTGTATTGTAATTTAGGAGCATTAAACAGAACCCCTCATGAAGGAGAAATTATCCTTCCCAAGGCTTTTTTGTGTGCATCATTTAATCCCATTTATGTTGGAGCTGTGAAACCCGCTGAGCCCAGGCAATGCAGCATAACTTTACCAGCTCAAGCACCTCTGCTTCACATGCTGGGCTTCTGGCAGGCCAGGTAGGACAGTGCTACGGGCATGTTCTCTCACTTTTGCAGCCAATGCATGAGGTACACAGCATCACTACTTAACAGCTAATCAGAGACAGGGCAAATTCATTGCTATTTTTCTTCCTCCTGGAATAATACCAGCCTGAGGCCAGATATCTGAAGAGGGAAAGTCCTCGGAGAGGTACTCAAAGGTGGTGATAATTGAGCTGGCTTGGCTGGGAGCCTGGCCTTCTTACCCTTCTCTGTAAGGGGTATTGCCTTTCTCTAAGCAGAAGTCGCTCTGAGGTGCACTATTAAAGCTGAAGCTCACAACCTCACTTAAACGCCACAGGAACAGGTCTAGGTAGGCAAAGCCAAAGGCAGAGAAGTTTCATGCAGAACAAGCTGTTTCTTTTTCATCTTCACATAAAGCTTACATAAAAAATAAAAATCAGTGAATTAAGCCTCAGCTTTCCTAAAAGTATATCTGCAATGCTGAATAATATCGCAATTGCAATGCAAGTTAACTTTACCTGAATAGCATAAAGTTTACAGCAAGAATAAAAACATAGTTGTGATTAGTAGAGGCTATGCATTTTGGCAAGCCAAGGTCCAGGAAAGGTTGTATTCACAATGCAAGTATGTGCCATGTTATTCCATCACAGATATACTTAGTCTAGCTAAGAAGATTAAACTGAAATCATAGAGCATAAAAAAAAACCTTTCATATGGGCAAATTGTTAAGTAGGAAAACAATTCCAAGACCTGAAGTCAAGGTACTACAGAAGAGAGATAGGAGAAGCTGCTGCTTTCTCACCCTTGCAAACCTGCTGCAATGTTGCAGTTATATTAGACAAGCATCAGAGAGAAAAATGAAACTGCAGCAGCTATAAACTGTTCAACTTTAAAGTGAAGAAAATCAACTGCAAAACCACAAAGAAAAACCTTGTCATAGCAGGAAACAAAACCGAAGTCTGAAATGTGATTCACTGTTATGTTGTGCAAATAATTACACACATGTAAGTCTATGCCACAACAGAAAGAACTAGGTAGCTTTGGGGACAAAAAAAAAAATACCCAGGACAGCCAAACCCCAAAACAAAACAAGAGAAGCACTAAAACCCAATAAGCCAAAACCAGCAGCAGGAATGGGGATCCAACCCACCAGCAAATACATTACAGCAGTATATGAGAAACACTGTACTCAAAGCATTTTTTCAGTATCACAGGTTACAAAGTTCTGCTCAGCTTAGTGTACCTGCAGCTATAGGAAGAAAAATGCTATTATTGAGAGTACAGTTTTATACACACAGGAAATAGATTAGAAGCAATAAATGATAAATATTGCTTCAAAAGGGTTTGTTCTACTTTTCCCTCTGCTCTTCAAAACCATGCAAACCTCAAGCTCTTTTCACCAACAGAGAAAAAGCTCAACAACTTCCTCTGTATTTTTTCTCTTACCACTCCAGTTCCCACATGCAAGATCCTCCCATTTATAAGTTCCCTTCCCAGCATGCTTTTCTGCTTACTGATTTATTTAAACCAGGGAGAGGGAACTAGCTGTAGTTTTTAATGAGCATTACCTAATTAGCATCAGTTTGTTATTGTGTTGGTAAGGCTCCCTTTTACTTAAGGAAAAGAGATTGGTTTCACTCCTCATCTTCAGAATGGTAGGTGTTCTTGATTATTGGTTTTCTATATTTGCTCTGAAGTGTTTTCTGTATAAATAATGAAGTTCTACTTTTATTTGTTTTATTGCTGATGGGATTGCTTGTTGCTACCTACATGGGCTTTACTGTAACCTGGGTGGAGGTGTGGTGATTAGCTGCAGGGTCCAAGATAATGAGTTCTTTCAGGAAATTGCTAGGAAATCTCTGGTAGTGTGCTATCAGGAACAAATGTGAACCTTACGCTAAGTTAAGTTCAGATACATCATGAAGAGCAAAGAGCAAGCATGTAAGTACTGTGATAATATGTAGTGATAAAATACAATAGTATCTGAAACTTTTTTGTGCTACTTTTTCTGTGTATGGCTATGTATAAGCTAAGTAAGGTGCTTAATGCTGATGTTCTAGCCTTAAGACTTCTATGTGAGTGAGTTTTCAAGTTCTAGCTCCTTAAGCTGTGCTTGCTGAACATCTAGAGATAATTTCCTATTAATATAGTGTTAATGCATGCATGTTTTGCTAGAATGTGGTCCTGTATTATTTAATAGATAAGCAGTAACAAAACCTCTTATTGACTACTTTTCTTAATTTTTCAAAGTCTCAAAGGGTTAGTTGAATGTGTTCTGTTTCTGAGTAGGTCCTTTTCAAGTAGAAAACCTGATACAGAAAAATACATGAAAGCTTGACTTTTCAGTTTAGCTGGCAAAGCTTCTTCTAGTACTAAGCAGTGTCATGGTGTCATTGCCCTCCTGATAGAGGGATAACAATACCAGGCACAGTAAAATTATTTCTAAAAAATAGCCTTGCTATTTAAGTATAATGAAGCTCTGATGTTGGTATGTTTCATGAGCAAGGCCCCAAAACAGCCTGTAACATACAGTCTGAAACCACAGAGCACTCTACTTCCCGAAAGTAATTTACTGAGGCCTCATTCTTTCCCACCCCTGTCCTTCTCAGTCAAGATCAAAGGGTACTTGAACTGTTTGGCTCTAACTTTCACAAGCGGTACTCTCAAAACAAAGCCTAACTGAAGCATATCTTAGGCTTATTGCAAATTACTGTGGATTTGTTTTGTGGTTTTTATGTGGCTCTGTTCAGCAGTTACTGCTGAGCTTTTACACTTTAGCTTCTTTCTGGATGCTAAAAGTTAGGTGTCCCTAAACCCTGCAGGCCACAAGGCTTGTCCCTGCTGCTGCTAGAGGAAAGTAGGATATAACGTTTCCAAGGAGCAAGAACTGGCACAATGGCTCACAGCGGCAGGACACCAAGCAAAAGCTGCGCTGTGTAAGCAAATGTAGGCTACTGGTGGCTAACTAATTAATGACCCCAGTGTAGT
This sequence comes from Ara ararauna, assembly GCA_028858755.1. NCBI lineage: Eukaryota > Metazoa > Chordata > Aves > Psittaciformes > Psittacidae > Ara > Ara ararauna. The sequence goes on from CM054381.1 coordinate 80,117,553, forward strand.
CATCTATGCTCTTCTCTTCCTGCTTGGGAAGAGTCAATACTCTTACATTTTACCTTACTAATACAAATCGATAAGCTATCATGATCACCTCAAAAGCATATGCAAACTGTTTCTTAGGCAAAGTTCTAGAAAGCATTTTCCTGGGCAGTGTATGACCATTGCTCCTGAAATTGTGCGAGTTTTGGCCGTTGCTTTGCTGTCTGTGAAGAACTACTATGATTGAGATTTCTTTCTTCATGGTTATATGTTTGCAGGCACAAAACTCAGTCTCTTTGCAGTGGAGATAATCTCCTGACTAGGAGAGAATAGAGAATAACTATTTCCTTCCTTCTCATTAGTGAAAGAATTGCTGTAGAGACTAAGAAGCTGGGGGATACAGTAGAAATGAGAACATGTACTCCTGAACCCAAGGGTGTAAATGGCATCACTGTAATCTCTTTTGATAAAAACTAAGCCTTTGCACTCTGAAGCCTAGTGTGTCTTATCCCTGACCGTTGATCAGGGCAGGCAATCTAAGTACACTTTAACTGTCTAGTGTCATATTGCACAAGAGGCCTACATGTGTTTTGAGACACCCTCTGCGTTTTATATCTTTCTGGTCACTGGGATCTGAACCCTTTGGAACTTGGGGGTTTCAAGCACTTCATCCCTGCATGCTTAAGAAAGCAGCTGGTCCTCAGACCTGCCCTGCAGTGCAAGCTGGTGTCTGTCAAGAATGCCCTGGCTTTGTCTCATGTTGCACTGAATTGAGCTTTCACTTAGCTGATACAGGTTGGGTATTACAAATGCATAGGGCATTTGGATTTGTGGGTTAAACTCTGGTTGGAGTTGCTCCATAGGACAGATCCAGGGTAGAGCTGCTCTCTTCCCATGGGCAGGAACTCTTATCCTCTCTGCTGGTTCTTCTGCTTTAAGGGCAACAGGATTAAGTAGCTTTTGGAGGACACCAGGGATGATTACCTAGCAGTGACTTGGATTTGACAAGTTGCAGTAGAAGCTCTTGGCGTAGGAAACAACTGTCTTGATAGTGGGAATTAAGACAAATTTGCTGACAAGTCTCTTTTCACATCTTGTATAACACACCCTGTGTATATTGATAGGAGCGACTAAAGCCTATCTGAGGGAATAGGGTTGGGAAGTGAAAGCAAAACACTATTAATAAAGTAGTAGAATTGAAAATAACCTGTCAGGTATGAAAAGCATTTTCATTTTTGTGTATTGCAAACAAGATCTAGGTATCTGTGCTTTTCTTTTGACACAACACTGACTTCTGTCGCTTTAAAGGATGCTGGGTTTTGACTCTCATGTATAGTCTGTAAGCAGGCTAAGAAAGACAGTTATTAAAATAACCCAAAACAAACAAAAAGAAACCCCTAGAAACAAATAAGCATATGATACTTCTGAGGCTTTAGAGATAAAATCATCAACAGGTCTTGCTTTAAATGAAAAGTCCATTTGGCTTATAACTGAAACCCATCCTTGACTAGCTATAGGATTGCAGCTTAGGTTACAGTGGGAATAGGCTACTGTCTTATGTGGAGAGAAAGAGAAACCAGAGACTTGGGGAATCAATTTAGAATCTGAAGGCAAAAGTTTTCCTGCATTTAATTGTCTTCAGGCTTCTCACAACTTGATCAGGTGTTCTCTCTGGACCTAGAGCTCTTTGTTCCAAGCATCATTTCCTTTCAGGGCCTGATGCTCTCTCTTCCTAGTTGTCTTTGTACAAACTGCCTTGCATGTGAATCAGTGAGGACATGAAGATAGCCTGATCGAAAGATTTTCAGTGACTTATCTACTGCTGCATGGAGCATTTGGGGTTAGTGGGTTCTCAGATCCTTACCCCATAAAGGTCAGGCAAGTGACCTCTGTTAATTTTCTGTCAGGTAAGGCGTTGTAATAGGCAGTAGCTATTTGAGACAACTGCGCTGATCAGTCTGATTAGGCAGTGTTAATAAGTTATAGGAGAGGACTTGTTGCTATAGGCCTGATCCTCAGTTCTGTTTATTCCTCTAGTATAATACTCTAAAGCCAACCAATCCTTCCTGGTTTCACATGAGAGCACACTTCATCCATTAAAAGAGGTGAAACTGTACAGATATGTGGTCTCCTCTGTTGCCTTCACTTAGCTCTCTTCTCCTGCTACTGACTGGAAAACTTCATATCCAGGGGAGAGTCATGACTGCAAACTCCTTTTGCCCTATGTAGGGATGGAAAAAGATTGGAAAACAGCCCAAGCTTTATGCACGCTGTTTTAATGGAAGGTGTCCCTGCTCACAGCAGGGGGGTTGGAACTGGATGAGCTTTAAGGTGCTTTCCAACCCAACCCATTCTATGAAAATTCAGGTGAGTTGAACATGAGTACTCTGGTATTCATCTGAAAAGATGTGAGAATAGATGTGCCAGGGTCTAGTTTTGCCAACAGGCTAAGCTTCCAACATAAAGACGGTACAAATGTGATTTGATCTGTCACTTGGATCTAGTACTGGCCTTCGAGTTAAACAAATAAAGTTTATATATCCAACTCCTGTTCATGTTGGAGAATGAAGATGCCTCTACCAAACTGCCTCAGTACTCGTGCTATAAAAAAGTGACTTGTTCCTGTTAACAAAAGAGGAAGTGGATGAGTCACACCATAAACCAGATACTATTTAAGCACCTACAGAAAGCTGTTTGCTAACTGCTCCAGTAATGGGTTACAAGGCCAAATGTCTAAGTCATGAAGAGCAGCTGATTGCCAAGTTGCTTCGTTAATAATCTTCAGTCTTCCAAACAAAGCAGTGCTAGAACCTATACTGTTAAGCGCCTTTGCCCTGAATGTAGACTTAATCAGCAGACCTGGTTTTAGGAGATTTTTTTAATCTAGGCTTGGTTGATCATGGCCCAAAGGAAGAGTGTGGAGATGGGTGACTTCTGTGCTGTAGAAAGAGTAGGTTTGATATACCCAGTGACTGGAACTGTCAGGCAATGCAGAGTGCCAAGGGCAGTTCCTGCCTTTCTTACTGTAGCGGTCTTTTGGGACTCTCAATACATAAAACCAAGGTCAGGAGTTTGAAGTGCACATTGTATCTAAGGCTTGGAGTAGAAAAGTTCCAATGCTAGGGAGCTGGTACTGCTCAGATATGTAGGTGGCATGGTTTTGGCAGCTTGGACTTGACAAGAGCCCTCAGAGGTACCCTTCCTTATACAGACGCTGAGGGGGCAAAGCATGCCTTCTCTTACCAGAGAACACGTGAGGACTGCTGATTAACGCAGCCACTGGAAACTGAAAATACAAACCCATAAATCAGATATGGGTGATCTAATTCTGGTCAGTCTGGGCTCAGAGACCTGAATTCTGACTTAGGGGCCTGGCTGAATTTATTTGGAAAATTCCTTCAACTTTCTGGAAGTCATAGTTAAAGGATAAGTGGAGCCCATTGCTCCAGAATGCCTGATAGTCTTTGACAGGGATTTAGTTAGTTGCTAGCTGAGCATACTGTCTACTGACTGGGTTTCCTTGATTCTGTATGAAGGAATTTGACAGGGTGTGGTTATTCATCTGGCAAAGAGTGATGTGTCATGTCCTGCATAGTTATTTAGATACTAGCAAAGGGAAGTTGGTGAAATCTGAGTTGATTCAGACAAAAAGATGTCACCTCTGCTAGATTTTCTCGGCTGCTCACCCTTAAACATACCAGAACACTCTAAAGTACTTGTTTCAAGGGGAGGGGCTGAGGTAGGTGTCTGTCACTGCCAAGAAATCCTGCATTCTCGGGTTTTGCTTTCCTGTCCTTGAAGGAAGAGGCTCTGGAGGATCTAGTTCTGCAAGCAACAGAACTGCTGCTGTCTCCCAGCAGATTTCCATTGCACACACTGACTTCTAGGTCACAACTTCCTAGTAATTTGAACAGTTTTGCCCTGTGCTATATTTCATGCTAAACGCATTTTTCACTATCTGAAATACTTAGCCAGCATGAAGCCCATTTTCCAGCAAGAGCAGCTGATCACAAAGATACTTCCTGTCTTGTAGACTTGTATAAGCACATGTAACAGACACTTCACTTGGCAATATCCCTGCTATTTTAGGCATACCCCGTCCTATTGCAGAATGTTTTCTTACTTCTGCTGCTCACATCACTGAACCGTAGGCATCTTTTGGTCATACTCAATTCAGAAAATTGTATACTGTTTTTTCCCCAGACATATTTTTTTACTCTTCAATACAATGAATAACATCTGTTCCTTGTCTGACTTCATCAGGCTTCGGCTTTTTGTGGAGGTGGATGCAGCATGGATTAAGATTAATGGGGACAGGTGACTTGTGATCTCTTAAGAGGCTTAAAGCGTTGCATAAGCATGCTTTATTATTGTACCAGGACTCTTTAGGAGCAAACTGCTGAAATAATTTGTAGTATTGTTTAACAAACTGCTGAAGTAACCATAGCTCATGGGTAGTGAGTGCTTCTAGCTCACATCTACTAATTTCCTGTTTGTTTCAGGTTCAACTCTGGCTCCTCTGATACAGCACAATGATCTGGATACTTCAGGTCTTGTTCTCACCGCTCCCAACACCAGCGTTGATTAGTCTAATTGTATTTGGAGCTGGCGTCTTCCTGTGGGTGTCAAGCAGGCCAAGGCCTGTTTTGCCTCCTGTTGACTTGAACAAGCAGTCAATAGGAATTGAGGTAATACTCTACTTGTGGGCATACATTATTTTTGAGCTTAGTCTAAATACGGATCCATTCTGACCCTGGGTATCGGTGGAAACTGATATACACAGCCTTCTCTCCCAGGTGTACAACTCAAGAGTATGGTAGGGAGAAGGGAAGTCTTAAGACACTAAGAGCAGGAAGCAGCTGCTCTTGCCAACAGGGTTAGGTGGGCTCTTTACCAGATGGTCTTGGCTGTCAAATGACTTTCTTCTGTATTTTAAATCCTTTGCATCAGCTTTGAGGTTAGTGCTAGGCTTCATGTATCTAGGTAAGTGGTAGCACTCAATCTTAGTCAAGGTCTCTCTAATAACTTGTAATGGAAGATTAATCCATTTAGAGGCCATTTAGAATATTCCTTTGCATATGACTGAGCAGACCAAAATCAGCAAGGAAAATGAGACTTCCTTAAACAAAGCAGAGCTATCAAAATGCTTCAAAGGGAATTGCTGGGAGAATGGTTAAGGAATAAATGACACTGCATCTGGTCTGCACTGTTTTCTAACTCTGCTATTTTCCTAGGGAGGAGCCAGAAGAGGTGCACTCTTGACAGACAATAACCTACTTTCTTATTACTATGAAGATAGTAAAACCTTATATGAAGTTTTCCAGAGAGGATTGCATGCTTCTGGTAAGCTCTGCATCTGCTAGTTAGTATTTGCCTGTCACAGGTAAATAAAATTATTCCAAGCTCTTTTGCCTTGCTTTTTCTCTGTAGCAATAATTAAGGATAGCAAAAGCTTTCCTAGCCTTTTGTGGGGTAGAGTGACAAGTGGCCATATTCCCCACACATGCACACTTACTTAGAAGCACTCTTGGTTGGCAGTCTGGGCAGCAGCAAAAATCAGAAGCTTAAGATGGTAGAGTTCACTGAAGAGGTAGAAGACACTAAGCATCAGATGGAGTTGCAAGGAAACACCTCTGCTCTGTCTCATGATGTGGTTTTTAGTGTAAAATTACTGCCTGTTTACAACAGGTATGAATTTGTGCACATGTGACTTTGGGGTCCTGTGCATGGAAATGAGTGATAGCTTGCAAGCTATTTCAATCTTATGTGCTTTATGAAATGGGAAAATATCCCCAGATCTTGGAGCTATTGCCTTTAAGGATAAGCCAAGCAGTCCTACAATGTTGGCTTGGGCAGAATGGTTAACTATGGACACAGCATTTCCATGCTCCATGCAGTTAGCTGGATGTCTGACTGAAAGTATTTCCCACTTAGTGTCGCATTGAAGTGCTGTGCAACTTCAGTACTGAGCTTGACAATTGCTTTTCTGAACTTCTCCATTAGGAAATGGCAACTGTTTAGGCTACAGAAAACCCAAGCAACCTTATCAGTGGCTGACATATCAACAGGTGAGTACTGTACACGACAGATGATTTCATTTGGAATCCTGTCCTGTAACACTGAAGTCTGGGAAAACTGTCTTACAGGTTTTGGACAGAGCTCAACATCTGGGATCAGGGCTTCTGCAAAAAGGGTGCAAACCACAACCAAACCAGTTTATTGGCATTTTTGCTCAGAATAGGCCAGAGGTAAGGAACAAACTGAATATTCTTTCCCAGAATATTCTGACACCTTGGGGAGAGGGAAGGGTCCGTATTTAAAGAGTTTGAGGCCACTTGAGGAACAATCACAACTGGCTTTTCTTTTCTCAGTTACTTTGTTAGTGACTAAGCATATATGATGCCAGACATGTAATACAATGATCTTAAACCCTCATGACTCCTAATCTCATGTACACATGCTCCTTACACAACTCCCACTACTATTATGTGCATGGGCTAGTCAAGCTGTAGGAAATCTGCAGATAATCCTGTCTTGAGCTGCTAGTTTTCCTTAGCTGTACTGTTTTCTCTTTTCAGTGGATTATTTCAGAGTATGCTTGCTACACTTACTCAATGGTTGCTGTTCCACTCTATGACACTCTGGGGCCAGAGGCCATTGTATACATTGTTAAGAAAGGTAAATATTGACTTCCACTATTTCATAATGACTTCTTAAAGAAGCTTTGTTTTGAGAAGGCTGAAGTTCAAGGGAATTTAATGCAAAAATCAGAGTAGCTTTAACCTTATTGCTCATATACTTTTATAGACACTTAATTTCTGTAAATGAAGCTGCTTTGCAGGGGGCATGGCCAATGCCTAGAAGAAGCCAGTGGCTTTTCTATGTCTCCTAGTGTATTGACTGCAAGTTCACTGAAGACCTGCTAGATCCTGTGGATCATCCTGCAATCAAAGTGCTCAACTATTTGCTATTTGGGGTTTTGCAATCCTGAACTCCCACATTGCCAAACAACCAGACAATGCAGACAGGCTTGCATGCAAATTAAGACTAGATGTGTGTCTCTGATTTAAAGTTGTAAGATGTAAAGAGTGGAGGAGGGAAGGGTAAAAATATGCCTAAATCTGTTTGACCTGTCTGGTTAGGGCCTGTTGTTCTACAGAACCAACAACTAGCATGCTACCACAGAAGAAACTGGTGAGGAAGCTTGAATAAATGTTCAAGCTTTCTTCTTCCAGTCAGGAGATATGGGAGGTGGGAATGTCCACTGTTGTCACAATGATCTGGGATTCAACCCATAAACAGGATTTCAATGCAAAATTGCTTCAACAGTTATGCTGGTGAACCTTGTAAACAGGTCTTGCCTTGGGACTACGCAGCTGTTACTTACTAGGCTAATGGGGAACTGGCATGCTCAGGCAAACCCAATTCCTCAGGTGAATTGATGGGAAATGTGTTTATAATTGCACGGAACTCTCTTCTACAGGTAGGGAAGCTGAGGCATAAACTCAATAATTTTGGTTACTTCTTTCAAGTAGATCTAAATTTCTTTAGATTTGAGGAAGATTGCTAAACCTAAACAGTCAGTGAGGACAACTTTGAGCTTTTATGATAATGTCAAGAGTTTAAATGCCTCTCTTGACTGTGACTGAAGATTTGTCTTTACTTCCTCAGTGTTTTGTATAGCCAAAATATCAAGTTTGATCAATCAATTGGCCATGGTAGGAGGAATGTTCTTAGCAGTGCAAGCCAACCACCAAATCCAGATGAACAAACACAAATGGCTTTAGAAACAATACTATGTTCTAAATGTATGCTCTGCTGAGCTGTCACTAGCCTCGTGTCTTCTAAACAGACTTCTGAAATGTAATTTCTTTTCTGTAGCTGACATAAGCATAGTGATCTGTGACAAGCCTGAGAAGGCACAGGTCTTGCTTGAGAACTGTAAGCAAGAAAAGACCCCAGGTCTGAAGACTGTCATTCTCATGGATCTCTTTGATAAAGAGCTCAAGGACAGAGGAGCTAAAGTAGGAGTTGAAATTCTAGCACTGCAGGAGGTTGAGGTAGGTGACTAAAGGCTTCCGCTTGATCTTGCAGAGGAATACCTTGCCAGCTAAACATCTGGATCTCCTTTGGCAACAATGACACTTTGATGTAAGCATTATCCAGTTGCCACACCTGTACCTGAAATGTTGATGAGCAGTCATCTTGAAACTTGATGTATTTAGCGAAATGAACTCACAAAGTTCAAACCATTGACTGAAGTTGTGTCCATGAGTTGTGGATAGTCAGTGTGCATGAAACTGAAGACTTCCTTAGCTTAATTTATGGTGTAGTTGCAATGGGATTTGTCAGGTTTTTAAGCTGATGGTTAAGTATAATTGAACTGTAAGTGCAAATTACTGGCTGCTTTGACATCCCAATACTGAGCTTAATCTTCCAGATGTGATGCATAAATGCAAAGTCGAAGAGATGTGGCCTACACTAAATAAAACAAAATCTCTCCACTCAGGACTTCAGAATTCCTTAAGTAGCTCAGACTGCTTTCTACACATTTTAAGTCATGCTTTCCACAACCCCAGGAGACAGCTTTCCCAGTTTGTGAAAACTCAGAAATTAAATTCAGGAAGACCAGCAGCTCTCCCTGAGACAGAATATCAAGAGGCAAAGTAAAATCAAGTGTTGCATGTGAATGCAATTACCTATTCATCTACTGTTGCACGTGTCTTTCTGTTGCAATTAAGCTGCGTTTTCTCTCTAACACAGGAGCTTGGAAGAAACAGCATCAGAGAACCAGTGGTAAGTATCTCTGTAGAACAGTTACAAATCTGTAAATGTAGTCTTTGAAAAGAATTCTTGCCATGCTGCTTGTAGAGGAAGCTGTCAGGATTTATTTTGTGCTGTAATGTATCTTGTCTTGCTATTTCTAAACAGAATTCCCAGTTCATCCCACTTTAGGATGTGTATGTAAATGATAATTTAAATATGATATATAAATAATAAACATAATCCTTACCCTGTTAACTGTGTTTTTTCCCTCTAGCCTCCTAAGCCTGAAGATCTTTGCATTGTATGTTTTACCAGTGGAACCACGGGTAAGAGAATAAATATATATAATGGTGCTTCCCCACTACAATAATCTCCCTCGGCTAAAAAATAGCTTTGCAGCACGAAAGGAAAATTATAACACAGAAGTAAAACAGTAAATGAGAACAGTGTCAATCAACTACTTCAGTTTTACTTGGGACATTGTTGCTACAAGTCAAGTATACTAAGACAAAGCTCCTTAGAGCTGGGGAGAAGAATAGCCAAATCCATGTTGTCTTACACAGTTAAACAGTCAATCTTTAACATTAAGACTCTGTATTTTTCATAGGGCATGTATTCTGATCCACAGGGGCTAGAGAAGTATCTTGTAGCATTCTCAATGTTACTCCTAATTACTCTGCTGGTTGAACAGACCTTTCCTTTATATAATATCCCTAGCTGAAAGTGCTCAAGATGAGGCATATTTGTGATCTCTTAAGACAAAGCATGCTGTGACTAAACCTGATACAAACATAGCTTAAACTGAGTCAAACAAGACACAGGAAACTGACTGCATAAGCAGTCAGAGCCACAGCTGACCTTTGCTTGATTTCTCCAAAGGTAACCCTAAAGGAGCCATGCTGACACATGAAAATGTTGTTTCAAATGCTGCTGCCTTCCTTCGATGCACAGAGGTAGGCTATTGCTAATGCTGATCTCTAGCCTCTGTCACTCAATCATTAAACTAGCTTTAATCTGGGCATTTCTGCAAACCACTCACTCCAGCAAACTCATATTTCCTTAAATGTCCACATATCAATGGTACAATGGTATTGCAAGAAACTTGGTTTAACCTTGAACAAGAACTTCCACACAGAAGTTATTCTAGAATGAGTCAGTCCTAAGTGCCAAGAGTATTAAAAGTACCCTACTACAAGTCCTGCCAAAACAAAACTATGTTGATCTAGCATGGCAGAGTTACAGCTGCAAGTGTTGGAGAGGTGATGGATGATCTGAGTTGCTTCAGTCATTGAAGCATCTATTTGAAAGTACTCAAATTGATCCAAACTATACTTGCTTTCTACTTTACTAACTCAAGCAGGCACAGGAAGTGCTAACCTACATCTGTTTCTTTCCCCTCTAGAACACAGTTGAGTGTACCAGCTCAGATATTGTCATATCCTACCTTCCCTTGGCTCACATGTTTGAGAGAGTTGTACAGGTATGTACAGATGTAAGCATCTGAGCTTCTATAAATCAAATAGTAAAAGGTACAACAGCCTGTATTTTCTCAAAAGCTATTTACAATAGAACTTTGGTCCCACTGGGCACTGAAAATCATGCTGCTTTCCATAGACAATAATTATGGCTAATGAAGCTAGGAATTACCCTTGACTTGTTTGCTCAATTTTCAGACTGTGGTCTACAGCTGTGGAGCAAAAGTGGGCTTCTTCCAAGGGGACATCAAGTTCCTAACAGATGATATGAAAACCTTGAAGCCAACACTATTTCCAGTTGTACCAAGACTGCTTAATAGAATATATGACAAGGTATGTGAGCAATCTTAGCTTAATCATCTTCATGTTCACATATCTAAGCAAACATACAAGTTTAAATGAATATTGAATGCATCATCACCACTAGTAAATTACTCCTTAGCAGGAAGAATTCTTTAAAATCCTTTCTGAGGAGATGGAAAGAGCCCTATGTCCTGGAGTATATGAACAGCATATCCAGTCATGACTGGGCGAAGCCTGTTGCTATTCAAAGATGAGATGTTCATTTACTTTGGAATGCAAATGAAGCAAGTTCAAAGCTAGAAGGATCTCTGTCTGTCCAAGCTATGAGCTGAATATGTCAGCAGTAACACAGATTAGTGTTGTCCCTTGGTTCATATCCCAGACCATGGCAGTAGTGAAGATGGACCCAAGAATATCAAAGATATAGTGACTCTTAATAAAACAAGAACAGGATGAACAGATGTGAGTGTTAAACCCAAGAGTCACCAATACTTTTCTTTGCAGATACAAAGTGGTGCAAAGAGCCCAGTGAAACGTTGCCTGTTAAACTTTGCTGTGATTATGAAGATGGCTGAAATAAAACAGGGCATAATTCGTAATGACAGCATTTGGGATAAGTTAATCTTCAAAAAAGTTCAGGTAAGGTATTCTAGGTGTAAATACCAGGTGAACCATGTAGAACTGGAAGATCTGATGTCTTCTATTTCACTTGCAGGAAACCATGGGTGGAAGAGTACGTTTAATGGTAACAGGTGCAGCTCCTATATCTCCATCTGTCCTGACATTTCTTAGAGCAGCATTAGGCTGTCAGGTGAGTTTTTGATTTTGTTTGATTATGCCAGAATAAGTGATCAACAATACCGCTGTGGTCCAGCCCAGCTTGTTCAGAGAAGATTGCTGTCAGTCTTCACTATTTACAGGCTGCTTGATAAGCTCAATGAGCTCCCAGTGTAGTACATTTGAGAACACAGTTGTCCTGTTCAGCGAATTTGGTGACCAAAGCAAGGTTTGGGTTGGTAAACTTGAGCATTTGGTTGCACCAATAAGACCAAGAAGTCTTGGCTTCCTTCCTAAGAAGAACTTGAAACGGGCACTTTCACACCAATGGCTTGATGTTCAAAGAATATTCCTCCTTTCTTACACAGATCTTTGAAGCTTATGGTCAGACTGAATGTTCAGCTGGATGCACTTTCTCAATGCCTGGAGACTGGACAACAGGTATGGTAGCTGAGACTTGGAAACTCTCCCATAGCTGTCAGCAGGAAGTGGCACTCAAGCTTAGGTGCTCTACTGCCTTTGTTCAATGAAAGTTAAATCCTGGGTACCTATCCTTAGAGTGATTCTTGGTAGTAAGTTACCTGTACGCTTAACAGATAAAAAAACATCTTGACTCAAGTAGTTGAGTCCTTGAGTGAGGACTCAAGTACATGTGGATCTCTCATGTCACACTATGTCTAAGTGACGCAGGTCAGCTTAGACCCTATCCCAGTGTACAGGAAAAGATTGTCTGTACAGAGCTGGAAAAACTGGACAAGGACTTCCCAAAAGGCTCTAAGAAACTAGCTTTAGCTCCTAAGTAACTTGTTTTATTCCAGGAATAATGACTAAAATATCAGACATGAAATTTGACTATTTTCCTGAAGGACTACCTGACCTTGAAGATTTGGCTTTCTTATTAGCAAGGATGTTTTTAATATTGGGTATTCTAAATTCAAGCTCTAGTTATTATCTTTGGTAACATAACTGCATAAAGAGCATAATGAGGATGAAATGCAAGTGAATACCAGGGTCTGTGAGGGAATCCAGCGGAGGCAAGAGTGCTACATTGTTGGTGTAGTTAATTACACCAATAAATGGTTGTAATAATTGATACCTAGCTGCTATTTATGCTGTATTAACTGCCTGAAAATGGCATTACAATAACTTTCTTGAGCTTTTAGTATCAGAATCCTTTAAACAGTACTGGTTCTTGCTAAAGCAGTGAATAAAGTGCCATTAAGTATCTACCATCTCTGAGGCCTTTCATATGTTGGGGGCATCTGAGTTCTCCCATATTATTTAAATACCTAGTCTTTGTAGCTTTAGACCAAATAGGGCCAACTGCTAGCAGAATCCCTGAGACATAACTGTCTTTTGCTTGTTTGGGTTTTTTGGGGGTTTGTTTTTTTAGGCCATGTTGGACCCCCTCTGGCTTGTAATATCATAAAACTAGATGATGTGGAAGAAATGAACTACTTCTCTTCTAACAATGAAGGCGAGGTAGGTGCTGTCTCCTGTATGTGTCAGGAAATGCTAGAATGTAAGACATTGTTGAATAACAGTGTTCTGTGCTTGCTATAGGTCTGCATTAAAGGACCAAATGTGTTCAAGGGTTATCTGCAGGACCCTGAGAAGACAGCAGAAGCAATTGATAAAGATGGATGGCTCCACACCGGAGACATAGGGAAGTGGTTGCCAGTGAGTAATTGTTTAATACAAATCATTCCTTGGATATAAATTCCTGCTAGTTTACAGTAATCTGAAAAGCTGGAGAAATGAATTCTATGATAAAAGCCTTACACAGTATTTTACATCGTTCCCAAAGTAACTCCAGGCAAAGCTCCAAAGACCAATTAGGTTACAAGATCTCAAATAACACTTACTAGGCCAGTAATTAAGACTGTCACTTCCACAGTTAAGAACAACAAGGTATCTTGGTTTCTCTCAGAGAAGAATGAAGGAGCTGTTTAATCATGTCCTTAGCTAACTGGAGAAATTAGACCAAGTGCTCCTTCTCTCTGTAGAGAAACCAGTTCCAGACTAGCATGTGCCTTTCATGCAACAAACCCCAACCTATTATCTTCTTATAAAAGCAAGACAGAGACTTGAAACTAATGGCTTTCTCTAACTTCTAGAATGGAACACTGAAGATCATAGATAGGAAGAAGAATATATTTAAACTTGCACAAGGAGAATACATTGCTCCAGAGAAGATAGAAAATGTCTATGTCAGAAGTGCTGCTGTAGCCCAGGTCTTTGTACATGGGGAAAGCTTAAGGGTAAGTGATGTTAGGAGTGAGGATCCTGCAAGATTCCTCCCTCAACAAATTCTGGAAGATCGGGTACAAAGGTATGAGCATATGAGAGAGTCCTGGAACAAGATCTGTTTCCCAGAGTGCCATGTTTATAGGACTATCTGTTCAGACCTTTAGTCTTTCCCAATTGATACCAGAGAAAAGGAGAGCTTGGCACCAAGCCCTGGGTAAAGGCTCATGACATACTTGTGTGCTATTAGTATGTCAGGTCAGCTCTGGAGAATTTAGAATCGTACAATAATTTGAGCTGGAAGGGACCTTTGAAAGTCATCTAGTCCAATCCCCCTGCAATGAGCAAGGATATCTCCAATTAGACCACGCTGCTCAGAGCCCTGTGCAGCCTGATCTTGAATGTTTCCAGGGATAGGGTACCTACTCTGGGCAACCTGTTTCAGTGTTTCATCACCCTCACAATAACGAATTTCTTCCTTATATTTAGTCTAAATCTCCCCTCTTTTAGTTGCACAGGCATACGTACAAAGCATTGCCCCTTGTCTGGTTGCAACAGACCCTACTACAAAGTTTGTCCCCATCTTATAAGACCTCTTTAAGTACTGAAAAGCTGCCATAAGGTCACCCTGGAGACTTTTCTTCTCCAGGCTGAACAACCCCAATTATCTCAGCCTTTCTTCATAGGAGTGTTTCTCCACTCCTTTTCCACACATGTCACATATGCTAGCAGAGGCCATTCTTCAGTCTGTAAACCAGCCAAAGGCAATTGCTGGAGCATTCAGCACACAAAAGAACCTGTGTTGGTACATTTAGTGCTGTCTGATAAGTGACTTAAAGTCTGTGTAGCTACCTTCCGAACTCCTGGAACAGATGAGGCTGTAGATGTGGCTTGTTATAGAGACACTGTCTACAGTCAAGTACACATAATTTCAGATGCCTTTTCCTGGTCTTGACATGACTGCTTCCACTTTTTTGCAGTCTTTTCTAATAGGTATAGTGGTTCCTGATCCTGAGACGCTTCCAGAATTTGCAGCAAAACTGGGAGTAAAAGGTTCCTATGAAGATCTCTGCAGAAATCCAGTGAGTAGCTTAATGTTTTTAGTGGCTTGTAGATAGAACTTAATTCTGAAGTCCAGTCTTGCATTGCTTTGACTTCATTCTGCCTTCCTTTTTCGTAAATTAAATTGGCTCAATACTGCATGAGTCATGCAAGCAGACTTACACTAAAAACTGGAACCCAGTATAGGTGTCTCTTGATACTTCAAGGGCTATCGCTGCTGCTTTTCTAATGAGATGTGAACTCACAGTGGCCTTAACATGATAAATCTTGAACGTTGAAATACGTACATGTTTTCTTGCCAACCTCAGTTTTCACCAACTGGGCAATTGGTATGGTCTTGAATTGCAATTACAAAGTGGCAGCTTTGCCCACCATGTTCCATTTCTTCTAGGTAGTGAAGAAAGCTATCTTAGAAGATGTGGTCAGACTGGGGAAAGAGGCTGGCCTTAAATCCTTTGAACAGGTGAGTACTTCTACATCCTGCTTGTCACAAGCACTTGTATTGGGCTGGGAAGTCTTAATTTCTGATACTGGCTGTGTCAGGATGGGACTTAAGATAGCTGCCCCAGACAACTGATCAAAGTAGGCAGTGAAACAATGACTTCTGGCCAACAAACAGGTGGCTGTACAGGGCAACAGTAGTAATCGTCAGGAGGTGGAGTGGAGATTCACCACAGGCTGCAGGAGCTGTACTGTAGTTCCAGTCTATCCTCTTGCTGTGTCAGCCAAAAGGAGTTTGACTTCATCAAAAAAAAAAACCCACTCCAGTTTAGTTACTGGGAACTGCTGAAGCTGAGTTGTTGCACTGAGCTCAAGGAAGGTGAGAAGAACTGTTTATCCCCTGAGTAACTGCGTAAGTGCAGTTGCTAAAATATTTTCTTCTAACAGGTTAAAGACCTGTACATCCACACAGAGATGTTCTCTGTAGAAAACGGACTCTTGACACCAACACTGAAGGCAAAGCGAGCAGAGCTGGTTAAACTTTTCCAGAAGCAGATTGAAGCCCTCTATACAAGTGCAGAGGAGTAAGTGGTTGGTTTAAACTAAACTGCATGGAGTATCCATACAAATCTGTGACACAACACCTATGGAGGACACAGGCATGAGTGGAGGGGAGCAAGGAGAACTTCAATGTATTACTTTCTGGTATCCCGGGAAAAATGCCTTTCAGATGAAGATGGCTGTAATATAACTGACAACTGGCAGTGCTCACATGGTGCAGGACTGAGCATCAGCTGTCTAGGCAAAGCCAGAACTTTGATCTTCCTTGGACTGTGACTGAAATGCAGAAACACTCAAGATCCTCAGCCTTTAAATGGCAGCTGTGTGCACTTCTCACTGTCAAACGCAAATCTTTGTTTTCCTGCTCCAGCTATAAACTCCATTGTGACCTCCTGTGGATTGATCTGCAATCAGATTGAACTTTTTCATGAAGTTACATTTTGGGTGGGGGGGAGATGGTTCAAAAACCAAGTGCAGGAAAATAACACTTCAGTTTTCACTTGGGATGCTAGTCTACTTGGGATACCTGTCTCAACTTGAGGTGTCACAATCTGAATTTGAACTTAACATCTGTTCAGCAAATGAAGAAGTGAATTTCCTGTTCCTAGCCCTGGACCACACAGTACAGGTTGTTTTTAATGAGTAGCTGGGCATCAACCGGTTTACAAAGTACATGTGTCTAAGGCAAGCATAGTTCATACTCTAGTATAGGCAGCACTGGATCAGTTTTTGCACGTTCTCAAATGCAGTGGCAGTTAAAAAGCCTCTATACTTATAAATTTGAGTCTGGTAAGTGGAAAACTTTTAGCTGTCATTCCTAAAGATATAGGATGCAATAAATTGTAACTGCACAATTAAACCAAAGCCTCTGTGCTTGACTTGTTTCTTTGCTGCAAACAGACTGTCAGCTGTAAGGTTTACTGCTGCCTGGTTATGTACAGCTGCAGCTCCAACACAACTGCTGCAGAAAGCTAACTTGTTTCCTCTGCTGCCACTGCTCAAGCCATGAAGCAATAAGACTGTGCCAGACCAGATGTTACTCCTCTACTCAACTTTCTTGTAGTGTAAGGCATAATGTACCAAAGTCCTCAACAGATTTGTTCTTCCAGCTTAGCATATCACATGAACTAAAGCATATCATATCATTTTCTAGGGGTAAAGCTGCTTCTTTAGAAATCTCTTCAGGCAGGATGTGTACTGTCTTTATCTTTAGGAAGATGTCTTCAATCAGTGTATGCTGCCTCTGCTGTCCCTGTAGTCTGCTGTATCAGTCAAAGGCAACACAGTGCTAACAAAGGTGTTACATAGAGGAGGAGTACATGTAGCCTTCTTATGCCAGTTCTCCTTGTCTGTGCCAGGTTCCCCCAGCTAGTGGCTGTTCCACCCTGTATTTAGTGCTTTTGGTTAGATACCCCAAAATGAAAACAACCAGCAGATGTGTTGGTCAGGAAAGCTCTGAGCCATCTATAGCTTTGACTAGTAGAAACAACTGGTCCAGTTCTGTTTCTAATCCAGGCTAAAGACTTTGGCTTTTTCAGGTAACTTTTGTGTTACTTACTGTGCTTGTCATAACCTGAGGCTATAAAGGTGCCTAGGAGTCTGAAAGTGCATGTCAATGTTGCTTATCTCTCCCATGATTCCTTCAAGCAATGGACTTAAAAGTTATTGCTGGCTTGATCTTTTTTCCCCTGGTGTGAGACTGAAGAGTGAAAAAAGAACCAGAAAGAAGAAAAAAACTATGCTGAGACTGGGTTTGGGTTCTGATAAGCAATTTGGTCGGGGACACTAAACATAAGGCAACTGAGCTCTGTATAAACTCGATGCTGAATCCTATGATGCCACCTGCTGCAATGACAGGAAAGTACATTGTTTTGGTGCATCAACAAGTGAAACTTCTCTACAGCGATCTGTTTGTATGTTGAAACCCAGTACTCTGGTGGGCCCTCCAACTAGCAGCGTTCAGATATCAAGCACAGTGCTTTGTTCAGCTTAAAGTGATAGTAGAGAATGCCTACTTCTCCATGCCATGTCTCAGAAAGTAGCAGCTTTGTACAGGTCACTTCCTAATATAGCAGAGATGGCTTCCCTTTCAGAAAAGGAAACCTCAATCTGTGAACTTGGTTTGCTCTTAATGACAATTAAGTCTCTTGTCAGTGCTTTAGATTTTTCATGTCTGTGGCATCTGCTAGTGGCTGTTACAATGACAGAATTGAATGAGTAATGGAACTGTCTGAACACTAACCCATACATAGCAATTCAAGTGTAAATTAGTCTGAAACTGATCTCATGGGTGCCACTTCTTCCACATGAACTACTTACACCATATAGACCTGACGTGAAAACAGGAGCACTTTAGCCATGCTTGCATTGAAACAGTACATTTACTTCAGGCTATTGTTAAAACACTAAGGAATGCCACAGCAGGCTTGAAGCACTATTATACCCAGTGAACAAACATTTGAGGTAAGGATGACTATAAGTATCATGAAGCTTGATTCTCTGCAACTTTTTTACCCATTATACAGACCGGTGCTAAAAACTAACATCCAGTATTCTCTACTTGCTTTAAAAAGCTCTCCTCTAGCAGCGGTCCATTATGATCTGATCGATTTGGTCTACAGTACAGAAGTGTCTAGAAGCTGAATAACTAGATATCATGACTAATACATGCTTCACACAATACATAATATGAATGTTGCTATTACTTAACAAATTGGAAACAACTTGTATGCAACTGCATCAGGAATTGGATTGCCTGGTTTCAGCTCTCCAAGTAGTGTAAGAATTGTATACCGAAGACAATTTTTGAAGTGTATTTTATTTCCATCTCTGTGAAAAACCTGTGCTTGCAACTTAATAACTACTGGCTAGTGTTGTCTGTTCCTGATCCAGAAAAGCATTCAGAGCAAAATACTGACTCTTAATTCATAATTTGGTTTTGATGAGGTTCTTATTTCAATCAAAGCTATCACGGCAGCTCTAGAATAATTTTCAAATGGCATAGCTGGGCAACTCAATTGTAAGACCTTACTAATCTGCATATCACTGGCTTCCTAGCAGGGGAAGTTCTCTTTTCTCCATCTGCTTACCACTTAGCATTTCAAAAACTAAGTAGATGGGAAATGCATAAACTCCAGCACTAGCTTGTATGTGCTTAGCTCTTAAGAGATCTGAATTAATATGATAAGTCTCTCAGAGGAGGAGAGAACTTTTCCATCACTGATTTCTTGTACTGTTGGTAGTCACCTCAAAGTTACCAGCTGTGAGAATACCAAGGTCTTTTGCACAGCCTGTTGTACACAGTAACCAGGCTCTTCCTCATGAACTGAGACATCTGGCATTCCACAATGGAGTCTCTTTGAATTGGAGAGCAAGAGAAACCCTAGTTACCTTACTACAGAAGAGGTGGGACTCAAGTTATGGCTACAACAGGATGAAACCATGTTCTTCAACCACTAAAAGACATCCACTCCCTATAAACAGATCACAGCTTAAATAAATGCCCCTCCTAGCAGCCAACAATCAACTGTGGTCATTAGCGCTGTTACTCTGTTCCTATTACAATGCTTATTGTTGCCTGCTAAAATAGACACCAGCTATATGATAATTTCAATGCCAAGAATAAGAGGTCCTTAGCTGTCAGCTTCTTCAGAGAGGAGACAAGCTTATTTTTGTAATCTTTGGTTCTTGACTTCAGACATTGAACAGGAACTACTGCAGTTGAGACTAAGAGTATTCCATGCAGTTTGGAAGATTTCATATTAATTTCTGCTCATATTCCATATAGCTACATCCTGCTGAGTTATGGCCTTTCAGCTATTACTAGCTAGCAGGGAAACTAGGAGTATGATACACTCCTACACATGTAATGGTATACTACTGGTTCTAAAAAAGTGCTTTGATTTCAAGAGGGACAAAGCACCTGCTTGCAAGCTACTGAAACTGATCACTAACTCCCCATTGCCACAGCTCAGAAACAACCTCGGATTATAGTTCACCATTAGCATTAACGTACAACAGGTTGGGCGTAACAAAAACCTGTCTTTGTGCTGGAGATGAAAAGCCTGAGAGTAGGAGCATACAGGACTAATGCTGGCTCGTCTGTATGTAGTTATTTCTCTATACACTTAATACTGGTTAAGAAATGCTCACCTCAGAAAACTCATGCAGGGGGATGTAAAGCAGGTATTAGTTTAGAACACTAAACTGCAAATACTCACAACATGCAACTGCACAATGAGAGAACAAAACCACCTGTTGTGTTTAGGATACATTCAGAAAGCCTTCAGCTGTTACAGGTTACATCATTTTAAGGTCTTCCTTCTAATAATTCATACCAGATGTTTAATAAAAATGCTTTAGGAAGGGTTTTAATCGCTTAGTAGCAACTAGGTTTAGAAACATTTTTATTCTTGGCTCTATTGCTTCCTTTCAGTCCAAGATGGATCAAGACCTCTACTCTCTTGGGTATACACCCGTATTTCAGAGGGAACAGATACAGCTGGCTATATTTTTTGGCCATTAAAAGCACAGAATATTCTTGCAGAAAGAGCTGCAGTCATTCTAACGTTGAAAAACAACTTATAACTCTGAAGGCTGCCTCCCAGTAGTTTCACATTCCCATGCCGATAAACAAGTTCTTGGTAGCTCTAAGAACAATTAAATCCACAAGTGAATATGAACGTATCATTTATTTGAGGTGGACAATTCACTTCATTAAAAGTCACAGGTAACAAATTTCATCTTGAATTTGAATCAGACGTTTATTTTATAGCTTTCAGGGGCAGCTTCAGAGAAATCAAAATACAAAAGATATGCAACACGCATCACAATCAGATGCGGTTGAGAAAAACATCTAAACCATGAACCCTCAGAATGCAATTGAAACAGCAAAAAAAAAAAAAAAAAAAACCTGACTCAGGCTGAAGAAAGATGCATCTTGAAGGCAATCTACTGAATGGCTTCTTCAATTATTTATTGTTAAAAAAGTCTGCAAACCATGGCACAGGCATATCCAACCCTTTCAGCTACGAGGAAAAGAAAACCTTGTCCTAACACATTCATTGCATAAGTCTGAAGTCACACGCAGAAAATTTCAAGTAAAGGATTGTGGTCTGAAGTAAAAATTCCATTTCTTATTTAACAAAATGAGAGGGCTATCTGTTTTTCTTCTCTCCATCCACTGGTTGATCCGTTTCTGAGTCATATTGGCATTTTTCCACACATTTCCTAGGGAACCAGCCTCGTTCTCTTATTGCACCTTAAGACATGAAAAGTTGCATTAACTTTGAACAAAACATGGCCCACTATAGATGAAAAACACAGGATTGGAAGAGATATCAAAAGGTTACACCCAGGTTATTTTATTCTCCAAGATTATCTAATGATTCCCTACATCACTGCCTGGGGATGCACCAGTTCTGTTCCACTGCCTCAAATGTTTTCAGAGTGCTCTACCTTCCTTAAGAAAAATCTTTCCTATTACCCTATCTGAATCTTTCTGACTACAATTCAAGTTCACAACTCCTCTTTCTACACACCAGAGACACAGCTAACAGCTAACAGCCTTCTCCACAAGTTTCACACAGCTGATGACTACTTGTACATACCCTGGGCTTTCTTCTACCTCTTTTTTTCTCTCCCAGCAAGCCATCCCAATTCTTCCAGCCTTCCTTTATAGGTCACATTTTCTATTACTCTGATTATTCTCATTGTTTTCCTCTTGACCCTTTACAGCTGATCTTCCTCTTTCTTGAGATGGAGTATCTGCTTTTACTTGTGGCAGAATTTCAACTGAGTATCTGCCAGCGTTGAGTAGGATGGAAGGATTACTTCATGCATCTCAGAAGCTATATCCTTTTTTCTTTCTCGGAAGTGTTGACTCATCTTAAGGTTATGATTAACTCTTTTGCTCAGAAGAACTGCTACTTAATGATCAATTTTTCCATCTTGTTACAGCGCAGCTTGTTACTCTGGCTTTATTACAGCATTTTGCTATGCAGTCCTAACAAATCTTATTCTGTTTTTGAAGCCTAGTTCTCCAAAATGCTAGTGTTATTTTGAATTCTAATGTAGCCTCTCAGTATACACTCAGTTCCCTACCCATTTCATCTGATTAAAAACCAAAACTAGCACAAATATCTCCGGCTAATAACCAACACAAAACAATTACCATGCTCATTTCTCGGACTTGTTCAAGGTTTGATGTTTGAGAGAATACACTGGAGTGAGCTGCTAAGCCCATGAGATAGAAGGGCTTATAGAGCAGGCTTTAAACTAGGTTTGAGGGGAAAGGGGATAACACCAGGCTCACTAGAAATGAGCCACAGGGTAGCATGCCACTGGTGGAGTCCAGATCCACAGAGCAATTTAAATGCATTTATGCCAGTGTCCACAGCATGGGCAACAAATAGGAGATGGAAGCCATTGTGCAGCAGGGAAATCATGACATAATTACCATTACAGAAATGTGGTCAAATGATTTGCGTGACTGAAGTGCTGCAATGGATGGCTACAGGCTCTGCAGAAGGCACAGGCAAGGAAAAAGGTCTATTGATAGGAAATCTCAATGTATTTAAGAAAATCTGCTACTTAAATATCTAAAAAAGAAATAATCATTAACCTCATTAGAAGTCTAACTTTTTCTTCAATATGAAGAAGTGTCCCGCTTCCCACTCAACCTTCAATAAACTTCAAGACTGGCAAGTCTACTAGATGCAAAAAATGTGGCTGTGGTTTTAGAGGGGAGAGAAGCTAATGCCAGTAAGATCAGTCATTACATCTTTTGAGAACTGAACATGTAATATTGTCAACATTTCTAGACAACTATAAAAGTGATTTGTAATTTTCAACAGAAAAAGTGAAAATAACTGCTTCATAATACCATCAGCAGCTGAGTCGAGAATCTTCTCACCATACATCCAGTGGCTGGGGAAGAAAGCGTAACAGGTAATTAGATGCCAGAACTTATCTCAATATTTCTTTTAACCAAAAATTAAGGTGTGGAGTCACTAACTTTAAGCCTCTTGTGGCTAAAATCAGATCCCCTTTACTCAGTGCAATTCTAGGCTCTTCAGAACACGGTGTGGTGAATAATGTTTTAACACCTTTAGTCACAGGGCAGCAGACTCCACTGTAATCTTCTATTGCTCGATACCGCACCTACAAATTTGAACACAACATGGCAATCTATTATTATAAGGAGTTATGGCCTTGCTGACAGTTTCATACCAAGAAAGTCAATTCAAGCATACTATTAGATTTGAGCATAACGACAACAGCTGTCAAAGGGTCTCTAAATTTTTAATTAATTGCTTAATAATGACGCGCTGTCATCTTTATTATCATGTTTATTACCACCTAAGGAGCAAATGCAAAGAAAGCTAAATGTTAAGTTTGGTTAAGCAGAGGTTGCAGCATATTGTTTGTGTGGAAACACAAAGCCTTTATTTAATTGCTAAGCTTAAAATAAAGAAATTGTTTCAGCAATTATTTACATTTATTTAAACTGATATTTCAAAGTCATTTCAGACCAGACTTCACAAATACTTACGCTTCTTACTCGCTTGTCTGCTTTCTGTTTCAGTTGCTCTATCTGTAAATGATTACAAATAGAAATTTAGGCAGTAGAGGACTTTTGCATTCAACACAAAATGAAGTCAGGTATTGAAACCATTCAACAAACACAGAAAATATCATTAGCATTTAAAAGCACTCACAAAAGCATAACTATTTTAGTCTATCAAAAATGGGAGAACATTTGACAGAAGTCCTCTTTCATAAATATATGTACTACTAGTCTATTTTGGTTATTTAAAATACTGGTATATTTCTGCAAAAGGAAAGCAGGCAGTTGGATACTGGGGAGGATTAACTTGAGATATTATTGAAGATCAATTACCGTCAAACTGTACTGATGACAGCCATCTCTTACTGGCCAATCCAGGCCATCTCCCTCAGGAATCCCAGACCATGTAAACACTTGCTTGAAGTTCTTCCATTTACTTCCCATGTCATAGGGAAAAATAAAGGTCTCACCCGTTTGGTAGTACTGGATTCTGTCTTTGGCCTGGAAAATAAATAAGAAATACAGTATATAAAAACATACCCTACAAACTGCAATCAAGCAGTAAATATTAAGAAGGCTGGATCATAAGTTCTGTATGGGTCATGAGATCTAAAGGCAAACATTTCGAATCAAGAGAGCAAGAGCAGTATATTCCCGATATACTAACCCAGGCTTTCAAAACTATATATGACAACCAGCATTTTGAAGTATGCCTGGTTTGGGTTAACTTGTTAACAGAATTAACTGGCTATACTCATTAATCCACTCCAAGCTCTGGTTTTATTTTACGGCTTTTTTTAAGGTCTGATGCCTGACCATTTCTCAGTTGCACAGAAAGGCATCCACTGCTCGGGATTCTTTGCTTAATCAATCTGAGAATAATTCAATATTGGTAGAGCCTATTTCACCTCTAAGAATTGTGTACACAGGAATGTTCTGAATCTCCCACAATCTGCAGCCACGAACTTTTCATTCTCTCAGTAACAATGACATCTAGTGGAGCAGCCACTGAAGAGTTTGTCCTCTTTGTTGCAAGAATGTAATTTTTATTAAACACTCATGTATTACAGTCTGTGTTCAGTTTTCAGAAGGGACATATTAGCAGCCTGTATTTTACAATAAAAATATCAAGATATGACTCCAAATACTACTACATAGTTGTAACAGGGTTTTCTTTCATTTGTATTCCATTGTCCTATTATTCAAAGGTCTAACAGCACTAGGATCCAGCTAAGCTAGATGCTGTGCAAAGAGAAAGCATTACAATACTTAGGGACTTACACACAGTCAAAAATCCTCATGCTAATTTTGACACAATAAAAGAGAGATAAGGTAATAATGTTTGTGGTCTTATACAAAATAACCTGATAGCACTGAACTAGTTTCTAAACACCGAGTCAGTTTTGCTTCATCTAAAGTTAGCTTCTGTTCAGCTCTATTTCTTCTAAAAAATTTTGAGAAAAATCACTATAAAGATTTGGAAATCAAAGAGAAATTTAGAGAAGAAAAGACTAGGTATCATTATTTTCCAGTACCTCTTTGAAATGAAGGCAAATCATTTCAAGTTTAATCAGAGAAGTAGGAAATGAGAAAAATCATGAGCCCAAACATGCCACCTAGAATGGGGAGGTGGACAATTAAAGACATAGACAGGCATAGTGAGAAGCAAAGACAACTCAAGTTTCTGCTGAACACACCCACTTATTCCAAGAACATAAGCAAAGGCTCTTAAAAGCAAATATTTTATCATGTTCACATCAACTCCCCCAAACAAAAAAGAAAAATCTACGCAGTTAATGATTTATCATCTATTTCAACTAATTTTAGAGACAGCAAAGGAAAAACTGGTAGTAGGTATTAAGTCAGTGGTGAATCAAAATGACACCTTTGGTTTAAATTCAGAGAGGTGAAACAATAAATTGATAACTACGGAGAACAGACTTTGTAACAATACAGTACAAGAACACTGTAATAAAAGCTTACCTTTTCTTCAATCCAGGACTCGATTGAAGTTTTATTTGTCAAAATTACTTTCATCTAAAATAAAAGTGTTAGGCAAAGTTAGAGTTGGTTTTCTCCAGGAATACATCAGCTGGTCAAAGAAAACTTCATCTAACAAACTGAGTTTGCTTTAAAGAACAAAGCAACTTTTATAGGCTTAAAAACACTCAAAATTAAGATTCAGCATAAACATATGCTAATGCTATCCTCTAGAAGTATACACTTAGACAGTATCACACAGTATTTCTGTTTATGCTTAAAGTGCATACTTTTATTTCATTCCAAAGATCTCAGACTTTTGAAGTAACAGATCAGGCATGTTTATATCTACCCTCAGGGATGGGGCATGTACTCCTGAAATACCAAGTATTTTGCCTTTTCCAGAGAGTTTATAAAGGCCATCTCATATTTTCTTAGTGTTAGATTCTCACCTCTAAGTTCTCCCACAAAAAACGATTGTGGTACAACAGAGGAACTGAGATAAAGCAACATAAATCCCTGAAAAACTTACACAGCAACATCTATAAACAGCTGCTCCCACCTCAATCCCAAATTCTGTTTCTGTTCCACATGCAGGCACAACTTAGAGCTTTTAACTTCTTTGAAACAGAAGCCGTAAACTTACCTGGATAATAAACAGCATACCAACAGCAATAGTTGTTCCTAATGCCAGTCCTAAGGCAAATAAAGATGCAGCAAATGCAGACAGTCCAAAGGGAATAATGGGTCGAGGATCTCTTTTGGCTGCACTCATGTCAATCTTTACAGAACTCCACCCAAAAGATATCTGCAAAGGAAAAGTATCATTCAGCTTTAGAACATTTTGACTGCTGAAACAAACCATGTTGACAATAAAAAAAATGGCTTTTAACTGTCCAACTTCAGACGTTTCATAATGCAAATGGTGTAATTAAAAAAAATATTCAAAAGACTTTTCTTCTTCAGAAATACATTCTTTACTAGATGTAGGACTTCTCTCAGTGGAAAACAAACCAAAATCCCCATCTCGCAAGCTCCACAAGTTAGGCCCAAAATCAACAACAAAAAAAAAATCTGGACTTTGGCACATTAACAAAAAAACACATTTACCAGTTTCAGATAGAATAGAGTAACATAACGCAGCACCCATTTTTAATAGAAACGCTACAAGTTTTCCTCTAAAAGCTTCTGGAGATAACGGTTCCCCAGCATTATTGCTCTGCAAATATAGCACACAGCCTTCAGCTGTTACACTCAGTAGATATATTCAAACTCTTCATTGCAACCACAAAGGCTGAAATCAAAACTTTTAATCTTAACCATGGATCTGAGATAAGGGATGTATTCCAGAACAAGCTTTACTTATTGTTGCTGCAGTTAAATTTTTCCATTTGAAAACAAATGCAATGTAATTTGAGTCCCCCCCTTGAAAAACTGAATAAAATTCTAAAAGAAGCAGCAAGCAAAAATAAACAGCATTTAACTTGTCTGCTGGAAATAAATAGTAGTTAGGCTTCTACGCCAGCCAAAACACAGCCTGTCTCTCTCCATATAAAGTGCTACTCAGAAACTGTCTTCAGTTTCTAGAAAACTCCCAGTGACTAAGACAAGCAACTTCTCACAGGCAGAGAGCAGAACTTAAGAGTGTATATCGAAAGATTAACAAGGAATTCTACATGCTGCTTCTCAGGAAACCAAATTGTCCCATACTTCCAGAAATAAATTATCCATCTGACTTAAATAATATTTTAAACATTTAATTATGTTTTCTTACTCTGTTGTAAAGCTGAGTGTACATAGTCATAACAAATATGAAAGAAGCATGAATGCATCCAAGTGGAGCTAAGAGGAGAAACAGAGTGAAAGATGCGTGATTCTGGTACCCAC
This sequence comes from Ara ararauna, assembly GCA_028858755.1. Classification (NCBI taxonomy): domain Eukaryota; kingdom Metazoa; phylum Chordata; class Aves; order Psittaciformes; family Psittacidae; genus Ara; species Ara ararauna. The sequence continues at coordinate 80,144,595 of CM054381.1, forward strand.
AACAGTTGTTGATCCAAGGACAGTGGTGATCCATCTTCATGACACATCTGTGAATAATAAATATTGGATTAATATAAAGGACATTTATGATGTGTTCCAAAAAGCTCACAGAAAAAGACAGCTAACTTTCTACTACTCAACCTTCATTCATTCATTTAAACCCACCAATTTCTGACAGATTAATACAGTAACTTCTTTTTTTGTTGCTATTCAGAATGGTATTTTATGTTGTAGAGTGAAAGAAAGCAAAACAAGAAGTGCCCCCCAGGTTGTACCATCCTTAATGATCCCTCCTCCTCTTTACTCAAATATGGTAGTTGCATCATATTCCAGAGCCAGAAGACAGAGGCCTAGAATGGGTCATGTAAGAACTGTCAACATAATAATTAAGCACTACTACTATTGCTATTTCTTTAAATAAGCATACCAGGAAAATAAATGAAATACCAAATCCCCTGTGAACTACTTGAAGAAAGAATATAAAGATTCACAAGCAGAATTGAATTTCTTTTCAGTAGACCTCTGAAAGCTTTATTAACTGTTATGTATTGACCTCACACCACTGCAAGACCTTTTCAAATACCTTTTAACAAAAGTAAATACCTTACAGACAGTCTTGCATTCAATACAAAGCTGGTTAATTTACGTAGCTAAAGGGTGCAAAAAACCCAACTGATAATCCACATCCCAAATTGCATTGATTTTACTTAATGGGTATAAAAGTCACTAATTACAATGTTGCAATTCATCCGCAGCAAATCTAACTGATAAACAAAGGACTCAATTGCACAAATATCCAGCTTCTCTGAAAATGAAAGTTAATTGTTTTAGAGCTACTGACCTCATTATCTTTTAAGCTAGTCTATTCCCAATAGGAAGTTCAGTTTCTCCCTTTTAAGAATTAGTTACTGTTAGCTCAACTGTTACTGTACAATTTCTTGAACATGCAATCATAACTAAGAGCAGAAGCGTTTCTGAAGAAGTTCCTCGGTCTCATCCCATTCAGGGCCACAAGAAGTTAACTTCCATTCATACACTGAAACTTGCCATAGCACAGAAGACTTTCAGCAATGGTTTAAGTTACCTACTTCATTGCAACAGGCTAGAAACAGGTGTGGAATGAGTTACTTTAGCCACAGTTGAGGGGGGGGAGAATGTGCTGCAGAGTCTTCTGTTTTATTTGACAAGAGAAATAATTTAAGAACCTGCTTTTGCAAAGACAATCAGGATCCGCTGCCATTTTCTATGCAGTCCTCAGTGTAAACACTGTCACTCCAGGAAAAGAGTCTAATTTTAAATCTTGGGATGACACAGCCAAATTACAGCACTGCTCTACAGTTTCAGCCTCTGCTTCCCAAAAGCACACTAACTGCACATCCTTGTGTTTACAGAAATAACAAATGAACATGCATGTTGTAATATCCTTTTACCACGTGTTCTAATACTCCTTCAGAGGAGGATCTGCCCAGTAAACCCAGGATAAATGCAACAACAGCTTAGAATGTAGACAGCTGAAATGGCTTGCTTTCTTCAAGCTGCACTAAATTCCAGTGTAGCTATTTATAATAAAAGCATCCTTTACCAAAATAACACTTAAGCAAAGACTAAAGAACAGTCCAAAATTTCCAATCAAATAAATCTTTGACTCCCACTGGGAAAGATGATACAATAGGCTTTTCTACTCCCTGAACAGCTGAATGTTCAGACTTGTAACTTAGAAAGGACTGATTTTTAGGTATTTAGACTGTGTCACTTTCCTGAAACAGTACTGCAATGTTTTGTTAACACTGTTGAGAAGTTCTTAAGAGGAAATGATTTCAAGCTAAAAAGAAAATGTTGAAGACAGATTTATTCATTACACTAAAACACAGTAAACCCACACAGAAATCATACAACTACAAAGTGGAAATATTTGAAACAGGAGTATTGTTCATACAGAAGTCTTTTAAAAGTGCACAAGACAAGACCTAGAAGAACAAATTATATTAATAGCTGATTACGAGATTTGAAGCTGCTTTCATATGGACTTCAAACAATTTTAAAGAAAGATAGTACCTGTTACACTTTCGACAGTGGTGTGAACGTGGTGCCTTATAAGACTGACACACTTTACAGTATTGGAGATACATGCAATCCTGAGATTTTTCCTTTAAACAGAAGAACAGGTGTGTTAGATGTATACATAATTTTATTGGCAATACATATCTCGACACTTTCCTAACCTAAGCATCTTTGCTTTCTTCTGGCAGGGTGTGTCTCATAACCCAACCCTATTTAATGGTAGGTGATGAGGAAAGTTAAAACTAAAATGAAATAATCCCTTGGTATCAACACAGCAATTTCTCACTGTTGAAAGTGCTGGTTGATAAAATAAATAAACCATTCTTTCATCAGAAAGAGCGCGCAAGCAGGGTTTCATAGTGAAGTTCTGGGAGTAAAACAAAAAAAAGCATGAGGCCCTTATAATTTTTTAAAAATAGCTTCTGCACCTTGTCTCTTCATTTTATGGCACAAGCCAATCTGGGTTTACTACTAAGATGCTGTACCAGCAAGCATTAATGTTCAGCTATGGCTGACGAGAAACCTAGCATAGCCTGGCGGTGTGTACTGGCAGCCCAGAAAGCCAACTGTACGCGGGGCTGTCTCAAAAGGAGCATGATCAGCAGGTTGAGGGGAAGTGATTTTGCTCCTCTAGTCTCATGAGACCCCAACTGGAGTACTGCATTCAGCTCTGAGGCCCCCAAGATACAGAGGATGTGGACCTGTTGGAGCAAGTCCAAAGAAGGTCACAAAGACAAACAGAGGGCTGGAGGACCTCTCCTAGGAAGACAGGCTGCGCTTTTTCAGCCTGGAGAAGAGAAGGCTCTGAGAATACCTTATAACAGTCCCCCCCATAACTAAACGGGGCCTACAAGAAACTTGGGAGAGGAATTTTTTACAAGGGCACATAGGACTAGCACAAGGCAAAATGGCTTTAAACTCAAAAAGAGTAGATTTAGATTAGACATTAGGAAAAAGTTCTTCACAGTGAGGGTGGTGAGATAGTGGCACAGGTTGCCCAGATAAGCTGTGGCTGCTACATCTATGGCAGTGTTCAAGGCCAGGTTGGATGTGGCTTGGAGCAATCTGGTCTAGAGGAAGGTGTCCCTGCCCATGGCAGGGGACTGGAACTGGATGAGCTTTAAGGTCCCTTCCAACCCAAACCGTTCTATGATTCTAATTAGTTCTTATTTGCCACCCATCTCTCTTACAGCCGTAAGCCAAGTACAGCAAAATGACAGACTGTACATAGCAAGTAAATACTGGCCAAAATCTTCTGTTTGTGAAGTGGAATGCTCAGTTATTCTGCTAGACTACATTAGGATCCTCTCATCTCTAGACTCTGTCCTGAGAAATATTCCACAAATAGAAATATGACTACCACTAATCTTCATTTCATGCCACTGGACCACAAACTCTGTCCAGCTCTCTTGAGATACTGAGCCTTTATCAGTAGGTCCTTCACTACTACTCGTCCAAGAGATTACTAAGGCAAAGGAAATGGAAATTTCTACCTTAACTTACAATACTGTATTGAACACCAGATAAAGATGCAATTTCCTGGCTCACATAAAAAAAAATAAAAAATTGCTCAATGAAGTTCTTCTAATCCTTGTTTACTATCGGCAAAGTCTTCGTGCCGGCAGGAGCTCGCAGATAACCTTGAGGCTCTCATTGCTGGGTAGCAGCACTTGTTTCCCGTTGTTTTGGTTTGAGAAGCAGCAATAAAACTTAACGTTTCCTGCCAATACAATGACGTTACAATTCTGCCCCACATCAATGTAACTGACGGAAAAGGGAAAGGACAGACGCTGTGAGCCGCAGCAGGGGGGGCAAAAAGCGAAGATGCTGAAAGAAGGTAAGGAGCGAGGAGCGGCCCGAAGGACTGGCTGCATTCCTCGAAGGGAACTAGGAAACAACGGCATCAAAAGATAAGCGACTCGTACCGTCCCCTGACCCCTGCACACCGTCCTTTCAGCAGGCTGGCCCCGGCGAAAGGGCAGACCCGCCGGTCCCCCACACCCGCCGCGCCCAGCCCGGGAGGAGCGATCGATAAACCAGCACTTACCGGCGTCCACCCCAGCGGGACGTACCCCGGGCCGACAAACATGGCGCTGAAGTAGTTGTAAAGGATCATGACGGTCCAGTTGAGGAGCATGATGAAGTTGACGCTTCCTCCGGCGGTATCCAGGGGCCAGTACCACAGCGCGGCGTCCGCCATGGCGGTGGCGGAGCACACGGCCACCACAGCCAGGGCCACCAGCGGTCCCCAGTGGCACAGCCGCCGCACGCGGCTCAGCCCTCCCGGCCCGTCCATGGCCGCTACCGGCGCCCGGCCCTGCCCTCCCGGCCGGTCCGTGGCAGCCACCGGTGGCCGGCCCACCTCTCCCGGCCCGTCCATGGCCGCTACCGCCGCCCGCCCGCTGCTTCTGCCGCCCCGCCGCCACCTCCGCGCATGGCTCCCGCCACGCTCAGCCCTGCCGGCAGCCGACACAGAGGAAGCTCCGAGAGAAAGGGGAAGAGGCGCCGGGGCCCGCCGGGGCTCAGCCCCGCCCCGCAGCCCAGGGAGCGGAGCCCGCGCTCGCCTCCGCCCGCCGGCGCCGCCGGGCCAGCTCCCGCCCCCGAGCTGTCCGATGGCAATGGGATCCCGACGGGAAATGGCGCACCGGCGGTCGCGCCGCAGCCTCGTCTTTCCCCTCCACGGCCCCCGGAATCGCAGGGCGTAAGCAGGCAGCCGCAGCGCCTGGGGCCGCAGTTGGAGCCCGCAAGCGAAGGTGTGGCGAGGCGGCAGCGGGGAGCCGTGTTGGTTGAAACACCTGCGTGGGGACGGAGAGTTCCGGCGGAACGTGTGGCGAGGTGCCCGGCGGCGGGGGGACGCCTTTGCGGGTAGCAGAACGCGGAAGCGGGTCGGTGCGGAGTGGAGGAGGCGAGCGCGGTGCCTCCGCGGAGCGCAGCGGGGCCGCGGTTTACCCTTGGCGCTGCCGACATGTCCTCCGATTTCGAGAGTTACGAGCAGGACTTCGCGGTGCTGACGGCTGAGGTCACGGGCAGGATCGGGAAGGTGCCCAAGCTGGTAGGAGGTGAGCGGCGGGCGCCTGAAGCGGAGTTGGGGTTGGGGGGCTGCTCGCCTGGCGGCGCGCGGAGGCCGTGGTCTGCCGGCGCTGCTCTCCGCCCTCGGCTCTAAGCCCCGTCCCTCTCGTCTGCGAGAGCCTTTGCGGCTCCTGGAGCCTTCGGCATCCCGGCGGCAAGCGCTCGGCGTGGCGGCGGGAGGGTGTTGTGTTTCAGCGTGCCTGTCTCAGCGTCCCATCGCCCGGCTGTGTTTCTTGCTCCTTACGCAGCAGAGTCAGGATTCCTCTCCCTGGCCCGAGTGCACATGTGTTCGAGCAGCGAGTTGTCTCTTGAAATGTATTGCGATAAACCTGACGGACTATTGTTTGCTGTAAGGATTAGCCCTTCTCTTCTGACTTGCCGTAGAGCTGCACAAAGTTAGGTCAGCAGAGCTGAAGGGCTGAGCGGAGCAGGGGACACAGCTGGGCGGGTGTTTACTGGCATCGCTGCTGAATGCCTTTCGTTGTGATGGTGCCACAACATCAGTCATGGAAATGGTGTCTTCATGTAGCATAGACAGAATTCTTGCGTGATTTAATCCTAATCTCTGTTTTTACTGCTTGCTGTTAGAACATTTGATTTGGGTAATTGAGGTGACTCATACGTAGGAGAATATTCAAAGAAATCAGTGTTCTTTTACTTTAATGTGTTTGTCAATAGCTTGCAGCATTCATGGTTGATTCATGATGTATCCCCACAGTAGAGACAATAATGTCTGTAAGAGTGTTAGGATAGAAAGCCTAAAGTTATAATCTCTTTACCCAGCCCAGCTGAATCTTCTAGTGCATACGAATGACTGCCTTAATATGGGGTTCCTAGTACAAGGCAGAGGGAAGGTGAAACTAGTGGTTTTCTCATCTGTCACTCTTGCAGCTCAGCTTAATGCCTCTTCTGTTCCCAGGTCATTAAATATTTTGGCCTCTACTGTAGGAGTGGATATAATTTAAGAAGGAAGTATAAACACACTAATGGTACACTTTTCCATATGACTAAAGGAAAAAATATCATTCATCTGGGACCAAAGAATGACATCCTACTTTTAGAGTAGGAAATGCATCATGAATCGGTGACTGTAAACAGGATTTGAGGTAGGTGGTTAACTAAAACGTATCTCAGTGCAGTGTTAATTCAGGTCTTCAAAATATATTTGAAATGAATAAACAGGGATTTGAGAAAAAATCTGATTCTGGAAGGTTATGTCCAATTCTAATCTTAGCAAGTTCAAAGTCTTCCAAAAAATTGGTATTCAGTGACCAACCACAGGCATGACTGAAGGGCAGAAAACTGCTTTTTCTTTGGCTTAACAAAACTGTTTTGCTGTTGACCTTAACAAAAAGGACATGGGCAGATAATTCAGTCACAATATGCAGATACTTGGAGGTAGAAAGCTTTTTCTATTTTGTAGTGGAGAGAACAAAATTAGAAGGAGGAGGTCCAGAGAGTTCCTGTGATTGAAATTTAGAACTGGTCTAATTTAGTGTGCTCAGAAATTATATTGAACCTATAACTGGCCACTAGAACAATTTGCCAAGAGGATGCAGTGAATTCTTCACTAATATCAAGTACCTAACCAAAGCAGTATTTCCCACTCCCTCACAAAGGGTTGTTCACTTTTAAACAGCAAATTTAAGGACCTGTTTGTAGGAACAGGGAGATGTCATAAATACACTACTGGCTTCTCTTCTGAATATCAGTAGTGCTACACTGATTTGTGGAAAGAGAATAGAGATTTGATTTCCTAATTCTGTAGATTTTGGACGTCATCAGTGTCTGTTTGATACTGGAAGTATATTCTGCTTAGTAGTAGTGGATTTCCATAATCCTCTCCTTGAAGCAGACTCCCTTATTCACGTAGGGAGACTTTAAAGCTTAAATACAAGATATTTAAAGAATATGGTCTTAAACAGTTGCGTAGCCTGGAAGCAGCAGGCTTTGAAATTGTGATTCATTTATGTGGCCATTAGAAGGTTGTTTTGGAATTTGCCATCCTCTCAGAGGGGAAAGAATGCATGTTCCCTGTGGGACCAGTAGTGTAGTACTGGGCTAAATGGCTTTAAGATAAGACAGTGGTTGATTATTTTATTTTTTTATTTTATTTTATTTATTTATTTTGGAGGTGGCTTGTCACACGTGGTTTGGACTGACTTGCTTTATAGCTGCTTTTTGCAATGTACATTTATGAGTGAGTGTATTGCTTCAGTTTTCAGGGCTCTTCTGTCTTTCATCAGAAAAAAATCATGTATGACTTCAAAACAAATTGCAGTCTTAGCTACTAGAGACTTTTGACCACCTGAAAAAAAAACCGCCTAGACAATAAGTCTCTGACTATGCTGAACACTTTAATCAGAAATATTTTAAATACACATTTTTCCCTTGTTTCTTAATAGGAATATTTGCAAGATCTTTGCTTCTTCATCACCAGAAGTTCCAGTTAGTTCTTGTGGAGATGGCTGGAACAGCCTCAAAAGAGGATTATGAGGTGGGAGGGGGACGTGAGGAGAGCTGCATGTGAGGTGGCAGTTTTCAGCAGCAGTGATTTGAGAGAGATTGCTGATGGCCTTCTTCCTCCACGCTGGAAGAAGCAGGATGAAAGGTGTAAGGACTTGTGCTACTTCCGCATAATGCAGAGATATCTCCTGAAGTCTAGTGACTGGTTTATTTCCTTCTGCTACTGAAGATGGACCTGCTGTAACCTTCGCATTCAGTGAAATTGGAGAAATACTGGTTAATTGCTTTTGCAACATTCCTGCAGTTGGTGTTGTCAGGACTTGATGCTGTCTTGTGTTCTAGGATGATGATGGCTCAACAAACAATCCTATTGTCACAAATGCATAAATAGTTAATCAAGAAATGTAACAAAGGCACTCTGACACTACAAAAGCAATAAGCAGCAAGGACAATAAAACGCCTTGGGAAGAAATGTCTTCTGAGGCAGACATCATCTGGAGAATGAAAAAAAGCATTCTAAATAGAGAAATAACTAATAACTTCTAATAAATAGTTTTTCTGTGATGCTGCTGCAGGTCTTTAAAGAATGTTTTATTAATGTTCCTTGGTGTTTCAGAGAAATATCTGTCTTGTGCTTTGACCAAAAATTTACACAGATTTTGATTGCTTGATCTGAAAGAGAGTTTTATCAGCACAAATAGTGACACTTAGTCTTTTCCGAGCACAGTAGCCACTGGTCATGATGGTTTTAGACTTGAGTGCTATCATTCTTCTGATACTCAATGTCTGCATTTTCTACTGGGCAATCAAAGCACTGTATTTCACTCTCTAACAGATTTAGCTGAAGAAAGTCCCTCCTTTAATTTTCTGTTATACCCCTGTACTGGAGTGTACTATTTGCATTTCAGGTCTGGCTCATCATGTGGTGCCCCTTGAACCCCGTTTTATAACTGAAACACACATATCATTCTATTTGTCTCTGCTATTGGGCAGTAACTTCTGGCACAAACACGTAAACCACTTCAGCAAACGCAGCAATATCTGCAAGTGGCCTATGAACTGAAGCCCTTTGTTACTCAGACTCTTCCTCAGCATGTACTAATAAAAAAAAGCAATTACACAAGCAATGAGACTACTCAGTTTTGGTCCACGTTCTTTTAATCTCTTCACTGGTTGTGAGATTAAACTAGTGTGGTGTTATCTTTCTACACTTGTAGGCAGATTTCTGCCTTTCTCTAACTGCTGTATTTTGGGGGATGAAAGCGTGACTAATGCAAGGGCAAAGTTAAAAGAGTTAAGGAGAATGTAGTAAAAGCTTGTTTCTTTTAAGTAATTAATACAACTTTGTGTGCAAACACAGAACAGATTTCTTTGTACACAATCTTTATATGGAGGAAAAAAACACTTTTGTTTCCAGTCTTTATATTTATCCGTATTTTGTGAATTTAAACAGTTAAAGAAAATACTGCATGTAGCTTGTATAATTTAGGACATTCTGACAAGCATTTTGGAGACAAAAATACTATTCTAAATTTAGATATATTTAATGGAATATTAGTTTTTATTTTCTCTAAAGGGTATTCTGAATTAAGAAAAAATGTTATATACCCCCTTTTATTTAATATGATGGAAGTATATTTAAGGAAATGATCAAGTAGGCAGATTCAAAACTGCTAAGACACAGTGGAGTAATACAGTTAGCAATATGAGGATCTTTAATTGGATCATAACTTGTTTGTCCTGATCTACTAGATTCGTGACAGGCTTCTGTTATTCTGAGTAACTCCCTCTGACATCATCTGCAGTCTCTGAGAAATATCCTGTGGATATTGTGCCCTCCTTTCTATGGAGATGCTGACTGTGAAGTAAGTTGTTTTATAGGTTAACCATGACAGTAATCTGGAAGTAAATGGTTTGGAAACCATTCCGGCAAGTGTTTTGTGATTGACAGTGTTGTACCATTTCATGCTTCTGTTGCTGGTGTCAACAACAGGAAGGCCTAGAGTTATTGGCATTCCTGCAGGCAGGTTGCTCCAGGCAGCATACTCCTGCTAGGATTTTACGAGGATGTGGCTAAAGGAAAAGAGGGGAAAGCAAAACCAAGTGGGTGATACTTATACTTTGCTCAGCTTCCTTTTCCTTACCAAAGCGACGCTGCTGGATCCTGCCACCCCTTCTTGTTCTGGGGAGTGCATGGTGGTGTGTGCCCTGGAGGATCAGTAGCTGGAACAAGTTCAGCTGCTTTCCTGGAAATCCATAAAGATACTACTCAAAAGCTGCAGTGCTGGGTTGTTGCCATGTGCCTGTTCACACATCCATATTCGAGGGAGCAACAAAGACCCATTGTCAGTAAGCCTTGCTCCCCACAGTTGCTCTGGTCACCAGCTGGGTGATTATGTATTGATAAGCCTGGGATGATCTTAAAATACAGCTCTAGAGTTGAATGAAATTTTAATTAGCTAAAGAAGATCATTTGGGTATCTCCCCAGTTTTATGGGAGAAGTTTCAGACAGACCTTGTGTGCTAATGAGTTTTCCCTACCAAAGATCTGTAGCGTTATAACTGTGTGGGTAGGTAAGACTTACTGATCAGTGGAGCGCTAGGTGGTTCTTGTAATCACAAGTACACACAGAATTTGTATAGCATGAAGTATCTTCTCCAAAGTTGCAGTTTTATATCCCTAAATTTCAGGTTACTTAATGTACATGGAAATTGTAATCCAGTAAAACTCAGGGAAACACCGGAATTGCTGTAGTACATTTATTTTCTGCTGCTGTATTTTTAAATTTTATTTCAGCTTCAATAAAATGGTATTTTGTGTTTTATCTTACATTGTTTTTCCTTTTATCCGTCGGCATCTTGCCCTCTTTCAAGTGATGGAAAGAGCAGGCGTGTTTTGGGGGGGCTGGGTAAGAACTGAAATGTGCAGGCAAACAAGTGGCAGATTATCTTTTCTTTTGGGTTTAAGTTATGTTAGGAAGATAAACCATTAACAGTTAGTTTTTTTTTTTGGGTTAGGTGTCATCGTGAGAACCTGGTGGGGAATTGAAGACATTGCTAACAGAGAATTTAAAGTGCTGCACAGAAATGAGCATGTTTTACATCTTCTGCTGTTGTAGAGTCCCCCAGATTCTACTATAATGGCAATATGAATTCGAGTTTTTCAAGAAAGATGCTGTTTTTCCATGGCTTTAGCTTTGTAGAGAGGATTACTTGATGAAATTCTGGAGCTCTTTCAAGATTAAGGAAGGAAATTCTGTTTGGGAAGATTTGGAGGTGAGCTCTACCTTTAAATTCTTGAAGGGATTTAAGTGCTTCCTCCTCACTTCTGTCACTGGCAGAGTTCCCTTTATTCGGAGGGATTCAGTGTTTGTATTCTTCAGTGTAGAATAAGATTCTATTCTAGCTGTGTTTTGGTAGTGTGTTTAGTTCTTTCTGCTGCCACCCAGAAACAGCTTGATTTGTTCATATAGGATATAGCAGAGTTGGAGCTTGGGACAGTCTCAGCTTCAGGTGAACCTTATCAGCACTGGACCGCTTGCTTATCCAGTCCAGTCTCAAGAAGGACCCTGCTGCCTATCCAGCTGGCTACAACACATTTTTGGGCTTCTCTGAGAGGAATTTTCTCTCAGCAAAGGACCTCATACTGTAGTCTTAATTTTGGACTGTAAGAGGATTACCTACATGTCCTACTATACTATAGCAGCTTCTTGGGTGATAACCCAGTGCATGTGATTTATTCTTGTGAATCTGCCATGTGCACGATGGTGTATCCTCAGATGACAGCTGGTTATTTGCAAAAATCTCTGTTATGTTAAAGGTGGAAAGATGATTTCTGCAGGCAGAACTCTAGTGTATGTAACTGAAGAAGGATGGATCATGATGTTCATGTGTCCTTAAATTGAGAGTATAGCGTATTTTAGGTAAAAGAAGATAGATGGGTAAGGCCAAGCTTTTAAGGAAAGATGCATTAAAGGTATGTTTTAATTTATGTGGCAGAAATTCTGGTTTTGGTTGCTACCCCAGTTCCTGCCTATGGCATTAAGTTTACTTAAAGCATTTCAGCTTGTTGGAAGCTAAATTGTATGCATTTAACAAAGGGGGTCCCTCTTGAAATTCAGTGACTTCTGGCATGCAGAAGATCAAAGGAGATCATCAGGTAGTCCCTTTGCTCTTTAATGTGTCAATTCTAGGATACATGTGGAAGAGAAGAAGCAAAGGAATTCAGGCTAAAAGAGAAAACTGTGAAGTCTAAAGATGCATAATAAAGTCTCTTATGCCAACATAGACTTACCCGTTGCAATATCCGAGAATCAATGACTGGAGGTACTTTTGTGCAACTCACTTTTTATCTGCTTCATCAGGCAAACCACTGGCACAGATGTCGTGGTGCCCTTGGTTTAAAATGTATAAATGGTTGCATATCAGAGTTTTGCTAACTTCATTGAGACAATAAGTAGATTTACAGTCTGAAGGGTGGAAGTGTGGCCATGAGAGGGGCACAGGGCAATGCAATTGGTAGTATTGAAGCACATGAATGCCCCAAGTAATTAAGCGATGTGGGGACTTTATTATCTAGTGACTGAATATTCCTCAGAAGTCTCTTTCATGCTGTAACAAACCAAGTGGTCAAAAAAATAGGAATATTTGTGATGGTGCGACCCTGAATCTGAGTTCTGAGTTCACATTGGATTCTCTGAGAATGGATGTTAGAGGCAGGTTGAAAGCCAGACATGCTCTCTATAGCTGGGATAATAGACTTGCTGGGGAGCCTGGCTGGTGGTAATTGCTACATATAGCGTACAACTGAATTTATTATTTTTTTTTAATTTTCACCTTTATTACTAATTTCCATGTTTTACTGTTACTGGAAGACAATGGTTTTCTTGTAGCTCCCACGGAGTTTCTTTTTTCTCCCTCTCTACTGAAGCAAAAGGAAGCATTCTAGGCCTGGTGTAAGAGCAGGGGAATAGAAATCGTGTTTTTCTTCAGTACCTGGCTTCATTATAAGTGGGATGCTTGGTTTTGTGCAGCTCACATTTTGCAAATAAATAGGATAAACCTTTGTTCTTGAGCCATAATTTATTTTCTTTTCTGTTTGGCATAAGCCTGTACCTTCTCATGCATTTGTACACACCCAGCAAGTGCCTGCTGAGGCATAACTAACTCCTACACCTGGAACAGCTGTAACTGCTTTTCTAACTAACAAATGCTGTGTAACAAAACGGAAGACTTCAAGGATTCTCCAGTCTCCTTTGTTTGTTTGCCTTTTTTTGTTAATTACTAATGTGTGTGTTATAGTGAATGATGATTTCAGACAGGATGAATCCTTCGAGTCAGTTTTAACTGATATGCATAAGCTTTTGAAATGGTGTATTTTCCTTTCATGGCAAGAGCACAATTATATTGTTATTTTCACCATTGTATTTCAGATGAGAAGAAGCAGATGGTTGCAAATATTGAGAAACAGCTAGAAGAAGCAAGGGAACTGGTATGTTCTAGCTTTTCATATGCTAACTGTAAATTCCTAAGGAAAATAATAGGATCATTAGTGGTAACATTTAACACACATGATTCCCTAAAAATACTGAACGATAATAGAGAATGAAATAATATTTTTGAAATAGTTCTTATTTGAATATATGGGATTTCCAAGAGGAGTGTACCCTCTTTTAATCTTGTGTTAAATGATTCAAGCTTTGCATTATTGCTGTAGGCTATTACAGGCTGCTACAGGCTTTCAGCTGTGGATTAGGTCTTTTACTTTAGGAATTGAATTAAATATTTACACACCTGGACTGTTGTTTGTTTGTTGCTTGTTTTATTTTTTTTCTCCTCAGACATGTGCATCTGCTTGATTTTAGCTGTCTGATTGTCTTGTAAAGCAGTAGATCTTTTCCTTCCCCTTCATTTAGCAAGTGAGGCATATTTAGTTGTTTAGTTGTCAAGGCAGCAATGGTAGTGTGGGTTGCTGATCTGAGAAGAGGATATGTGTTAACCAAGCATTACTTAGTGGTCCACGCTGACAGAAGAAAGCAATATGTGTTAAGCAATTGTGACTTTACTTTGTTCGATTACAGCCTGCCATGTCCTCCATCTGGATGGAGTATAAAAGTCAAATTTTGTAGATGCTAAGTAACTGAGTGAAGGTGTTGGTGACAGCTGAGATTGACTTTTTGCCAATAGTTCTTTGCCTGAAGCTGCTTTTGTTTATTGCTTGGAAATTAGCTTGGTCTATCAAGTGTCAGAAATGTAATCTGGCTGTTAAGGCAGGGAAAGAAAATCAGTTCTCCTAGCCTGAATGTTCTTATAATTGAGCAAATTGAATGAATGATTTGGTTACTAACTGAACAGTAATATTAAATTTCACTTTTTAAGTGGCATAGGTCTGTAGGGTGACATGGTTTAGTGGTGGACTTGGCAGTCCTGGGGTAAAGGTTGGACTTGATGATCTTAAAGATCTTTTCAACCTAGCTGATTTTACAATTCTAGGGTGTTTGTTGACATACCTGTTGCTTTTAGTTTAAGAATTGAATTAGTCTTGTAGACTAGAGCATTGGAATAGCATCCAGAAAAGCTGGATATTGGGGTGACTCCCTGCAGGTTCTCCCTGTGAGGATGCCAAGGCACCTAACCTCTCTGATTTGTTATTCTCAGTGGGAAACATGGTGAAATTACTGTCCCATCTCATAAGGATGTTCTGAAGATACATGAAGGCCTTTTGGGCACTTTCATACTCAAACAGCCGAAAGAAAGTAAAAATCTAGAAATGTTTTCTATCTCCTTTTTACAACTTGACATGGCAAAAAAGCATAGCAGTACAGGGTAATTGTAGCGTGGGTGATCTGATGAAAAATCATTCAGATTTGGTTTCCTACTCCAAGTAAGATTGGAAGGAGCTGAAATGGAGTTAATGGCTCATTACTTCTCTCTCGCCTTATGTCAGGAAAAGATCATTTAAATTTGTTTTTATTATAAGATTAAAAAGTAAATCCTGTATCTGTACTTTTATCCTAATGATGATCTTCATTTAATGTACTGGCTTTTCTTTCACGCTTTTGTTTAAGATCTTGTTGCTAATGCTGCTAGACAGGTGCTTAATTCAATTATGGGCTTTAAGCAATTACCTAACATGTTTGTGATTCATGTCAAAGCTTGGGTTTAAAAATCAATTTGAACAAACCTGCTAATAACGGAATTCATTAAAAATCCTCTTTAAACTAAAGGCTATGATAGAAAATCAAAATAAACCTAATTCCTTGCTACTGATAGTTTTAATACATTGGTTAGTTTCATTGTTTTGAGTAGTCAAAGTTGAGTTTAGCTCATTTTGGTTTATTTCCTACTTGGCTAGGAAATAACACTCTCATATAGCATAAATATTATTGCAGAGAGAATTTATTTACACTGACTAACCATTGATTGTTTTAAAACACTGTCTGCTTTGTTTGGGTAAAATCACTCCTGTAATTGATTTGATCTATGTGCAGAACTGACACCAAAACTTTCAGACTCCCAGGCTGCCTTTTCAAGCCAGAGCTGTTGAATAAGGTGTCTCTGGAGAAATCCTGTCATTCTCCATCTGGTGTGGAGTATCTGAATGTTATTTTTACCAGGTTTTTGAAGAAAGGTGAATGTTGTGATAATCTCGGAGAAGTTATCTGAGGATAAAATCCAGCATGTGCTAGAAGATCTGGATGGAATTTTTTGAGTGAAATTCTGCTTTTAAGAAGGAAACTGTGCCTGTGTGTTATTTGCCTTTGTTTTATGAGGAGCACAGAACAAAATTGCTTTGTTGCAAATGCTAGGTTATTCTTATTTAGACACTCGTTTTTTGAAGTATAGATCTCTATTTTGGTTCCAGGACTTTGGAATCAGAATAAAATAACAAAGCTTGGAAGTTTTATAAAATACTGTCCAGATAAATAAAATACTGTATTATAAAATAGAAACTGTCCAGAGTGATTTCATGTGGAAAAGTTTCTGCAGGAGGAGGAGACTTATTCTGGGGGTATCAGTGGACAGCAACAGCAGCACTGCCTTGCTTTGTTGTAGTTTTGAATGGAAATACTACTGGCTGCTCTGCTTTGTGCTGGTTTTGGTGCTCGGAGTGTATTGGGTGTTGTTAGGAGCAAACCTACTAGGAACTGAGGAACTTTAAGGATTGGCCTGGTTTATGATTTTGGTCAAGAGTTAGGTGCCAGAAGGCTCAGCTTCACCACAGTGGTTGTGGTGTGGTTTAACCCCCAGCTGGCAACGAAGCCCTGCTGAGCCACTTGCTTACTCCCTTCCCAGTGGGATGGGGGAGAGAATCAGAAGAGTAAAATAGAGAAAACTCACGGGTTGAGGTAAAGACAGTTTAATAGGAAAAGCAGAAGCCGTGCGCACAAGCAAAGCAAAACAAGGAAGTAGTTCACTGCTTCCCATCTAAAGCAGATGTTCAGCCATCTCCAGGACAGCATGTCTCCATCACACGTAACAGTTACTTGGGAAGGCAAACACCATCACTCCAAATGTTCCCCCTTTCTTCTTCTTCCCCCAGTTTACATCCTGACCATGATGCCATACGGTGTGGGATATCCCTTGGTTCAGTTGGGGTCAGTTGTCCTCCTCCCAGCTTCTTGTGTACCTCCAGCCTGCTTACTGATGGGGTGAGGAGCAGAGAAAGCCTTGACTCTGTGTAAGCACTGCTCAGCAGCAATGAAGACATCCCTGAATTATCAACAGTTTTCAATACAAATCCAAAACATAGCCCCATACCAGCTACTATGGAGAAAATTAACTATCCCAGCCAAAACTGGGACAGCTAGCAAGTCTGAACGTAAGTGGTAACAGAAGTTTGAGCTTGTAGGTTTTCAGAAGAAAAGTTGAGCTTCTGCAGAGGTTTTAAGTGCCAGGTTATTTTTAGTTTTAAATAGGATTTAGTGCTGTTCTAGCTTGTATATAAAAAAAAAAAAAAAAAAGATTTTATGACCAGTAGTATAAGTCCTGAAAGTGAAGGTGCATGAAATTTGGTTGCATTTAGGTTCACACCTGCTTGGAGCACTGTTTTCTGCATGACTTCATGTGGAAATCTATCAGCCCAGCCACAATATATACCCATTTAATCTCATGATGGAATGAGATTAAATGATGGCTGTTGTTTGGCCTAAATAAGCATGCTTCATCATCATTTCTTGGATATTGCACTCTGATACTGATTCTTTAGAATGAACTTTTTGGGTTTCATATACTGTGCTGCAAATTCTGTATTCACTGGGAAATGGTTTCATTTTTATATGGTAGATAAGAATTGAGACTTCATTAAAATATCCCGATCTTGCAGATATAATTATGTATCTATGAGGAATGTTTTATATGTTTATAGAACATTTGAGAGCAAATATGTTGTGATTAAATTGATAAGAAATAAGTCATTAATTCCAGCTATTGGTTTAATTTATAATACTCCTTTGGAAAGTTAAGCCTGAGTGAAAGAACTGAGTAGAACTAGAAATTGCTTTTTATGTTTCACTTCATTAGTGACTATTTAATTAAAGCCTGCTTTATGGTTTATTATTATATTTCATTTTGTATAATCAGAACAGATCAGGCAGAATGAATTTTGAGTATCTGGCAATTCCATTGATTAAATTCAGATGCTTTCCTCATGATATGAGGATGAAATTTCAAAGTGTAAGCAAGTGATTACATAGGAATAAACTGTAGCTGTCCCTTGTGAAGACCGTAACCAGTAGCTTGGGATCCTAATTGAAAGGCTTTTCTGTTCCAGTGCCATATTGCTCAATTGAGATCAGTAGGAGGTGGGTAAATATTGTTTCAGGTGCCTACAGCAACCAAGGAGAGGTGTTCTTTTATCTTTTTTAAGTAAGTTGGAAAGATTTTAAAAGGGAGGTAAGGGATTCTTCAGCTGTGCAAAACAGAATTCCTGAATAGGCAGCACCATGTAGAGGCTTCATGACCCAGTGGGCAGGTAATTAGCAGGCAGCTCAGTCCTGGTTTATAACTTCATTTGATTTTCTGTACCTCTGTGCCATATTCTTGTGCTTCAGGCCCGTTCATATTCTGCATGGCATGAATAAATAGAAAAAGCTGTTGAAAGATGGAATATATCTCTGATGTTTTGGTGCATTTGACTGTATAAAATTACATAAATGGTATTGTCATTAAATTCTGAAATTCAGCTATTTATTAAATATATATATTTATTATATATATTATACCTACATACAGATTTGGGATGTAGATTTAGGCAGTCATTGTAATTCTGCTGAATAAACAAGAATTACTTTGTTAAACATAGAGGCTGGTGGTCCATAAAACCTTAAACATGTAAATATATGCACACACATATAGACACATGTATGTGTGTGTATATATATGTACACATATGTGTATGTAAATAAATAAAATTCCTTTTTCAGCCAAGGGTTTCTAATACCACACTGTTAGATGGAAGCAGGCTTTCTTCTGAACTACTCTTCTTTGCAGGAAGCTATATAACCTCAATTGTACTATTTTCTTGTAATAATATGTATTCATCATATTTGGAATTGAAATCCAGAAATATTTAACAAGAATCATTCCTTCTCAGTATTAATAATATTAATTCTGTCACTTGTTTGTTGACTTAAGGCTGTGTAAAGATTTTGATACATTGTTTATATATTGAGGAATAAGCAACATTTCTTGATAAAGAAGGAATATTTCTAAGTGTTTGTGAACAATTTAAGTAAATTCATCTTGCTTGTCTCTTCTTCGTTTTTACTTACTAGCTTGAGCAGATGGAACTTGAAGTTCGAGAGATCCCACCTCAAAGCCGAGGAATGTACAGCAGTCGAATGAGAAGCTACAAACAAGAAATGGGAAAACTTGAAGCTGACTTCGTGAGTTTTTAATGTATTACATAAAGAAAGGTCTATGAGAATTTTTAAAATATAATAATGCAGTTATTCAGGCAACTGTGAGGCTATTTTTGACTACTGTGAGAGATGAGTTCTGCATGCATCTTGCTGTATTTATGGATAGATGAAAAACAAACTGGGGAAGAGAAACTTTTCCTTTTGTAGCAGTCTCATCTCAATATTCAAGTTGCTAGCCTTCTGTCCCTTTGCCTGAATCGGAATTGTGTCTGTGCCATTCAGCATTGTGAGTGTTCATGATGTGGGCAGAGCAGTCAGTTTTTAATCCGATTCCTTAAGGAATGACTGGTAGAACATCCAAATTAATACTTAAATTGTAATGTAAGTATACTCTGAGTAGTAAATAATGGTTTGTTTAAGGCAGCTCGTGGTAATGTGGGCAGTAACATGAAAATATAATCTCCAATCCGTGGAATTTTTGAATGTAATTTGTCTTATGTACACTGCATTTCTTAGTCTCTGTGATTTCTTTTCCATTACACTTAGATTCTTCCTGGCTTTTGTACAAATCGGTTATAAATACTACATTTTTTTCAAGTAATGGATGCAAACTAACAAGATTCCTTTGTCTAGGGGCTTCTGCTACAGTTATCAGTCCTTTTTTGTGACTAGGATTTGCACGGAATAGATTTACATAGAGACAAAACTGTTTCCTGTAAAATCCTGAAAAAGTTCAAAGGGATTGCAAAGTGTAGGAAAATGCTATGTTAATTGGCAGCAGCTCAGTTCCTCCAGGGTAGGGAGAAAGAAATAACTAGTAGCAATATTTTCCATTCACTGGAGAACTGTGAATTTTCTCGGGTTGCTGGCAGCAGTTTACTCCTTCAGGGGAGGGGATTCAATGTTTCTACCTGCAGCCAGAAAATCCAGCTGGCTGTCACTCCTCTGTGCTTCTGCCAAGTTGAGGAGTTGCACAAAAATGTATTAGTTAGGAGATGGTTGCAGGTTTGTGAAGTTGAAGGAATGCTAGGATAAAAAGACTTGCCTCAAAATTTCATGCCATTTCTCTGTTGGGAGTGCGTATGGCCCTGCTGGCTAAACAGTGGCTTCCAAGAGAGCAATTCCTGGCCTAATAGTGAATGTTCTTTATCTTCTCGGATGTGGGAGAATTCACTGTCATCATGTGTTTGTTGCTGGCCTGTTTCTCTATGTAGCCAAGCAGGGAAATTGGTACTTCCCTATTGCCTATCCCAGGCAATAAGGAATGGGAGAATTCAGAACTGGTCTCTTTATAGATGAGGAGAAATGTGTGGAAGAACATTATACATGTGGAAAAAATGCATCAGAGCACTAGGAATTACATGATTGAAAGAACCTGAGTTGGCACTTGGAGCAATGAAGCAAAAACAACATGAGAAAGAGGAAGGAACAGATCATAATAATGAGAAAAAACCCCAAACCACCCAGAACACCAAGGATGACATTCAGCAGAAGATCAAGGAAGGAAAGTGGAGTGAAGGATGGAGTGAAGTACTGAAAGAAAACAACAGCAGTGTGTGAAAAAAAATCAGTTGTATAGAAAACAGTGTTGTTATAACTGAATTCCCTACATAATTCCAGTTTTTAAGTACTAACATTTTTCTAAGTTTATATGTAAGGGTTTTAGAATTTGGATTATTCTCCAGTCAAACAGCAACTTGTTGGAAACTGTATAGCAAAGTGATTCAGTTGTGAGTTCAAAGAGGGAAGAGGAGGAAGGAAAGGAAATGTGATTTTGACTCTATAAGCTGCAGGGCCATTGAAAGTAGGGAGTAAAAAATATGTGCTGAAATGAAAGTTCTTTTGAGTGTCCTGCCTAAATATTGTCCTGAATGAGTTGTGACCTGTTTGGCTGTAAGCAAAGCATACAAAGCTTTAGCAGACCTTTATGGAAAGCAGATCAAAGTAGTTTTAAAATGAATTCACTTTTATAGATGAAGGGAAATTCTTAACTGGAAATGGTGCTGACAGTTTTGGGTTATGATCAGTTTACAGGTTTGCTGGTCAAAGTTCTTGGCTCTTCCAAAAGGCATGCAGATGTGAGCTTGCAAAGTTAAGTGTTCTTTGTAAGTAGAGTTGGAATCTCAGCTGGATCCCGTGGTATTTGGCTTGGCCTTTCTTCCTGTGTAAAGTAGCATGTGCACTGAGCAGAGGACATTTCTCGATCATCTTGAAGTGTGGGTTTCATTTTAAAGAAATCATTTCTTTGAAATGAATTTAACAAATTATATACCTCAGTGTACATTCTTTAAGTTCTGTATTTTGAACATGAATGCAGAACTGGCACTGGTAGTTTCCTTTTATATTCATCATAACATGAGTTTTGATCTTGTGGTTATTTGTATGAGTTACAGCATCTTGAAATCTGTGCTTAACCAAGCAGTTATGAAAAGCAGCAGCGCAGCAACATATTTAAAGTTAGGAGAAGGAAGCATGAAGGATGTGGACTGTTCACTCTTTCCTTGCAGAATGAACAACATTAAAGTTTATTTGGGACATGTAGTATCTAATTGGTGAGTTTATTTGATCTTGCCAGTATGTAAAATAATGATAAAATACTGACTATCACTTTAATATTATTTACTATATGCTATGCTATCTTAATGAATATATAGTGAAGTTTTTTCTATGCACTTTGCTGTGCCAGAAGTATGGTCTAAAAAATATGGATTTAAGCTTGGTTGAGCTGTACTTTGAAAAGTTACTCCATGAACATGGTTTGTTCGTCTTTAACTTTCAAATCCAATAGGAACAAGTTGCAAATAGGAGATTTATTCCCCCTCACTGCTAATCCTTGTTATCCTGAGTCATGCCTGCAGTTAGTTATCAGTGCTCTGCAGCCCAGAGCTGTGTGTGGAGGTGGTGACATCTCCTGCATGCACTGTATTGCACACTGATATTTGGTAACCTACTAAATTACATTAAATCATATCTGAGGGAAAAAAGCTACCTTGTTCCATTTTGGTTTTCCCTCCCTCTTGGAGAGAAATGGTGTTAACAAAAATCAGAATAGCTCTATTTTGTCTTTGAGTCCTCAACATAACACTGTGAATATGTATGAGGAAAATTAACAAAGCAAGGATTGCATCTCAACTTAAGGCAGCAGCAGTTTCTGAAGCTTGCCTCAGTGCTGTGCAGTCTTTTGTGGGGAGCAGATACCTGGGGAAAAATATAAGCACAGGGCAAGCATCAAGAGATACTTTGCAGAAAAGCTGTATATGCATCTCAAAAGGCTCAGTTTCAGGCTTGCTTACTGCATTTGATAAATGTATCAAAACAGAACAAATCTGTGAAATCTTATGCTGTCTTTCTTAACTTGCAGATGTAGATCTTGGTTTTATGATCTTATTTTCACTAGTATATACCAGTACTGCATTTTTATAGAGGGGTCTCTTTCTGTTCGATCGGGGCATCTGAGCTGTAGGTAGTTCCAAAACCTGGGGGGCTCTGGGGCTCCTGCACCCCCAGCCTTGCTGGGTTGCAGAGGCTGTGATAATGGCTCTATCTTGTGGCTCGAAGTGGAGTTGCAGACCATGTCCTTGGGTTGATTAAGGTCTTGGGTGCACCTGTGAAAGAGTTCCTGAAATTTAAAAAAATCTTCCTATGAGCAGGCGTTTTCCCCACACCTACCGATGCACCGTTCATAGAATAACAGAATCATAGAATGGTTTTGGTTGGAAGGGACCCTTAAAGATCATCTTGTTCCATGGGCAGGGACATCTTCCAATAGACCAGGTTGATCAAAGTCCTGTCCAACCTCGCCTTGAACACTTCTGTTATATTTTTTAAGCTTGTAGACATTTTCTTTTGAGCTATTTCAGATGTCGAATGTCCAGGGTGACTGCCTGCATGGACTAAGTCCTGAAAAAAGAAATCATAGAATCATGGAATCATAGAATAGTTAGGGTTGGAAAGGACCTTTAGATCATCTAGTTCCAACCCCCCTGCCAGGGGCAGGGACACCTCACACTAAACCATGCCACCCAAGGCTCTGTCCAACCAGGCCTTGAACACCGCCAGCGATGGAGCATTCACAACTTCTTTGGGCAATCCATTCCAGTGCCTCACCACCCTTACAGTAAAGAATTTCTTCCTCATATCCAATCTAAACTTCCCCTGTTTAAGTCTGAACCCATTACCCCTTGTCCTATCACCACAGTCCCTCATGAAGAGTCCCTCCCCAGCATCCCTATAGGCCCCTTTCAGGTATTGAGAGGCTGCTATGAGGTCTCCACGCAGCCTTCTCTTCTCCAGGCTCAACAGCCCCAACTTTCTCAGCCTGTCTTCATACGGGAGGTGCTCCAGTCCCCTGATCATTCTCGTGGCCCTCCTCTGGACTTGTTCCAACAGTTCCATGTCCTTTTGATGTTGAGAACACCAGAACTGCACACAATACTCCAAGTGAGGTCTCAGGAGAGCAGAGTAGAGGGGCAGGATCACCTTCCTCGATCTGCTGGTCACGCTCCTTTTGATGCAGCCCAGGATACAGTTGGCTTTCTGGGCAGCAAGCACACACTGCAGCCGGCTCATGTTCGTTTTCTCATCAACCAACACCCCCAAGTCCTTCTCCACAGGGTTGCTCTGAATCTCTTCTCTGCCCAACCTGTAGCTGTGCCTGAGATTGCTCCAACCCAGGTGGAGGACCTTGCACTTGGCATGGTTAAACTTCATCAGGTTGGCATCAGCCCACCTCACAAGCGTGTCAAGGTCCCTCTGGATGGCATTCCTTCCCTCCAACGTATCAATGGAACCACACATCTTGGTGTCATCAGCAATCCTGATATTGTAGTCTTTTAAGTACATGGACTATAGGTTTTGTTTTTCAGATAAAGCATTTTTTGGTAATTGTTACCTGAGAACAGCTAGTGATCTTTAAACAGTGGGGATATGCTGTGGTCAAAGGCTTTCCAGATTTTATAAACATACTTTGACTTGAATCCCAGTTCATGTGAAACTGTAACTATATAAACTTAGCAAATGTATGGTTATCTACTAGCATTTGTATTCACTCCAAGGGTTCTGTGTACTGGCTTAACGTCAGGGCACCATACAAAAGAAAAGAAAAAAAAAAGGCATTTTCCTGCAAATGTTATGGCTGAAGTATGAGGCATTCAAACAGGTGGGGAAATATAAAAATCCGGTAAGACTGCATTACACAGTAATATTCCTATTAAAAAAATGAATGCTACACAATCAGTGCTAGAAGTGGAGTGACTATATTCAACACCAAAACCAGCCATCCAATCAAGTAGGTGGCATAAGAACTGTTCCTATTCTGTCATGTCAGCACTGAGACAAATTTTACAGGTAATATTTGTTATCGATCCAAGAGACAATACTCATTCCATTTAAAGACTCGAACTTGGTAGTGATTGTGGTTATTCTGGCCTTCAACTTAAAAAAAAAAAGGAGGGGAGAAGTCATGAATGTGTAGACAGATAGATTGTGCAAAACCCGACTAAGCATTTAAACACTTTTGGCATTGAACAATAGCTTCAGTTCAGTCAATAGTGAAGATAGATATTCACATTTCATACCTCCTACAGGTTCCTTCTAAAATCATTGTTAAAATGGCAGCTGCTGTTAAGCTTTAAAAACATTTATGGAGATAAGCAATGGAATTTCATTTGATAGAGTTAGCTCTTTTGTGTGACTCTGAAGTACCACCTGAATCCAGGAGCTCACCTGAGCAGCTATGTCAGTTATATTCTGTCTGCTTCTTGCAAATACTGCTCCCCTTATGTCAGGTGCAGTCACCTACCCAGGCAAATATTTATATGGGTAGAAGTGCAATGAATGACATTTGTCAAATGACATGTTGGTGGCCTGTTATCTTTACAGCCAGACTCTTCCCTAGCTTTCTAGTTTGAGCTGAACTGTTGCTGCTGGATTATTTTGATTTATACAGCAAAGCATTATTGCTTTATAGTTACAAAATCATAAACTGTGTTGTGCGGGACAGATGTCTTAATCTTCATAGTTATATCCCAATGATGTTACTAAAAACAGGGAACCCTCTGTGTGTACATGTCATGTAAGCATGTGCTGCCTGCATGGGCAGGCACACATGTCTGTAGGGGAAACCTGATCTTGTTGACAAATGCGAAACTTTTAAAATTGGATTAGGTTTTACTGTGTGAGTACTGCAGCTCTTTTGAACTGTGCTGTGGAGGATTTGTTTTACTGTGCGCAGGATTGAACTGATTAAGTTTCAGAAGAAAGAATTTGAAATATCTGACCATGTACTTTGATAATCTAATTTTGCGAAAGCATTTTGAGAACAAATGTTCCTTCCTTCTGCCATTGTTATAGATACTGTCACCTTCTTGAGATAAGTAATCAGTCCTCTACACTGTACTCAAACTGCTCTGTACAGAGGCACTGGTTTTCTTTCCTCAGTTCCTTTTCTAATGATGGCTGATAGGATATTTGGTCTGCTTGGCTGCTGCTGAGCCTTAGGACAACTTCTTTTCCATACAGTCAAATTCCACATTGTCTTCAGTTTGTTTTTACTTGTTTCCCCACCTTTGCAGGTTTGTAGTGAGAAAAGGTGGAGTCATTTGACATTTTTGCAATTACTTTATTTATAATACTGCCATTTTAAATGGGGAAGAAGTGATACAGGAAAGAATGTTCTTTGGTAGCATTCAAGGCCTAAAATGACTTTTTGATGAAAGACTAGGAGGTGGTATAACTTAGATCCTCTGTAGGAAACTTAACCCTAATTTATCTACGTCTTGAGAATTCTTTTTATAGTTTCGTGTGGAACTATGGAGAAGGAAGTTTATTTCACCATGGAATTTACTGGTGATTACATGCTTTTCCTTAGAGGAAGGTGTGATAGATGGGAGCTAACGTGCCTAATTTGTAATTAACCTAAGGGGTTATGGTCTTCTTAACTGAGATCCTTAGTGGCCAGACCAATGAAACACACCTTACCTCCTGGGTTTTATAATTCTGTAGTATCGCTTACGAGGAATCCTCCCATGTTTCACTGGTAAGATCCATCTTGTAACGCAATGTGTGAAGAGCAAACAAGCAGCAAATTTTTAATGTCAATAAAAACAATTCCCTAACTACATTCTTCTCTCAACTAACTTCACTTTGATACTTGTAGGAAATTCTGTGTATCTCTCAAGAGATGTTGCTCCTCTTAACACCTAGGGATAAGATTGGTGAGCTTTGTGGCATGCTGATTGTTGGCCTTCAGCAAGTCTGTGGTTGTTGGTGGAGGTGATGCACATGATTTTAAGAAAAATCAGTTTGTGAAGCACTGGGCTTTCCTGAGTGATTACAAATAAAGGTGCTTTCAAGAAGTGATTTGGTGAGCCTGGTAGTATTTGTGTCTGGCTGAGTATTTGTGGAAGGCGCATTGACTCATACAGTGCTCTATAAAGATTCGTATCTCTTTCTTTCCTTTCTCCCTTCACCCACAAAATATTTCTGCATTAAACGCAGCTGAAAAAGGGGTCTGTGGTGGAATGAAATAATTCTGTAAAATAAGCTTTAAAACATGTAGAACAAATTCAGGGTGATATGAGCTCTGCCTTTTCCACTAAGCGTGCTCTCTCACCTGGAAGTCTTGAGTCCAGCCCTCATCAGCCTTTCTCAGGTAGACAACTGTCATTTCTCTATTTACCATGTAATTTGTTCTTATGTTAAAACTTCTGTTTCTCAATTTAGTAGAATTAAATCTGTTTGCTGTTTTTCCCAGCAGATGATATAAGAAGCTACATCCTTTCAAAATTGCTTCTAGCCAGGTAGTGAGTAAAGTGACTTCAGGTACAGAAGACGAATGCTGTTTTTTTGGGAGGCAGAAGGAGGAAGACTGTAATATTTCCCAATTCCTTGGTGGTCTCTTATTTTAGTCAAGTGATACTTCCCTACCTGTCATGCAAAAAAAAAGCAAGCTGTCATTGTCCCGCTTTCAATAGCGGCGGTTATAAAGGTTC
The DNA here is from genome assembly GCA_028858755.1 of Ara ararauna. NCBI lineage: Eukaryota > Metazoa > Chordata > Aves > Psittaciformes > Psittacidae > Ara > Ara ararauna. Next base: position 80,171,044 of record CM054381.1, read on the forward strand.
TGGAGTTGGAACATGGGTGTGGGATGCAATAGCGAATAAAGCCAAACAGAGTGTATCTCACTCTCCGTTGTATTGCTCACCTGCAGCCATATAAATAAAAGTTTGATTTGGTTTCTATCATGAATTAGAAACATAAAGATTTAAAGCAAACAAGCTGAGCAAAAAATCCCCATCACTTTAACATGCTTGCTTTCCAGACTAGAACTGCTCTCTCAAGTTCTTTGATGTGTTTATTACTCTTTTTTTTGGCTTTTTTTGCCAGCTAGAGCGAGGATAATTTGTGTTTGACTGTGAAATAGAAAGAGACATGTGCTACTGATAAAACAAAATCGTAGGGAGAAGGTACCCGTTTGGCACTGGGGGGATTAATTACATCCCTTTTCCGATTTCTTGATTTGTTTGGTCGGGAATGACACTAGATGGCACTGTTTGTTTGCAAAGCAAGCCCTTTTCTTTCCTTTTTCTTCTCCCCCCCCCTCCCGTTTCTTTTTTTCTTTTTTTGCTTTGGTAGTAACTGAAATTACTGTTTCATGAATAAAATATTTCTGGTGGGATTTGCATTTCTATATTGGCTGAAGATACTGTGTTGAATGTTTTATTAACCAGCCCAGTGCAACTGTCAGCCTATTAAAGAGATCCAATGGACCCTGTTTAGCTAAATAAACTAAATAAATCCAATTCGTCAAATTGTGTTCCTGGCTGTTTATTTTCCATTCTTTTGATGTACAGTTTATTTTAAGTTAAAGCCACATAGTTTTAAAAATTAATGTGAAAATAGAGTTTAGCATTTGAAGCATGAGGAAACTAATTGCCATGGTCAAAAATAGCTTTCCTTTATGGTGAAGTTGCCATCTGGTAACTGGTGAACTTTTTATTGGTGACTGATCAATGCCCCGTCTCAAAAATTAGTTTGGCAAACGAGTGGTTAATGACTTTTTTTTGCCTCTTTGCTAGATTCTGTTGCTTTCATGAACTGAAACTTGAAACATAAGCACTGCTGTTAAAGGTAGCTATTTCTACCCAACTTCAAGAGGTTTGTGCTTCATCTTCATATTTTCTCAATCAGAATTCAAGGGGAAAATTTTATATGATCATTACATATTAAATGCTTGTTGAAATTCCGATTGCATCATAGGCAAATATTGCAGCATGAAAAAATCTCTTTGCATAACTGAAGGTATTGTATGTCTGGTTGTCAGACAGCTGTCAGGCTTTACAAATAATAGAATTCATTACATTCTGCTAGTACAAATAATATTTTAGTTACCTTGTTTCTTGCTGAAAACCTTTGCCATAGCATGGTAGGAGACAGGCTATAAATTTATGGTAATGTTATTGGCCTAGTAAAAATTCTTCTGTGCCAGTTAAGAATTCCCGGAAATGCAGATATATTCCAGATTTGTTGATAAGTGAAATGAAGAAAAAATGATGTATGTATTCTCTTTTTCTTTCTGATGCTTTCCGTAGCGCTCCTGTAGTGATGTTATGCGTTAACTTTTGTGTGTTTTACAAGAAATGGAAGTTGCCAAGTATCATGTTTTTCATAGTTTTTATGATCTCAGGTTTCCAAAAGTGGAATACTGAAATTCAGTGTAATAGAAACAGAGTTTGGTTAAATTAAATTTCTGGCTTTTCTCTCAAGAAATCTACTATAATGGATTAAAAGTCCGTGTGAACATGTTGATATGAATTTGATTTTTGTGTCAGGAATCCTTAAGGGAGATCATTCAGTCAGGATGTTTTTATCTTTTTTCATACAAATTATGGTTGAACTTAACTGAAATTTATATTTCTGTTGCCACCTCTTTCCCAAACTCTAACCCATGAACAAAGTAGATATTTATGCAGATGTCCTCAGTGTTGGATAGAGCGCTATTTCCTTGTGTGGGTAGACTTTTATTTGCACTGAAAAATACTAAGTTTCTTTTATATTTACCAGTTGTAAATATTTTAAGATGCTATTTAATAACTAAACCGCATAATGTTAGGCTATTTTTTCCCCAATAAAACCTTCCCATTTTGTGCTTTAAACTGGTTTTTTTTAACATACCAGTAGTCAACACTGAAGGAACTTCATGGTTTTTTGAAACTGTCTAGCACAGGTAAAAGGAGATGGACTTTTACAGCAGTGGAGATGTCTTGTTTCTGGCTTAAGTCTTAGTAAGGAAGGAATATAAAGCAAAACCTTGGAGCGGGAAGTGTATTAGAGTGATTCTCCCCCTCCTTGTAATGTTCTTTACTATGCAGAGCATATGGAAAAAGTGTGAATATCTCTGTTCTTTTGTTTGGTAACTTTTTATTTGTATTCTGCAACCATTTGGTAATCAGTGCCAAGTACAGTCAGCTTCCCTTAAAGCTGCTGTACAAACCACAACAAAAAGTGGTTCTTTGCCACAAAGCCTATTTAAACATGCTGTTCATACTCAGTTGGGGAGGAAATCCCTGCAAAGGCGAGAGGATCTGTAAGTTGTACATTTGACAATTTAATGCTTGTATACATTTATAATAAGTGGATCAAATGCAGCACCTCGCTTACTTTTAATCTGCTTTTTATAAATTGCCTTTAGGGTGCCAGGGCTAGGAAAATAAGCGTTTTCCAATATTTAATAAATACTACTGAGATTTCATTCCTAAAAGAGCTGATCAATGAAAATAAGAGTAGAAATATGGAGAACAGATAGTAAAAAGGAATATTGAAGGTGGCTTCTGGGATCAGGAGTAGAACACATTAGTATTTCCTGCTGTAATATAATTTAACCATTTCTGATGGGTTTAATGAAAAAAGGTTTTTGCTAGCTTAATATTTGGTGCTTAGTGTATAAAGAATTTGGGGAATATGTGTGGGCTCCACATGATTCCCATTGAATGGTATTTGAACTTACTTTCTGAATCCCCACGAATTTCCAACCTATCAGTAGTTTGGCAGTGGGTTTTTTTTTATTTTATTTTATTATTTTATTTTAATTATAATATATTATATACATAATATATAAAATACAGTATATAATTTATAATATATTATTGCATATACTGTATAATATATGTATTATTTTCATTATTTTTATTTTCAGGGAAGCTAAGACTAGGATGAATAAGAGTAATGTTTGCCAACTTAGTCTCCTGGTCAGCATGTTAGATGGACTTTTGGAAAACACTGAATTGCAATTGCAGACTTTGTACCTGTTCACTAAAGACTCGTGTGTGAATTCTGGCAACTCAAAGAAAAGGCTCATGCTGTGTTTTGTGGGTGTTTGCTTAGCTAGGAGATGCTCCTGCATTGCAGAGATAGCCCCTTCCTTTCCATTTTAAGCCATTATTAAATCAAATTGTAACCTCTGCTATGATGTATCACCAACCAGAAGAAAGTGTTATTTTGTATTTGAGTTAGGAGAAAGTAATGGCATTAATATCAAAGCAAATTTTGTTATTTTGAAAGTTGAAATGCAACTTTCCATCACTGTGGTTGGATTTTGGGATTTGTAACTGCAACTATTTTGACACAGGGATCCCTATTTGTAGTGTCTTGCCCAAAAGGGTTTCTCACCTGTAAGTACAGCTCTTTAGCACTGTGGTAGTAAGTGTTAACTAAATAGAGTTATGCAAAGAACTGAGTTGTTATGTTGATGTGATTCTTGAGGTTCATTTTTTAAGAGATAGAGGTTAATTTCAGTATTATGGATTGTTCCATTGACAGATGTCTTTGAAACTACGGGTTTTCATCAGTTTTCATTTCTAGCATTCTTAAAAAAAGACTGAGAAGTATTTATGTAGGTCCAGTGTGGTTGGGAGTAAAACTCGTAATGCTGTTATGAGGTTTTAACTGCAAGTCTAGGATTTTTTATTAAAAAAATGTTTGATTTGTAATGACTGTGGTTTTGCATTGTTTTGTAATTCAATGTTATTAATACCCCTAAGCGACCATGTGAATTCCTCTTTTTTCTGCCGAGTCTTCAGTAGAAATCAGACCGTGGTTCAGTTGTGTAAGCTTCCCACAAAGTTAGTTCAGTCAACTAAATCAAGGTAAAAGTTAGAGAAAGGTCAGGATTAAGTTAGGGGTTGCTAACCTGAATTGCTTTCCCAGCCTTTTTAAGCCCTTAGTGCTCCTTTTGTCTTTTTCTCAACTTCTGTCATGTTGTCCTCCTGTTAGATCTTTATTTCAGTTGAAGGCACGTGGGCTGCATCTTTCTTCTGAGACATGCTTTCAAACATGTTATTAAGGTCCCCTTTTTCCATTCATGAGCTACATGTCCAGCATTCAGCAATGCAGATCGGAGGCTTAGCACTTGTGCCCTGTAGTGATCTTGCTTGAAAATAAATCTATTTTAAATGATCATAACAAGAATTTGCTCCTCTCCCTCCTCCTTCTCACTTTTATTTTAATGCTTCTCTTTCTGGGACAAATTGTAACATTTTTTAGTTTTAATTTGTACCTAAAAGTACTGTTTTGCTAAGGTCACCTGCTGACTTGCCTTCTCTCACAATGTAGGACCAGTTTGCAAGTCATTTGTATGTTTTAAGAAATGTCTTAGCTGAGGACATTTCTCCCACCTGGGGCCTAACATGCACTGGTGGTATTTGGTTTGGCAGTACTGTGATTTCGAAGTGAATTATCCCGTTTCCCTCACTGCATGTGAGTCTGAATATGATTGTTTTTTTCAGGAAAATGAACTGGAAACTCCATTTCAGGGGTGCTCCAAACATAGAAATAAGGGTCTGAACCAAAGACTTGTGTTTCAGGCAGCTTTGAGCTGTGTTGAAGTGAGGATGTTTGAGGTCTAAGAACTGGGCTGAATTTATTCTGTGAGAAAAACCCTGAAATCATGTACACTGCAGACACAATATTCCAAGAAAAATTCCAAGATGCTACCTGTTCTGATGTAGTTAAATGGAGCCTTTTGGAGCAAGACTATCTCTTGAGATCTGTGCTTCCTTAGTGGAAGATTTGGGCCCTTTGGAAATTTCCATTCCTCACTCATATTTCAAATGAAGGAAACCACGGAGCATGCTCGTCTAGCCTAAAATCTGGTTATTAGTAAATGTGGATTACTTTAATTTTGGAATTTGTCTTTACAATGAGTTTGATTAATATGTAAAGATCACTTACGGTGGATTATGTGTCAATTCTTTCACCTACTTGTCATTTAAACAGAAAACAAAGTCTTTTTTTCCATCACATCCAATGCACTTTCAAAGTCATCAACATTACATTTCTGATACCAGCAAAGGATTAATGGCTGATATTTATGATATTCCATGTCTGTACTCACCAAATCTGTGATTTTGATGCAAAAGTGACAAGAATTAGTAAAATCCCTGTATTGTAAGCAGGCATGTCTTTGAAGGCATGTTCAGCACGTCTGGTGAGTTCCAAAAAATCACTATCTTTACCCCTGCCAGGGTAAGTTTTACAGAATAGTGAAGAGGCTGCGACATGCCACACTTCTTGATGTCCATAGAATCAAGGCCTTGTATCAGCTTGGTTGTATAATGATAAAATTCTTCTCCATGTCTTATGCTGAGGTGTAGAGTGGGATTTGCTGAAGAAAAGCCCTTTTCTGGGAGGGACAGGTGTTGTCAACGGGCAGTCCATTCTTTATTTCTCCCTACCTATAAATTCTTAGGTGCTGCTGGCTGTAATTTGACCTGGGTTTAGCTTTGGCAGGAGTGTTTGAGCTAATCTGTTCAACAGAGTTTATCTTTGCATTCAGATAAATATTTTTGTTCTGGTTTTTTTTTCCCCTATAGAGCAAACTGTTGTGATCTGACTGGAATGACGCAGTGATGAGGGATTTATCTGTGTCATGGTTTAAGCCAGCTGAACCCAGGATAGACTGTGTTGCCCTCTGTTACATTTTGGGGGGAAATATCTAGAAAGTAGTGTGAATAGATTGTCCTCCTAACATAAACAATGAAGATGGACCTTTGATAGTAGCAATCATCTTGAGAAAATTGAATCAACCACCTTCTGTAGAAAGTGGAAGCAAATGTATTGCTGAACTTCAGAGTTGTATTCAAAGTTTCTCGTGCCTTATATTTTAACTATTATGCAGGCTTAGTATGTTTTAGATCAGAAGTTATCTTTGGTGTGTGTTTAAATACAGGTGAACACATTTTTGTGTTTGTGGTTTTGTGCTTGTTGTTTTGGTTTTTTTCCAACATTAAACAAAGCCTTTTCCCCTGCCCAAAACAGCCAAATGAAATTCAGATTCTCCAAGAATTATAATACGTCTCTAACCGTCACTGTTGGACACTTCACTTCAAAAATAGCCATATGAAGAAAAATGTGTGATGCACTTATTGATGGAGAGAAGCCAATAAATCCAATTTGATTCAGGAAGCTGAGAAATATTTTAATAACTTTTTGACGTTTTCCTGTAGTCCTTATTTACCTTATCAATAGTTATGGTGACATATGATTGTCAACTTTTTATATTAAACCAAACTAATAAATTAAACATGTTGTGTTTATACCTGATGAAAGCTGACGTTTTGGAAAGGTGTTAAAATATACTGACAGGTCTTGTTCATAAACTCCTTTGGTATAAATATGTAGATGACATCTTTAGATATTGTTTGTACATAGGCTGATAGGCAGGAAACGTTGACAACGTAACAAATGCAAATGTCAACCCCACAATTTAACCTTTCTGTGTAGGAAAAGATGTTAGTTTTAAGTTACATGTATCTTTTAACTTTATTTTGAAAGTTTTTTTTTTGAGCCTGTTATCATTGCTGTTTCATGTGCCACTGAAAGTAACGCTGCAATAAGAAAGGTTTGCACTTAAGAGCTTTTCTCTGTGGTGTTCCTACTTAAATGACTACAGCTGAGAGCGTGGTTTTTCTTCTAATTCTTTTTCTTTTTCATGTTCACCTAGTACCTTGTGAATCTCTCTGCAATATCACCCCTTCATCCCTGACTTGCCAGTAATTCAGGGTTTGTAAGTGTGACTCAAGGGCAGTAAACCAGTAAAACTATTTTAAAACGTTGGAACAGTTTATTGTAACAACAACCATGGCCTTGGCTTTAACCCGGATCAGGGTTGCTTCATATGCAGAATATTTCTGACTTGACCCTGGTCTCCTCTGTGGTGACGTAAATCCACTGTGTGTTATCTGCTTGATGTTTTTTCTGCATCCTCTGCAAACTGTGAAGCTGTGGTTAGTACCAAATCTTACAAAAGTTATGCTCAATTGCAGATGGTCAGGGTCCTCAGGGCACCAATAGCCCTTAACGTTACTGAGCAGTCTCACCAACCTGTCAGCAGACCCGTTTCCAACTGCTCCAGAAATGTCATGGGATGCTGCTCTCTAGCTCCCATGGTCCTGCCCAGCTGTGGTCATTGCTGAGCTGGACCCTGATAAAATGCTGGCCTGAACTTGCCTGTTTTGGGAGCCGTGCAGCTCTGCCAAATGTCCCAAGGAACCTGTAAGTTCCTTGTCCTTTGTCTTTCTGACTTTTATAACTACTTGGTCCAAACTGCTCAAGTAATGTTTTCCTGTCATGCACCTAGGCACATCTGCCTGCAGTCTAGGGTCTGGGCTGGCAATGTGGGGTCTTCTGTGTACGTGGAAGACTTCTGGTGGGGTTTCATAGTGCTGACTCAGAGCAGATATTGAAACGTCAAGTATCTTGCACTGCTTTCAGAATGGTAATGCTCATTTTGATCCTGATAGCTGTGGGCAGAATTCCTACTGAAATCTGTAGCCTGTCTGAACTATGTGTCTCAATTTCCCATTTTAGTCTTGTAGGGGCTTTAAGAGGAAAAACTTGCTGCACTTATGTGCTCTCCTCTTTCTGTCACCCAGGCTTTTCACTCTATATTTTAGTGACCAATTTGACAACTAAGATGAACTTTTCCATAATGTTCTTGCTTCTGCTTCATGCAGATCTTCCTTTATCACAACTGAAAGTTCACTAGTAGATTGGAGATGTGTTGGTTGATATTTCATGATGTTACACAAGACTCTCAGGTTGGAATATCCAAGAATGAGGGAGTGGTTTGAATATTGACTGTAAAATAGACAAGCTATGAATCTCATCAAGGAGAACCCACCCTTTCCTCATTGAATGTGCTATACTCTGGGTGTCGGATGGAGAGGTTAAGCAGAAGTTTGAGAAGCGGTGGTTTATGTTAATTGGTTTGTGATGCTGGACTGTTGGAGTTAGCAAAGCTGTTGCTGTTGTTTCAGGAGTTACGAACTGCTAAATTTTAGTAGTGGAAGAGGAAGTTATGACTGGTTTTGTTGTTTTTACCTTGTAAATGAGTTAAAAGACGGCCACAGTCACAATTGGGCCTTTGTTATCGTTAAAAACAAAAATATACCAACAGTTTTGGTATACTCAAGCTGCCTACAGAGGTAATATAATGAAAGTCAAAGTAGTGGGAGGTTGGTGCAGGCATATAAAATTTAATAGTTTTGGAAAGCTTTGGGTGTATTAAAAATAACTCTTTTTCCACGGTAATTAACTACTTTCACTTGATATTGAATCAGTCAGCTAATTTGCACAGTCCTGTTTTGTATTGTGGAAACTGTGGTAGTGCATTAATGAACAGCAACTTTTTGAGCAGAGATATTTCTGCAGTTAGACTGACATATATTATGTATTACTTAAAGATAGTGCTCAAGAGTGTTTTCCAGCTATATATTGTTTTCTTTTTGCTAGTTAGATGGACAGATTTGGGATGTACATCTGCGATGCTGCATAATTGACAGAAAACCCTGTGGTATTTGACTGTCCAAAGAACATGAAAGGTATACTTTACTTTGCAGCAGTCATATTCTGTCAGATGGTTGCATTGACTTTCTGAAACAGTTGGAGAAAATTGATAAGACTTAATGTAAATGAAACTGTTACATTTGATACTTAGCTCATGTTACCTCCCTGTGATACCAAGCAGTTCCCAATCGCACAGTAAGTGTCTTTTGCATGGTTTATTCCAAATCTTTCCCTGGGGAAATCACTGGAAGTTGTGGGACAGAGCTCTTTCATGTGCTGTTTAAGCACCATTGACTTAGTTTCCCGAATTATCTAACTAGGTGGCTTCATGTAATCCACTTCCTTTATACAGACTATAAATTGCTGCTTCTATCAGTAGAATTGACCATTTTTTTTCTGGAAAAAAGTATACCTTTCATTTCTAAAGAACATAGCTTTGGAACATATCTAAATTCCAGATAGGTCTGTCAGGGCCTGGGCAGTGTACCTGCAGTGTACTTTTGGAAGTTCCATTAGTTAGCATTCTGGTTCTTTAAAGAACTGGCAGGATGGCCACACACAAAGAGTTGTACTCAATGGCTCAATGTCCAGCTGGAGACCAGTAATGTTGGTGTCCCTCAGGGATTGGTGTTGGGACCGGTCTTGGTCAACAACTTTGTCAGTGACATGGACAGTGGAATTGAGTGCTCCCTCAGCAAGTTTGCCAGTGACACCAAGCTGTGTGGTTCAGTTGATATGCTGGAGGGAAGGAATGCCATCCAGAGGGACCTTGACACGCTTGTGAAGTGGACTGATGCCAACCTTACAAACTTTAACCATGCCAAGTGCAAGGTCCTACACCTGGGTCAGAGCAACCCCAGGCACAGCTACAGGTTGGGCAGAGAAGGGATTCAGAGCAGCCCTGCGGAGAAGGACTTGGGGGTTTTGGTTGATGAGAAAATGAACATGAGCCGGCAGTGTGCGCTTGCAGCCCAGAAAGCCAACCATATCCTGGGCTGCATCAAAAGGAGCGTGACCAGCAGATCAAAGGAGGTGATCCTGCCCCTCTACTCTGCTCTTGGGAGACCTCACTTGGAGTATTGTGTGCAGTTCTGGTGTCCTCAACATCAAAAGGACATGGAACTGTTGGAACAAGTCCAAAGGAGGACCACAAGGATGATCAGGGGACTGGAGCACCTCCCATATGAAGATAGGCTGAGAAAGTTGGGGCTGTTGGGCCTGGAGAAGAGAAGGCTGCGTGGAGACCTCATAGCAGCCTCTCAATACCTGAAAGGGGCCTATAGGGATGCTGGGGAGGGACTCTTCATGAGGAACTGTAGTGAGAGGAGAAGGGGTAATGGATTCAAACTTAAACAGGGGAAGTTTAGATTGGATATGAGGAAGAAATTCTTTACTGTAAGGGTGGTGAGGCACTGGAATGGATTGCCCAAAGAAGTTGTGAATGCTCCATTGCTGGCGGCGTTCAAGGCCAGGTTGGACAGAGCTTTGGGTGGCATGGTTTAGTGTGAGGTGTCCCTGCCCCTGGCAGGGGGGTTGGAACTAGATGATCTTAAGGTCCTTTCCAACCCTAACTATTCTGTGATTTTATGATTCTATGAGTCTATGGGTTTATTTAGCGGCTTTTCTACTCAGTGTAATGCCAGCTCCCTTTTTCTTCCCCTAGGTTTTTTTTTTGTTGTTTTGCATTTCCTGCTTCACAGAATGTTTATTTAAGTAGATGTAAGTGCAGTGGATTTCCTGAAAGTTACTCATTGGGGAAATTGAAATGAAATTTTAAAATATCATTAGGAATGCAAACAATAAATTCTTTCATTTGCTGTAGGCGTCTTTAGGTTGGAATGACTAGAAAAGGTTCTGGTTAATTAGAAGTAATTTGTTAGAAACCTGAATCCTTTTTTTTTATTTCCTAGATTAAAACTCAGTTCCCAGCTGGATGCTTATAAGTGCAGGAAATGTAATTGTGAGATGATTAACTGCAAAATGATGGATAATTGGAGTTCATATGATATGTCAAATATACCTAAACCAAAAGGTTTGCTGCACGTTGAAAGAGATTGGCTGAAGTTTAGAATGTAGAGTATTGAGCAAGGAGTGCTTTTAGAGATTAATAATCACAGATTGCTGCAAAAGGACTGGGCAGAGCTTGGCTGTAGAGAGCTAACCCCTCCCAGCCCTTTCCTATTACTTCGGGTTTTAATTAGCATGGTTTTTGTCTTGTCCTCTTCCCCTTATTGCTGTTATGTGAATTGGAGATTAGGAAGCACAGTAAACATCATGCATCTAACACCAATGCTTAGAGACAAAGGTATTTCCTTCTCTCTGCTAGGAAAGGCTCAGCCTACCACAGGAAGCAGCTGAACAGTCCTGATGGACTTGTATATTTGAGTTTTGTATGTTATCCTCTCCCCAGAGTCTTGCCTCACAATCAGAATGTTTTTTTTCTATATTATTTTTAATGTTTGTAAAATTTGCTTTGAGTCCCTATTTGCATTATTTTAGCTGTATTGTAATAATTTAAAAGGTGATACATATAGTATAAACTGCATCAGTGGCATTTTGCTTTCATTATCCCTCATAGATGTTTAGCAAAACAGTGCCTGGTGTTTTAAATTACTTCTGCTTTACTTTACAGTGGGAACTTAGGTTTGAATAGCCTATTGTTCTGTTAGCTACTACAATATACTTCAAATCACACAGGGTTATTTATATTCACTGTATTTTGGGATCATATAAAATATTTGTTTCCACCCCCCGCTCCCAACCTATAAACTTCATATCTCGATAAGGAGTTTCTAACCCTTGGAAATACTGCTTTACAAATTCAGCTAATGACCCAAATACAGCTTGTTTGTTGTGTACGAGTTGTATTAAAATAACGCACTGTATGTGTATTGTCATTAATGATATGCTCATTTTGATAATGGAGCTGCAGTCTCTTAGTATGTAGTCCTTGGGGAGATGCTGCATTTTTTTAACTAAGTATTGTTCTGGCTCCTTTCCTTGATTGGCCCAGAAATAGCAATCAGCTGGGGAGCAGGATGACATGCCTCTTAGCGATCCCTTTTATCTTTGAGATGAGTATCAACATTGTATGCTTCCTAATGGAAGTGTAATTTAATGAAATCTATTGGGTAAACATACTTCAGATGTTCAAAGGAGGTGACAAAATTTTTGCTGGCAGCCAGGACCTGGCTTGTTTCCAGCTTGCCTTTAGCTGCTATGCATATAGCATTGAGAGAGGCACTTAAAATAGGAACACAGAGTATTGTTTCTATTGTGTTTTGGGTTGTGGATTTCCCCCCACCCTCTCTGCTTTATTTTCCTTAATTTTATTTTTGTGGTGTTTGTACTAGTGCCCTCTTAAGTTTTTCTGGTAAAGTGCTGCGTGAGGTCAGGTTTCCACTCTCCCCCCAGAATGTAGATAACAGTGCTAAACTCAGGGGAGATCACTGGCACAGAACATGCTGCTATTGGGAAAGGGTTTGTGTGGTGTGAGTAATTGAGTTTGCTGTTAGCCAGTAGCTCTGTGAAAGAGTAAGTTCCTCTGTAGACTGATAAAATTAAACATCCTGTTTTAAAGATTGTGGCAGAGCACATTTGTTTTATCAATAGTAATTGCTGATGCAGAACTGTCCTTTATGAGGTTTTATAACAGATGGCTGGGAGTGGAAGGAAAGCTGCTCAGACTTCTATCTCCTCAGCTAGGAACAAAATTGCTAAAAGGAGACGGTTGTCCCTCTTGCTGTTGCTCCCTCCTCATTACAGAGTACAGTGATACACACACACACACTTGTGGTAGCAAACTTGGCAGACTGGAAGATTATATCAGCCATGTTGTCCCTTTAAGTGGATGTTTAACTGGACAGCTAATAGCTCTTACTGCTCAGATCTTAATGGTTTGGTAAACTGTAGGAAAGTGTTTGAGAGGAAATACATTAGTGTTTAGACACATTTGAATGTAATCAATGTGTCTTTGAGACATGGTGTTTTCTTCTTTAGGAGTGAGGTCTAGGGCATGTAGTTTTTCTTTGAAGACTTCCACAGTGGGCAGAACTGGGGGACAAAGAATGTGCCCAGAAAGAGATAAGTGCGTCATTTGCCTTTTGCTGTTCTGTCAGGGGTTGGTGGCTAAATCAGAGCTTTTCACTGTGGCCTGCTTTATTTCCTGCTTGATCCTGTAAAGAAGCCTCATTCCCAAGCTTATGCTGTCACTCTCTTATGAATGTGTGGCATGATATATTTAATCACTGTGATTTTACTGTGGTAACAAGACAGTTCTTTAGACTGGAGGAAGTCAAGGTCTGCCAACAGGGAGTTTTTTTCCAAATGTTCCAAATTTTGGTACAAAGGCAAGGGTTAAACAAGTGTCTCTTTCTGTAGTGTTGTTAAGCTTGTGTTCCATGTGGGGACACTAATTAAGGATCAAAATGAAATCAGATGTAAAATGGAGTGAAACATCTTGCTTGTTTACAAATAATGGAACAAAATGTGAAAGTCTGAGGAAGAAAATTCAGGATATGTCAACATACTTGCTATTTGTGCAACTGTGGGCTATAATCATAGAATCATAGAATATTTAGGGTTGGAAAAGACCTTAAGATCATCCAGTTCCAACCACCCTGCCAGGGACAGGGACACCTCACACTAAACCATGCCACCCAAGGCTATGTCCAATCCAGCCTTGAACACCGCCAGCGATGGAGTATTCACAACTTCCCTGGGTAACCCATTCCAGTGCCTCACCACCCCCACAGTAAAGAATTTCTTCCTCATATCCAATCTAAACTTCCCCTGTTTACGTTTGAACCCGTTACCCCTTGTTCTATCACTACAGTCCCTCATGAAGAGTCCCTCCCCAGCATCCCTATAGGCCCCCTTCAGATACTGGAAGGCTGCTATGAGGTCTTCACGCAGCCTCTTCTTCTCCAGGCCCAACAGCCCCAACTTTCTCAGCCTATCTTCATATGGGAGGTGCTCCGGACCCCTGATCATCCTCGTGGTCCTCCTTTGGACTTGTTCCAACAGTCCATGTCCTTTTTATGTTGAGGACACCAGAACTGCACACAATACTCCAAGTGAGGTCTCAGGAGAGCAGAGTAGAGGGGCAGGATCACCTCCCTCGGTGCTCCTTTTGATGCAGCCCAGGATATGGTTGGCTTTCTGGGCTGCAAGCGCACACTGCAGCCAGCTCATGTTCATTTTCTCATCAACCAAAACCCCCAAGTCCTTCTCTGCAGGACTGCTCTGAATCTCTTCTCTGCCCAACCTGTAGCTGTGCCTGGGATTGGTCCGACCGAGGTGGAGGACCTTGCACTTGGCATGGTTAAACTTCATCAGGTTGGCATCAGCCCACCTCCCAAGCGTGTCAAGGTCCCTCTGGATGGCATTCCTTCCCTCCAGCATATCAACCGAACCACACATCTTGGTGTCACTGGCAAACTTGCTGAGGGTGCACTCAATCCCACTGTCCATGTCACTGACAAAGATGTTGACCAAGACCGGTCCCAACACTGATCCCCAAGGGACACCACTTGTTACTGGTCTCCAGCCGGATATTGAGCCATTTTGCACAACTCTTTGCGTGCAGCCATCCAGCCAGTTCTTTATCCACCGAGTGGTCCACCTGTCAAACTGATGTCTTTCCAACTTAGAGACAGGGATGTCATGTGAGACAGTGTCAAACACTTTGCACAAGTCCAGGTAGGTGACATCAACTGCTCTACCCCTGTCCATCAGTTCTGTAGCCCCATCATAGAAGGCCACCAGATAATGATGATAGAAAATAAATTGTAACTGTATTGAGCTACCTTCATTCAAAGTGTCTTTGTTTCCTCAGCCTAGCTCTATGTTACTTTAATGCTTACTGTATTTTACAGATTTTCTATTTGTAGAATAGTTTGTGCAAGACCCTGGTTTATGGTTCTCTGTGTGTGTGTGTGTGTATGCACGTACAGTGTTATGCTGTATATGGAAGACACCGATGCTGGCTTAGCTTGTGGCAGCTGTGGGATGGTTAAAACTACATAGAAATTAAGACTATTTAATATATAAACATGTTTTATTTCATTTTGTCCTTGTATTGCTTCTGGTGACTGCTGAGGAGAGGCAGGAAATGGACACAATTGCAGGCAGCTGCGAAGTTTATGTCTTTATATATTGTGAACCCAAATGATTAAAAGGTTCAACAGTCTTTCAACTCAACGAAATTAATTCAGCAATGGCTCAGAGAAGAATATTTTCCAAAACAAAGAAGTTTGGAAAAACTGAAATGTCCTGGCTCTAGATCTGCTTCTTAGAAACTATCTTTCATGTGAAGTCCTCCTTCAAAGTAAAAGGTTTCTCTACGCCTTTCGTGGACCAGTTAGCACTGTAAATTAGTATCTCAATGACCGCTTCAATGAGAATACCTTGAGATGATATCTCAGTATCGTAATTTTGTTGTTGTTGTTGTTCTGTAATGCTTTTTTTAGGTACAAATAAATGCAGTGGTACAGTATTTGGAGTGGTTGGTTGGTTTGTATAACATTTGTGGATTTGCATGCACCTTTTATTCAGGTTTAAGGAAAACTGTGCTACAACTTGAGTTTAGAAATACCAAATCTACAATGATGTGGTGGTACTTAGTGCATCTGTTCCATTGTGAAATTAGGATTGAAGGATTGGATCTTTTTTTTTTGGCTCCCCTTTACGTCATTATCAGTTGAGAGTCCAAGGGAAGGGAGCTACCTAACTGCTGTAGGTTGATGAGATAGTTAAATACTAGTTTCATATCCCCCTTTTTGCAGGTAGGAGAAGATGCTGACTTAAAGCTTTTTCTCATTCTGATAGTTTTCTGAGCTCAACCGAGGACATAATTAGATGGTAGTCTGCTTTCACTATCTCTTAATTTTATTGCTCATGATTTGTTTTCTCCTTTACAGCAGTCCATACTGCAGCTGCTTCATGCCCCAGTGCAGAAGATTAAGCTGCTTCTGAGGTCACCATCAAAAGCTGCTTTCTCGCTAGGTCTATAGGAAGAGACAGAAGCAGAAGCATTACCTTTGACTACTGCCACTGCCATCTTTATTACCTTTTTTTTTCCCCAGTGTCAGGCTATCATTTGTAGCTGATGTAAGCTCTTACCTGTGGAAGTTTAAAAGATATAGGTTGAGTTTTTTCATGGAATCACAGAATGGTTTGGGTTGGAAGGGGGCCCTAAAGATCATCCAGTTCCAACCCTCTGCAATGGGCAGGGGCACCTTCCACTAGACCAGGTTGCTCAAAGCCCTGTGCAACCTGGCCTTGAGCACTTCCATGTATGGGACATGTGCAGCTGTTCTGGCCAACCTCTCCCAGTGCCTCACCACCATCCCAGTAATGAATTTCTTCCTAGTATCTAATCCAAATCTCCCCTCTGTCAGTTTAAAGTTTTCTTGTAGGCCCGCCTTTGGTACTTACTGGAAGACTGCTTTTAAAGTCTCCCCACAGCCTTCTCCAGGCTGAACAACTCCAACTCTCTCAGCTTTTCCTAGGAGTGGTGCTTCAGCCCTTGAAGCCCTTGGAGCATCTTCATGGCTTCCTCTGGATTTGCTCCAACAGCCCATCTTTTGTTGGGGGCCCCAGAACTGAACACAGTACTGCAGGTGGGGTCTCACAAGAGTAGGATAGAGGAGGAGAATCACCTCCTTCAACCTGCTGGTCACACTTCTTTTGATGCAGCTTTTCAAAAAGGACCCTAAAGAAGTCAGCGCTCAGTCCTCAATGGCTTTCAGATATGAGCACCTTAGACCTCTTTTAAATTCTAGTCTTATACCTTTTCAGGTGGGTTTTTCAGATTCTCCAGTAACCTGTAAGAGGAAGATATGTTGAAACCTGTACCACATTTCATGGTTCAGGAGGGCTTGGTTTGGCTTTTTTTCCAGACTGCATAACTGCTTTTGAAATTTCATCCTTTGACAAGATCTTGTGTCATGTCTTAGCAAGGTAGGGTTTGAATAGCTGTGAATTCAGAGCGAGTCACTTGCCATTGGGAGAATTTTGTTGACATGTTTTCTTTCATATGGGATTCCACTATGGTTGAGCAACCAATATGTCCTGAGGCATTTTGGGTAGGTGGGCATACCAGCTAAAGTAATAAACCCAAAATCTTATAACTAATCTTTACATTGTTGGAGAAAGGGGCAGAAGTTACCTCAAAGCTTTTGAAGTGTTGGATGTTGCAAAGAATGAGAAATGCAAGGAAGTCTGTTGTGTTACCTTGAGAAAGTCTTTGGCAAGTGATTGTTTTGTGGGGCATGCTTCAAGATGACTCTGTGAAACTGTCCTTACACAGCTTTTGCTGAAAAAAAAACCCCAGCCTCCGAAACAACACCGCCAAACCCATCAAAATTCCACCTCATTCCACCTTTACTAAAGAGAATGCATTTTCTGCTTTAGAATGATATGGAGTGACAGATGACAAGATTGAAGTGGAACTGAAATTATAGTCAAGGAAAAGATACAATTATAGAAGATAGCATTGAGAATAATGTTATAGATACTGCAGGTGAGTCAGTCAGTGAAGTATACATAGTTCTGGTATAATTTTCCTATAAAAATTCATTGATAAAGTTGAGAGAGTTGGGATATTTGAGGAATGTCGGTTCGGTAGTACATCTCATTTGAAACCTCTATCAAATGCTCGATGTAGCAGTTAGAAGACAGTGGTATATCACCGTAGAATGAGTGTATTAGGTTGGACCAACAACCCATGTAGTTTCATGTTGTTGCTCTGTAAAGAGGTCACTGGAGAAGAGTTCAAGGGTAAGGCAGATGTGTACTGATGCTATTCTTACACTCTTCCAGCTTTTCTCACTTGTGACTGAGAGGTTGCTGAGTCAGAAGTGGTGTCTCCAACCTGGGGCAGTATCACCAGAACAGGAGTTAGTTATCAAAGTTGTGGCTTGGGAGTTATAGAACAGGGGAAGAAAAAAGTCAGAGGCCTTCTGCAGAGGGTGAGCCAGCTATGTTTTTCTCTAGACTCAGAAAATGAAGTGAACAATGAAGCAGGATGCAAATGTATAAATGTTTGGGAGTTTTTTCTTATTTTCCCATGAATGTTTTGCTTCGAGTTGGCTGAGTATCTAATGGCCAGTGCTCCAGGGTTGTGAAATCATAAGCTCTGAAGACCTGTGATGGCAAAAAATATCAGGGCTGTGCCTGAAGGTAGAAGGGGATGGTTCTGCCATGAGCAGTGTCATGCTTTGGACCTACTCCCAGACTCCCTGTAGGCTTAGAAAGGTGCAGAGGTGGGAAGTGCCTGGAAACAGTGCAGAAAATAAGGCTATGTAATTTTAGTGCATATTATAGAATTATAGAATCATGGAATAGTTAGGGTTGGAAAGGACCTTAAGATCATCTAGTTCCAACCCCCCTGCCAGGGGCAGGGACACCTCACACTAAACCATGCTACCCAAGGCTATGTCCAGTCCAGCCTTGAACACCTCTAGCGATGGAGCATTCACAACTTCCCTGGGCAACCCATTCCAGTGCCTCACCACCCTTACAGTAAAGAACTTCTTCCTCATATCTAATCTAAACTTCCCCTGTTAGGTTTGAACCTGTTACCCCTTGTCCTCTCACTTAGTTTGTTTCATGCTATGTAATTGGACAGTATTATTTTGTGGGTGGAAGGAGGTCCTTTTCTAGTTAGTGTTAGTAGTAAAGCTTCCTGTCTAGTAAGTTATCAAGGCTCTGAAGTTATATAGTATTTTCTGCATTGCATGTTTTCTTATATTTTTTTTGTGGCTTGAGGCTATTATCTACTTGGATTTGGGCAGATGTTTGGAGTTACACAGATGACTATATCTGTATCCAAAGACATAATTCTAGGAAATACTTCATTATGCTTGTACCTTGCACTTCTGTTCACTCTGTGTGTTGGGTCTTATGCGTATGAGTGCCATCTATTCTCTGTCTTGATAAACTTTTCATTTGGGGCTCTAAAATATCAGATGTATGACTTCCACGATGGTAAGAAGTGCAATTAATCATTTATCTGCTAGGTGTCAGCAAAGGTTCTCTTTAAGATAAATTAAAAGTTATATGCATTCACACACTAGATCTTGAGACTCAATTCTGTTTGGAGGCTGCAAAGGAATTTCTAAGGATGTATTTGGGAAATAAACACTAGTCAGCATCTAGAAGATGGAGCTGCATTTCGTACCCCTCACTTAATTAATTCACTCCATTGCATTTTTCTTGATGTATGCAACTTTGAACCTCTCTTTAATTAAGCAAAATGAACAAGTTTGCTGTTTATGGAGAAGATTTCATAGATTTCCATTCAGCAAAGGTTTTTGAAAAAAATCAAATTGCTGTGGCATAAGAAGATACTTTCATAGATAAGGTCAAAAATAGGTAATAAAGGGTAAGAGGAAATGGTTAATTTTCACAGTGGAAGAAACTCATCAGTGGTGTCCCACAGCTTCCTGTATGTGATGTTCAAGGTATTTGTAGATGGCCTTAATACAAAGAGGAAAGAGTTGACAACTTACTGGTGATGCTAAAATATGCAAGATAGTTAAAGGGAAAATAAATTAGTTATTTCAGAAGTATCTTGGGGTACTGAGGGATTGAGCATTAAACTCAGGTGAAGGTTATTGTTGATAAGTGATGTGCTTGGCAGAAAACCAATTCTGACTGTGCATTTGCAAGGATGAGGAAGTGTTATTGTTTAGTAAAAATATAGTACAAAGTCCAAACTCAGTAGTGGCCAGAGAAGAAAATCAGACTTTAGGAATTGCTGGGAAAGAAATAGATGCAGAGACACAAATAATTTTCTACCTACAGATGTTTGACTCCTCAGGGCTTTGTGATTATGATTCCCTGTTCTCCAAAAGTGCAGTAGAACTAGAACATAGTTTTACTGCTGATGATGAAAGATCTTTGTGAGGAACTGGGTAACAGACAGAAATTCTTCACCTAGGAAAAGAGGGAAGGGATAGATAGATGGTTGTATAAATCAAGTGACATATAGCGAAGGTCAGTGTCAAGCAGTTATTCACCATTGCTCATAATATATGTCTGGTGGCATCAAATTAATATACTGAATAAGAGAGTGAAAAACAAGAGATAATTTTTCCGCACAAAACATTGTTATTAAACCATGGAAGGAATTGCTGCAGAGTGTTGTGGAAGCCAGGAGGTTAGTTAGTTTCAAGAAACATTTACAAATTCAGGAAGAAATATCTTTGTCATTTGTAAAACAGAAGAGTGGGCATCTAAATTGGAAAGTGCCTGCTATGTAGTCCACCGCAAGGTGATTGAGCAGAATATACCAGAGAAGGGCTGTGCACTTTTATTCTTTCTCAGGGCATCTAATGTTATTTCTTACTGGATACTGCACACTATGCTTGATAGACCTTTGATCTGAATTAGCATGGCCAGTCGGCTCTATAAATGGTATTTTTTCCTGACCGTGTGTGACCTAGAGGAGGATGCAGTTCCTTTTACAAGTCTGTGCCCAGGTTAGGTATAAACACTGTGCGTGGACTTTCTGACTCCAGGAACACTGACTTTTTTGCTTGGATGGGTGGTGGTCATTATTCCAAACTAAAAACTTGGGATCCCAGCAGGCATGTGTTGGTTTATTTGGGCTGATCAATAAATTTAACTTCAGCCTATGCATAAAATAAATAAGACTTCCTTTCTTCTGGTGTGATCACTAGTTCTGGAAATGGTATAACTTAAATGGAGAAAACACTGCAAATACTCTACTGGGGAATACAAACAAATTTCATCTGTTTCCATGTACCTGTCTCATTCACTTTATAGAAACATTCTTGGGAAAAGCTCTGTAAATGGGTATGTTTTAAAGTTTGTACACTTTGGATTTATATGCCTACTTAAAGATAATGCAAATGTTAGACTTTTATGTGGTATTGGTTATACATAACTCATCCAGCTGGGGATCAGACTGTTACCATATGATCTTTGTTTCTAAAACATAGTACTTAAAATATATACAACAACCAAGTAGCAAACTGTGGAAATAAAAAGGTTGTGTTGAAAGGGTTCCTTTAGAATATTTTTTTAACCAGTTTGCAGAGATTTCAACAGAAAACCCTAATCGAAGGACTAGATACAGACTTCCGAGGTCTTGCATAAAGTCTCATGTTTGTCATTAAATATACAAATTGAGAGTTCATACTACCCATTGCGATAGTAATCATTAATGTTCTTTACCTAGATATGAGTTTTTTAAAGTGCTTGGTCAGAAGTGTAACTTTTTTTTTTGTCTGAAATAGTATTTAATAGACTAGTGAGTGTGACAATTCTGTTCACTCAGACTTCTGATTCTTTTAATATAACTATGTAACTGCATAGTAGGCCCAATGTTTTCCCCTTAGCTCTTGTATTAATGAGAAACAGTGTTGTCTTATATTACTATGTTACTTGTAATTCAGTGGAGCTCAAATAACTCCCTCAGGCTTGGTGGCCATACTGCGACAGATGCTTTAAAGTTAGAAAGACGTCCTCTCTAAACAAAGAACTTAAGTGTCTGACCTTTGAGTTGGCTTTGCTATTGAAGAATATACCCACTTTGGTGGTATCAGGTTTATGCAACACCACAATTGTTTTAGTTGTTTTAAAATAAACAAGTATTTTATTTTACTATGTTATGCTGCTAATAATTAAATTTTAAAACTTTAAAACTGAAGTACTTGATCTTTAGACTTTCAGCCGTGTTCCTCTACTAACTGCTGTGTCAAAGAGCGTATTGATGCAGCCACATAGCTGGTGTTCATATATTCCCTGCTCATTCAATAGGAAAATATGATAGGAATGCTGTCACTGTGCAGTGAGAAAAGTGTGATATTTTCCCCAAATCTTTCTCATTAGAACGAACTTCAGCTGCTGAGATTTGAAAGGGTTTGTTTTGTTAAGTTCTGTCATGCCAGGGAAGTAGCTTTCTTACATTTTCTGTTTAAAAAATAGATTGATCAATCTCTTTCCATCTCTCTCATATACTTGTTCACCAAAGGATTTCCTCCCATGCCAGTTTTCCAAAATTCAAGTTGAAAGATGCAGGTAGATCTTGTGTACCTATGCTTCATCTTCTGAAATCCACATAAAAGGATCATAGTCCCACAAAGAAGGCATTAAAACTTCAGATCTTAGCAGAACAGGGTATTTTTTTCAGTATATGAGAAAAAGACAATGACCACAGGAAGCAGGTAGCTGTGTTTCTGTACATTGAATAACTTCTGTCAATACAGTTTATATATTCTTCCACAGCTTGTAACTGAAAGGTGTATTAGGGTTTTTTGAAATTCATGTCTTGATTGCAAATCAGGCAGATATTGATTGTATAGCAAATAATCACCATCAGCAGAACAATTGTAAACCATTTTGTGACAACGTGGAAAAGATTTTGCACTGCCAAATGTCTTATTTAATGTCACAGGAAATAATGAAATTGTCATTAAAAATTATATTAGTTTTGCTTTTTTTTAATCTTCCATTTACTATGGAGGACTGGAATGACATAAGTATTTATTTGTGCAAGTATATTGCCTGTATTATGTTATCTTCAGTTTGCTTTTTAAATACATAGTTCCCTTTCTAGACTTGTTCTCTGATGTGGTCATACGGAGAACTGACTTTTATAAAAGCAGGGACAAGGGCTGGCATCACATTTTTCTGCTGACCATCATGCTAGTTTGTCAAAATGCATGTAGGATTTGAAGAGCAAAGGGGAAGAGTGGAACAGTGGAGAAAACCATCTTACATTTACAGTTACTCCTGTAAGATATGGAATATGACCATCAAAACTTTAGACTAATCATGGTAACATTAAACAAAATTCATCTTGATTGCATATTAGGGCAGAGGCTGAGGTGCTGAGTGTATGTAACTGCTCCAGGCTTAATGAAACCTGTTTATCATATCTGTATATTTTTAAAAAGTAAATTTGAAAGTGGCATGGCTGCTCTGTGTTTTCTACAAAGCAAGGTTGTCACCATTTTTCTTCACTGTTAACTACTTGACTAATGGCTTAGATTTGTACCATTTATATGCAAATTATTTAATTAAGATAGAGGTTGAGCTATGGGCCCTTAGTGTTTCACTGCTCACTCTTTTGTTCTGGTTCCTCAAACTGGATCAATTCCAGGCACTGAATGCATAGTCAAGTCTTCTTTCCTGCCGTGTACCAGAAGAATGACATGTTATGCAGTGTTAGCATTTATAAATATAGAAGTGCAAGTTGGAGTGCCACTGACCTTACAGCACAACTTCTTGTTCTGTGAAACCCAAAATGGAAAAAGGGGAATCTTGGGTTATGTTGTAAGGATTGAGGATACTGTCCTGGAGCTGAATTGCTTGTAGAAAAAATTAATGGCATTACATTATACAAGATTCTCTTTTCCATGCTTCCATAAGGTAATCTATATCTAAATGTGCTTTAAAAAGTTAATATACTGGTGTGATTAAAATCTGGTTTTGTTTTATGTAAGAAGTCTATAGACTTAGAAATGCTTTGAATAAAATGTGGTAATGGGACAACTGAAATTTATTTGAAGGTCTTTATAAGCTTGGAAGCTTTCATTAAAAGATGCTGCAGATCATGGAAAAGAAGACAAACCTGATGAAGAAGCATAGGAAAAGCTAGATGTTGATCTCCAGTCCAAAGACAGTGGAAGTGGGGGCTGAAGAAACTCTTGGGAATCTCAGACCCATAACCAAGGTGCATTGTGAAAAGAAAACTTTCATCTTTAAAAAGGACACACTGTATTGATTAGGATTTCTGTCTTTTGAGTAATAGAAGACAATACCACGTGCTTCTGCAGTAGGATCAGCCTTACCAGAACACTACCCTTTGAGAGTCGACCAGGTGATGTAGCATGCTGTTCTTTTTAGGGGCTGAGAAATCTGTGGGACTGAGAGATAACCACTGAAATATGCTGAATGAAGATGAGTGAATTGCAAACGTTATCTGAGGAGCACTTAGGGGAAGAGGCAGCAAATAATTTTTTGAAGAAATTCTCAACTGCATCCAGCAAACTGAGTCAAACTGATGCATATTTGCAGTTCCTCACCTTGCTTTTGCAGTGATTGGGATTAAATATGGGGTAAGAAGCACACGCAGCCTGAGTATGAAGGAGACTTATGTGTTAATACAAAATAATTTGTTTCGAAAAATGCTTCCTGTTGGCAAACATGCAGAGGTCAGATTAGATATTCTTTTCACTTTTGAGGATTTTAAGTCCTTGACCATGTTGAAATTGCTTAGAGGCCATTTGGTTTCTTTTTATAGAATCATAGAATCATAGATTAGTTAGGGTTGGAAAGGACCTTAAGATCATCTAGTTCCACCCCCCTGCCGTGGGCAGGGGCACCTCCCACTTAACCATGTTACTCAAGGCTCTGTCCAACCCGGCCTTGAACACTGCCAGGGATGGAACATTCCCAACTTCTTTGGGCAACCCATTCCAGTGCCTCACCACCCTTACAGTAAAGAACTTCCTCCTTATATCCAATCTAAACTTCCCCTGTTTAGGTTCTAACCTGTTACTCCTTGTCCTGTCACTACAGTTCCTAATGAAGAGTCCCTCCCCAGCATCCTTATAGTATATATATACTATATATACATATATATATCATATATATACCCGTTCAGATACTGGAAGGCTGCTATGAGGTCTCCACGCAGCCTTCTCTTCTCCAGGCTGAACAGCCCCAACTTTCTCAGCCTATCTTCATATGGGAGGTGCTCCAGTCCCCTGATCATCCTCGTGGACCTTCTCTGGACTTGTTCCAACAGTTCCATGTCCTTTTGATGTTGAGGACACCAGAACTGCACACAATAGTCCAAGTGAGGTCTTTTTCCTAAAGAAAATAAAGTTTCAAACATTGCAATGTAGAAATTGGACATTTCATTGCTTCCCTTACTGCTATTGAAGCAGTGGAGATACCAGGCATAGGTTTCAAGATTATATTTGTAGACAACATTTTCTTGAACCATTTGGCATTTTAATGTCCAGTGCGTTTACAAATTTGGATATGTCCTAGAGAGAATGATTTTCTGTTTAAGCTTCTCTGCAGTGTCTTAAAATGAGGGAAGGGGGTGGTTTGTAATAGATTCTGGCCCTATAGCTTTGAAATCATTGTGTATCTAACATAGATAATGGAATGGCCCAACACAAATTAACTTAAAAGTACATGTCTGCTTTCAGCTTTACTTTTCTAGCATTACTTGTTTACTGAGAGTGTACTAGAAAGGTTTTCTCTATACATTTTGCCCAGAGTAATTTTGCCTAATGCCTTTTGAGTGGATAAATATTTCTTTACTTTTAACTTGATTTTGTACACTCTTTCCATCAGTGTAGTTATTGGTAGTGTTTGTGGGGTTTTTTGTCAGAGTGGTAGGTGTTATATCATTTTGTCTCTATTAGTGCTTAATTTTACATTATTATTTCAAGTTGCTTTTTTCACATCATAATAGTTTCTTAAGGTAGGAAATTATACAGTCGCACATACAAGATTGTAGCTTCTTTTATTTTTCAGGGATGGAGATGGAATATAAGCAAACATGCTGAATTTTTCAATTGAGTTAAAAAAAATTCCCAAGACAAAAACAAAAGAATACTGAAAACACCAGAAAAAAAAAGAAACAGAAAAATTTAGACAAATTTCATTCCAATTAGCTTGTAGATGAACGTTTCTTTTTTAAGTGCTGTAATCCATAAAAGAAAAATAACTCCTAGTTCAAATGCTAAGGTCTGTGTAGTGTACTACCACGGTTCAGAGGGAAAGTGTTTTCAAGGTCTTTTCATGAATGGTGTGTTATGGAATGGGGTCACTCCAAGAGGAATAATTACAGAGTGATCAGAAGATTTCTTTGAAAAGATTGTGCTAGACCTTCTGTGTGGTTTGTGGAAGAACAGAAATCAGTTTTGCTCCTAGGGTGGGCTAGCAAAATGTATTGTGTTTTTACAGCTACTTCTATCTTTGCCCCAAGATGCATGCATCACCTCAGCAGTGCACCCAGCGTCTGTAAGGTCATTGCCTAGAAGGCAGATCTTGGAGTTGTTAGAAGTACAACATACTGCTGCACCATTTGACCAATTGTGAAAGTTTAGTTTTGAACTCTAATGAGTCTTTGCTCATCTCCTGTCTCAGCACTTCCAGTTGTTAAATAATTAGCTCCTCTTTAATTGTACCTCTTTATGCACTTTTGTAAACTTATTTGTATTATTTTGTGTTGTATTTTATTTGTACTCAGCATCTTCACTTTTTTTCCAGTGCATGGAGTTACTAGAAAGAATTAATTTGAGGAATACTTTTTCACCGTTTGCAAAGTATTCGTATTGAGGATCTGTGATCTACAGTAATTCTTATTCATTTGGAATATAGTAATTTGTTCCTGTCAGCACAGGGGCTGGTTAGTTGTTTTAAATTGCTGACTTTTGTTTTGCTTGGCATGCTCCCAATACAAATTGAACATCTGACAAAAATCTCTTCGTACGACAGTTCAGTTGAGATAGGTGCTCTATGTTGCCTAACAGTATGATTTGGGGTCCCCAAGATAAAAGTTGACTGAATGCCAAAATTTTAGTGGAGCTTGTTTGTGCAGATAACAGAGGTAATCCATATTCTTGAGGTCTGGAAATCAAGCAAAGAAGAAATATGTGTGCCCTCCATTCTCTTAGAGATAGTGGACTGGTAGTTTCTTCTTACTAACAATGGGGACTGTCTAGCCCCTGAGAACAATGGAAAGCTAACACCAGGGCTGTTCCTGTATGAAATTATAGCAATTAGAAGATTCTTAGAATGTTTCTCTCCCTTTAGCAGATAAGAGTCTGAATAAATTATTCAGTGGATCTAGTTTGTGGCTATTTCTGCTCTTTGTCTATTTAGAACCAAAGTCAGATTATTATAGATCTGAAAGTTGATCCATAATGCAGTGGAAGAAGAAAGCCACCCACTAGGTCTTGACTGTGTTTCCAAGTGTGATACAGACAAATGTATCAACCTTAATGGCCGTCTATGGAAATATTGTTTAAGAAAACAAATGCTGGATTCTAATGATCCTCTTTAGTGATTCTTCCAGGATAAAATGAGGTACTGAAAAATCCTGGCTTTGAAGAGGTGGTTAGATCAATAATATTAAACCCAAACTAGGAATCCCAGTGGCCTAGCAAACACTTTTTGATAAAATAGTTTTTAAGGTGCAATAATTGGTTTTCATCTCCATATGAAACATTCCCCACGTCAGCTGTATGCAACTATTCATCCATTTTTGCTGCTTAACTGAGGAATCTCTTGCATTTTAGAGTTAACTGTCAAGTATCACTTTTCTAATTTACTGCAGGGCAAATTTTCCCCATCCAAGCCATGAATTTAGTTTTGAAGGCCTCTTACTAGTTAAAATGTGTTACTCCAAGGGCATGTTTATGGACAACTTGTATATACTTTGATACTTGGAAATTCTCAGTATATCTTTGAGTATGAAATCACTGTGATTTTATATAAAGATTCTTTAGTATACAAATATACTGGCTAATTTGTTATCCATTTACTTATAAGTATTTCCTGAAACAGCCTAATTCTTTTTTCTAGCTCATAGCTATAGATTTACTGAACCGTTAATTCAATTTCTGTGATAATGCATTTTTTATGCATTGCAAAATCTAAATAAGTAAATAAGTGGTTCATTTTACAGTGTGTTCAAGATCAGCTGGAATCACATTTTGCTCTTTGTCTTGGTCTTTCAGACTGAAATACATCTTACCTATTGAGTTTTTCCTTACCTTTCATTGAATGAACTCTACCTCTTTTGCAGAAGGGTTGATAACAAAATACTTCCAACATGATGTTTGTTCCAAAATGATGTTCAAGAATTTTTTTAAACAAGTATGTTGATGGACTTTTATCATCCTGCTGCCAATAAATGCCAATTTGTGGTCAGAGTCAACAGTTTGTGGAATGTTTTAGGGCATGTATTATTAGGTATATGCACCCAGCAATCCCCTAAACTTTTTTCTGGGGCCAGTACCTTCAGAAGTCTTTGAAACTGTTGTCCCTCTATTATAACAGTTGCCATTCTCCTGTAAAACCATAAAGCTAGTAGTAACAGGGGATAGTGGCGGTGCACAAATGACACTATGGGCTCTTCAAGATGACTGTGCTTGTTCATTGTCTGGCATATGGTCCTGTGCGACTTGGGAGAGGGAGTTCAGGAGAGGACCCAAACATCTTGGCAGAGGGAGGGAGCTGGTAGGGGATGGCAAAATGAGTGGTGGGGAAGGGAATGAAAAATGATGTTTTATTACACTTTATAACAAACAGGTAAGTATGGTCACGTTGGAGAAAGCATGTGATAAATTGAGGTAAGAAGGTACAAGCTGGGAAAGGTGGAAGACCGATAAATGATAGGGAAAGGAAAAGAGTAGCAAGTGCATCACCTGTGAGTTGAATAGGATTTTTGCTATCACTCTCTATCTTTGTACAAACTGAAACTGTAACCCAAGTTTGTTACATCAATTTGGGTCTGTCTCTGAATGCTTAGTAGTCGAAAATCCAAATATGCATTACGCACTTGCACTTTTTTTGTTTCCTTCTGTCCCTTATATTCATCTGTGTTGGTTTTGCATGTCAGGTTTGTGAATTGGAGTTGGAAATATTATGTTTGCCATATGCTATCAAACTTTTCTTTTTCTTTGAATCAGATCATCTGTATTTGATGTTAACAGCTTCGTTATACCAGAAGTTTTGAAACTGTGCCATGCATGAACAGCTGGTGGGGTGGAGGGACAGATGTTTGGTCAAATGGTACTGGGCATTTCTTGCACTTCAAAGGAGCTGAGTGGGAATATAATATGACGATAGAGTTCTGTTTTTCTAATCTGGGTAATTTGTATATTTGCCATAGTTCATGAAGAGATTGGGACAGCAGATGACCTGTTTCAGCAGAAATTGGAAACTAATTCATTAAATAATCTTTCTCATACTGTGGAGTCTACCCTGTAAAGCTGAGAACCTCTGAATTAAATTCCTATTGACAATATGTGCCCCATGGAAGAGATGTTACAGTGCTCTGTGTTATAAATTAATTGCTTTTGATATTTTAATTGTTACCATTTTTCTTTGGAGCTTCACTTCAGATTTGTTCAAATAAAAAGTGGGATAACTTTTGAATTTAATCTTTGCCCTGATACTGAGATCTGAACATCTTTCTTCTTGTGCATGAATACTTGTTCAGTTGCTGTTTAAATAAAAGAAGTATTATGTAAGCAGTAACCATCAAAGTTTATTAAGTATGAAGATCTTAGATGTACCTTAAACTCCCTGAACTGCTGATCATCAGAAACTGGCAGCCTCTACTGAAATGAGAATCATTCCATCCGTGCTCTGTTCCTTAAGATTTCCCCTTGTTATCCATTAATGGCCACTATAGGAGGCAGTACAAGTTCTGGACTAATTGAAGCTTTGCCTGATACGGTAGTCTTTATACGGTCTTACATAAAGTGAGGTTTTCCTTAAGGTTCACACTACATTGTCTTGACAGTGAAAATCTAGGCAGCTGTAAACAAGATCAATAGAAATGTGTAAGCATTGTTGGTGACAACACAGGAACAGGGACAAAACAGAAATACTCAGTGAATTTTTTGAGTTTGGACATCAATATTTACTGGGAAATGAGCTACTGCCAGTATCAGTGTTCTCATTATTCTTTTTGTTGTATGTTAGTCCACTTAGAGGCAGAATTTGTGACTATGTTACAGGTAAGAGGAAAAATAACAAGTTAGCTGAAGCCTGTCTATCAGAAAGATACTTTAAATGTCAAAATTTTGTATAAATCTACTGCCTTTCTGTCACACTGTGTTACAAGGCTTAAGTTCTGAAGAAATAAACCAAGCAGAGGGGTTAGTGTGGCTATTTTTTATACAGATATGTGCATTATAATAAGAATTTTCATCCATTTTATGCGCTTTAAGAACTGAATATTGCTTAGAAGTATTTTCACTGAATGGGGGAGACTGAGGAACTCAAATGCAGAGGCAGTGTAACAAGGAGGACTTTAGCTAGATGAATTATAAGTAGTGGATTAGATACTAACTTTTATCTCAGTTAGTGTAAAGCAAGAACTGCTAATCATCAGCTTGTGATAAAATTAGAAAATGCCACGTCTGAACATCGGGCTATTATTTTACCATATTAGCTATTGATTTAGCACAGCATGAAACAACTGGTTCTGTCCCAGTAGTGCCTGGTGGAGAGCAATGGAGTTACAGATTTACTCCTCCTTCAGTCTGCTGCAAACTTCAAAGCCCAATTGTGACCACTTAACTACTAAAATTACTAAACTCAGACAATTTCTCTTTTTCAGGCAAGGCAATATGTCTTTGTAAAAGTAACCGTGATCTAGAAGGAAGGAAAGGAATCCCAGGTAAATCACGTCAGGGCAAAAATAATGAATTCAGGAATCATGGACAGTAAGAACAGTTTTGACTGGGCTGTCTTAAACTAAAACTATTTTTCATTTTCTTTTTGATTAATCAATAGTTTGACCTAATGTGTTTATGGTCCAAAATACTTGTACTGAAATACGCAAAACGAGCACCATATGGGTATATTTGCATGCAAACCACCTCAGATATGCTGGTTTCCAATTTAATTATTCTTTGCATCAAGCATTATTAAATTTTGTATTTAATGGTGAAGTCAGAAATAATCTGTTACTCTCATTGAAGAGTTGGTGTTTTTTTGTTTATGACTGTTAATATTTTTAGTGCTCAACTGAAATTTTCTTATTCTGTGTTTTATTTTCAGAAATTAGGAACAATTTATTGCTGTACAGATAGAAAGATGCCTCAGAGAGAGTGTGTATGCTTAGCGAAAAAAGGAAATTGCATAAAAATAGCTTTTTATGCACTAAAATCTATTTTTGGAAAGGCCTGCTTTCACTTCTTTGCTTTAAAATAAATCCTTTCAGAGTAGCACAGATGTAGGTGGGACAATTCAGCTGTCTCAGAAACATCTCATTCATCTGCCTTGCTCTCATTCTGAAGGTCCAAAATGAGATGTGTCTTCATGGCTTCCTTTTGTTTTTCACTCTTGGAGTTCACAGCGGACAAAATGTATTATTAATAGAACTGAGCTCTGTAAAAAAATTGTACTTTTAACTGGAAAGCCAAAAGGCAAAAAAAAAATACCCTCTTTCCTAAGTATTGCCTACTGTTAGAAATCCAGGGATTTGGAGAACAGAGAAAGGTGATGGTAAGATTCAGCAACGGCAACTATTGCAGTTTTTCATTACAGTTGCCGATCTGCATAGTGTCTGGCCAGCAAGTGCAGGCACAAGCTGGTAAAGACAATTAAGTAGTGAGCCAGGGATGGAAGTAACACTTGGATGCTTCTTTCTGGAAAACGAAAGAGCTGGTGGAAAGTACTAGCAGGTATCTTCTTACTGTTAGCAACAGGAACCTAGGCTTCAGATGGAAATACCAGCTGAAGCAAAGATATTGTAATGATCATCTCATGTTTTGGTTTATCTGAGATGTTTATAATCCTTTACCATGAGCTAACTAGTTTAAAAAAATCTTAAGGCTCCTTAAGACGTTTTTTTTCCCTGCTTCACTGTCTTTGGGAACATTCTCTTTAAAAGTTGGCCCTCATATTATAAACTTCTTCCCTTGGAGAAAAGTGGCTTCGTATTTTCATTTTCTCGGTTCATCTGTCTGTTGGTCCAACACACTGGACTTTGTTTTCTGTCTCCAGGATTTAGCAAAAATATATGTTAATTACAAACCTACAACACAGCTTAAAGTCTTTGGACCACAAGACGATCTGAAGTACATGATGCTGATGTATAGTTTCTCCTTGCCCTCTAACTAGCACTTGTTGGGTAAATGGATCGGTGAAGTTGCATAGTAATAGGCATTATTTAAATAAAATAATTATAATAAAAAAAATGAAAGCAGATATTTTGTAAAAATAAAAAGGACTGCTATAATATGTGAGTTCAGTCAATGCAAGGAGATGAGTTGAGATGACCAATGAAGTTTTCATAACAGAAACGTAAGCTTGGTGTTGTACTGGGAAAAGGCACTAAGAGTTCTTTATTCCACTGTTATCCTTAGCATTTTTCCCTAAAATTTAATTTTGCAGAGAAACTTGTGGCTCTTATGTGTATACTTATTATGTGCATATGCCAGTTCCAAGTGCAAAGATCTGCTGTAGTTAAACCATGGTCAAAATAAGCTCATTTTTGTAGCCTAGTCTTGCTGATCTTTTGCTGATCTATTTGTACCTAGCAGAGACTTCTGTAAAAAACATCAGCCTGTATGACGTTGGTGACTGACTTTCAGTGCCTGATGTGGCTTTTTAAAGTCTGTTTTAGGAGTGAGAGGATTTAATATGGAGACTGAATTAAGTGATCATATTGGCATCCTGAAATATTTCTACAAGTTAGCCTGGACATTAATTGAGGGTCAGTGAATCTGTCAACAATACTGGCTTAATTTTGGCTGTTGCTGTTCTTTGGATTCGGATTTTTTGTTGATGCCACACCTGGACATGTCTCCAAGTCCAAGTGTGAACCTATGCTATAAACAAAAGAATTTCTCCCACTTAGCCCCCCTGTACCAAATGAATAGTCAAGTTGTGGGTTACTTTGAACCTGCATCAGGTGTAGTGTTACAGCTGAGGTATCTATCTTCAAACTGTCGTCTGAGTTGGGAAGAGATGGTATTGTCCCCTCTCCAACCTTGCTCTTGCCTTTTCTTCCAGCATTGCTGATTGAAATGACTGTGGCAAATAAGAGTCTGCAAGTTGCAAAACCTTTGTCAACAAATTAGGTCAATATATGCCAATGTTTGCTGTACAAACCATGGCAAAAGGCACTAACACCACCCAGCTTTTAATTTAGCAAGCTAGGTTATCAGCCTGGTCTTTGAATACACACAGGATGAATACAAGGAAGAACTAGGCTTTTCTGGAAGGCAAATCTGAGAAGAAATGAGCTCAAGGGATCTCATACACAATTTAGAGGAATGTCAATTCACTGAATAGGCAAGTTGGTTAACTTAGCCAGCTAAGCAGATGTGTAAAGATAGGTTTAGTAATGAAGTACAATAGTTTTTGATAATGGTCATTTATAGGAATCAATATAGAAAGCAGTTGTATAAAGTACTAAAATTAGAGTACTGAGAAGTATATTACAGGAACAAACTCGCAGACATGAGTAACAGGAGACAGCAGAATAGCTGCAGTTTGGCAGTGCAAGAGGCAGACGTCACTGTGTTTGTCTACAGGAGGTTACACCTAAATTTGCAGGAATACTCTGTCACTCTTCATGTGTCAGCTGATGCCTGGCATATGAGTAAAAAGGCGAACTGTTGTGTAGAACAGCCCAAAGCTGAAAGCACTTTGGAGAAACTGAATTTTGATGAAAGAATGAAGTAGTGTACGCATAGGGACCAAATTTATATTAACACCGGGTTAAGAGGAATTATTCATCGTTATATTTGGAGAGTCCTGACCAAGCCCAAGCGAAGATTATCTGAAGTTTACCATGCTTGGATTGTATAACTTGGATTGTATTTAATTATATCACTCTTCTGTAGATGTGGTCTTTTTAAATTGGAAGATATGGTAGTGGGTATTCAAGCATCCTCTCAAAAATAGAAGGGGGGAGAGGTCAGTTGGTTACAGACCTTTGAATTTTGAAAACACTTTGCTTTTCTGGGTTATTAAGTTTAAAAGGCAGAGCTCAGGTAAATATAAGCTAGTCTTCTAAATACAAATGTCTTTTTCACAATAGAAATAATTCTCCTTCTGTTACTCCTTAAATTCATAGAAGCAGCTATGTTGCAGGTTGATTAGACACCAGTGATGTTGGTGACATACATGGTCCACTTGTCATGAGTTTGAGGTGGAAGTAGTTTTGTTGGCAGAAGCTGCATTTTCATTACCAGCATAATATAGTATGTTGTATCCTCATGGGGGTTTGCGTGACCTTCCTCCCTGCCATCACCCCATAATGAAACTAAAAGCATGTTTGTTGATGAGTATTGAAAACAAGGTTTATAGATCTGTGACTTCTACTTAAAATAGGTGATAGTATCTCTGCTTTAATTTCACATTAGCACCTGAAGTTTGATTTCTCTCTGCTATTGTGAGAAGCTGACAACATTTGGCAGAGTGGCAGAATACAGGTTTTAAGTTCTACGTTTCTCTTTCAGGCTTGACTGAAAACTTCTTTGTGTGCAAGCAGAGGCATGGCAATAGCAGGTGTGGCTTACATATTGACTATTGCCATCCAATGCCTACTGTTGAACTGATTCTTTCAATCGGAATTTTAATAAGATTTGTGAAATAGTTTTGATTTACCTTTGGAGAGAAATATATCAGCTTTGGGGTTTTATTTTCATCAGGAAATACTTGAAAGTCCAGCATTGCATCAGATTGTGTATGAGCACTATGTAGTTGTTTTCCTGCTTCTTACAGTAACATGTAAGATATTCAGGAGCAGGAAAACCCCTTTCAAACTGCAGCCTGAAGTGTGTAGTCTATTATTCCTGGATCACCTATACAGAGAAATGTGGAAAATTTGGAAGCTGAAGTTTGAACACAATTTCTTGCGCAAATTCATTTGAGACCTCACTTGGAGTATTGTGTACAGTTCTGGTGTCCTCAACATAAAAAGGACATGGAACTGTTGGAACAAGTCCAGAGAAGGTCCACGAGGATGATCAGGGGACTGGAGCACCTCCCGTATGAAGACAGGCTGAGAAAGTTGGGGCTGTTGAGCCTGGAGAAGAGAAGGCTGAGTGGAGACCTCATAGCAGCCTTCCAGTATCTGAAGGGGGGGCTCTAGGGATGCTGGGGAGGGACTCTTCATTAGGGACTGTAGTGAGAGTACAAGGGGTAATGGGTTCAAACTCAAACAGAGGAAGTTTAAATTAGATATAAGGAAGAAATTCTTTACTGTGGGGGTGGTGAGGCACTGGAATGGGTTACCCTGGGAAGTTGTGAATACTCCATCGCTGGCGGTGTTCAAGGCCAGGTTGGACAGAGCCTTGGGTGACATGGTTTAGTGTGAGGTGTCCCTGACCATGGCAGGGAGGTTGGAACTGGATGATCTTGAGGTCCTTTCCAACCCTAACTATTCTATGACTTATTTCCTGCAGAAATTATTTCCTGGTTTTGTGTTTCTGTTTAAATACAGACTTTAAGATTAAGTAGGGTCACTTATTTTTCTTCTGAATATGTTTAACTATATCTTTTCCATTTATGCTCACCAAAAACTAGTTAAGCATCTATTCTGAAAGGCAGAGATGAAAGTGTACATTCTGCAGTGTTTAGCAGTCCATTTGAAGATCAGGTCACTTTTTTTCACCTTTTAGCGAGGGCAGTGACGAAACAGGCTGCTCTCAAAGAGTACAACATAAAATTAATTTATTCCTACAAATTATTTCTGGTTATGCTAATCTGGAGTATTTATTTACATCTAGAGCAGGGCCAAACTCTAAAACAGATGCTTGAAGATTTTTATTTAAGCCATTTCTATATACTGGGAAATTCTAATGAGCTCTGTATGAAAACAGATGTTTGTGGATAAATAAGCCTTTTTGTTTGTTTACATGTATTTCACCAAAAAAAATCTGTTTCATCTGTGCTTAAAACATTAAGCCTGAAAAATTGAGAGGTTGGGACAGAAGGATTTGCTGGGCCTTTTCTCTGAAATGCCCCTCAGCTTGCTCGCCTGTTCCAGGGGCTGCTTAGTATTTAGGAGGGGGAAAGCTATTCTTTAGTTTAGGTATGAAAATGTGCGATACTTTTTATCAAGTATTTGGCTGATTGCTGGAAGTGCATTTGAGTGAGAGGGCATTGGCTAGTTCTGGCCTTTGCTAATGGGAGCATTTCAGAATGTGTATGGTAATTAAAGTACAGAATGCAGGATATTAGGCCAAAATTGAATAGAAATGAATAAGTATGTGTTCTGTTGTGCAGATGTTGGGAACAGATTATTTTGGATACCTCTTTCTGTCTACATCTTATTTGGTTACCATGCAAAAATCGTCGTACACCAATTGTAGGTTGTTTCTTCCCATTGCTTTTTCTGGTTTTTATGTTGTGATGTATCTGTATAGGTAGTAATTTAGCAAAATATCCTGTCTGCCAGGTGTGGGAACTAGCTGACTGTATTGTAATACCAGATCATTACTTAATTCATATGCAACCTAGCCTAGCACATGGAAAGCATTATAAATCTATTTACAGTGTGGCTGGTCTGATGATAACATTGTATTAAATTCCCAGGTGAGGCAATTTAAGCGATTGCTTTGCCATGTGTAGGCCATGGAAATTAACTTCTCATATGCTTTAGTAATAGACGAACTTCATTGGTATGCTCAGATTAGTAGTATAGCAGAATTCTTACAGTCTGGTTACATGTACCCTACTTCACATGTAGAATCATACATGGGGGTGGTACTGCAGATCACAGGTCTTAATTAGTTTAAGCTGAGTTAATTTATTTCAATTCTAATTTAGCTGGGCTTGCCCATGAACACATTCAGTTCTATTGGGAAATGTTAAGGCTTGGGTCAAGTAGACAGATTGTTTAAAGCCAAATTGCGAGACAGAACTGAGCAAGTGTATCTGTTTGAACAGGGCTTTAAGGAAATCACCCAATCAGTATGCAAAAATCCTGTTCATAAACCAAGAGAGGTCTGCCTGGAATCAGAAATTCTTCCTTGTCAGAAGGTCTGGTTACTGTAGTACATGTAAAACAGCCTCTGAAACTTTCTGTCTTGAAAGTTCTTGTAGAAAGTAGCTTAACCCTTTTGTGTCATTGTGTGTTCCTGTGCAATGCTACATTTGAATGCAAACGTGTACACCGAGGTAAAAACTTGGGTGCTTAGACTTTTGGTATAGGTATCTACAAGAAAATATAAAAAACCAAGGAAAACTTCTATATATGACAGACCCTTACAGGCAAAAAACTGCACACGGAACCTCTTAAACCTATATTGAGCTGCCCAGAAATGCCTTGGATTATAGACTCTGTAAAGCTTCTGTCTTTTCTAGAAACATACATATAAAGTACCAGTAGACAGTGGTAACTGACAACTAAGACTAAAAATGTTGACAATTTCTTGATTTGCCTGGTTAGCTTATGTATAGAAGTCATTAACTATTTATAAAATGCATTATGAATTGGTTTCCTTCAAACTGTAGCAGAGTGTGTGACATTTCCAGCTCAAACTATCATTCTTGCATTTGGCTAAAGTACATATTTATAAACAGCTGATAGTTATAAACTAAAAAAAGCCCCCATAAATCTAAACAGTATTTAATTATTGAGTTCAGACAAACTGAACTGATTTTGATAGCCACATTTACAAGTGTTAGCCAGTATTACTTTAAGAAGAATAAGAATAGTAATTCAAGATATTGATATTTTGGACAAATCCTGAAAGAACAAATGAACACTTTAGTTCAAAGGCCTTTCCTTTTATAATATTGATTCATTTGGTAGTGAAACTGTGATCAAAAGTAGTATCAAATTATTTATTGATTATGGCAAAGAGTTATGCCTAATTGTAGTCAAAAGGTTATTTCTTTTAATATAATTGCTGGTTTTCAGATCATGACAGATAATTGCAATAAAAGAACAATGATACAAATATATTTATTAAGTTCAGTGGTGCTAATATAAAGGATTGTAAAGGGCCTCTAAATATTGTATTGCTATTAATATTATTTTCC
The DNA here is from genome assembly GCA_028858755.1 of Ara ararauna. NCBI lineage: Eukaryota > Metazoa > Chordata > Aves > Psittaciformes > Psittacidae > Ara > Ara ararauna. The sequence goes on from CM054381.1 coordinate 80,208,503, forward strand.
TTCCTGTGCAGCTACTGTTTTTAATTTCTGCCATGCAGGCTCTTAGGAATGATAATATCAGCCAGTTAAACCTTTCAAATAAATGATGTCTAACCAGGAACCATCTCAGTCTCTACATATAATGAGGCAACTTGTTCACTGGAGAGCAAGCTCATGAAGCATCATGCTCCTCATCTCAGTCTAATAATGATAAATACATTCAACACTAACAGAATCAATGGGGCTGAGTCATTTTGTGAAATTGGGAGAGACTGTACAGTTGAACTGCTAGACCTCAAATGGGAAGATTGAATGTTAATCAGAAAAGAAGATTAGATATTTATTGGTATGTATTTAGAATTTCCCTCCTTCTTTGATGTGTATCAAATAAAAATAGGAAAATAACATAATTGAGCAATCTATGGCAATTTGTTGGCTTTTTGGTGAAAAAAGAGAAAAACAAAACCTACCTCCGTATGATATTCTTGCATACTGTGGAGTGTTTTAGTCCCCCATAGTGATGAAATGAATAATTTAAACAGGCAGCTCTGATACCACAGCCTGTTTAAAGGTTCTCATTTCCTTTAATGCTGTAGACTACTTTAGCTTGGTTAGTATGAAACTGTGACAGCTGAGATCTCCAAAAGATTTGGCACAATTCATCTCTTGTAGTAGGTCCATGGTATGCTTTGTCCTTGCTACGTACATCTGTAGCTTTAGTATATAATCTAGATCTGAACACTAGCAACTGAATCACAAATCACTAAGTATTGCAATAATGATGATGGGAACAAAGGGTGAACTGTGCAGACTAAAAAGCTAAAATGTGTTGCTCTGAGATGACCAACACAAGGCTTACTCCACTGCCAGGTTGCCAGTGTAAGGCGTGATGCCCCTCCAAATTTCTTTGTCGCAAAGGAAATGAGTTTGCGTGTGCTCAGTATAAATTCTAGTGAGTTGTTTACTGTACCACAGTCTCACGCACGCTTTTTTGGAATGGTTGTCCAATTAGGGAAGGTTTGAGGAGGAATTGGTTTTTGTGGAGTTCCTACTGGTAGTGAGAAACATGGCGGAGTGTGAGGGAAGTTTCCATCAGTAAAGGAAGGCCCTACCGCTTAGTTCTTGCAACTCTTGGGTTTCTTCCTCTGATGAAGTATCAAATTTATCATAACCACACTCAAATGTAAAAAGGCTTTAGCCAATTTATTACAAATCCTTTCTCTCTTTTGATAGCGAGTGTAGAAATATTAATTGACTAAGGGCCAACAGGGAATTTGAAAGCTGGGCTGATGTTCTCTTTATGAACTTCCCCATTGTTCCATTGAACGCTGTGCTACCATGGTAATCTTCAGACATTTGCTTTCCATTGCTTGGCAGTTGATCTAGTTTAGAGTCAATGCGGTGATCAGTTTATGAGCAGATCTGGTGCTCATACGCTGTGAATAATGACTGTCATAATCTAATGAATGACTGTTTCAGTTTTGTGATGTTTCCATGAACTACTGTAAACTAATGTTTCCTTGTATTGCCTTTTCTCCTTTCTTTTTCCCTTTGCTTTCTGGTCCTTTCCCAATAGACTTTCATAGCCTTAGTGGCATAGAAAACACTTGTTAATTTTTTTACATGTTTAAGTTCAACCAGTTTTGTCAAATGTGTGTTGTTCAAGTTTTGAATTTTTTAATATGGGAACAGCTCAGTCTTACTTTCCTGTTTAGTAGCATCACTGCAGTACTCTTCTGAGTTCTGCATCTAGCTAGCAAGTTCTTCAGAAAAATGCACATGCATTTCTTCAGCACTTCTGATATTAGTGCATATTACTTCTCCTGGTTACCTGATTATCAGAATTGGGATTGCACGTTATATATCTTGAGCTTCTCTGAAGCTGCTTTCATTGCTGAAATGCTGAGGATGTGACTGTCTTAGAAATGCAAAGGATTTTCATGCCTATTTGTCAAAGTACAGCAGTTGAAGAACTTTTTATTAACTTTTTACTTGCAGATTAATTTTTTTTTCATCAAATAGGTATCCATTAGGGGGCTCTCGAGGTTTAAGATGATCAGCCTTGATACCAAGGGCTTCGGAGCTTTACTTCCTAACCCTTTTCTTCTTTTTGTTTTACAGAAAAGGTCACGAATTGCCTACAGTGATGAGGTGCGGAATGAGCTCCTAGGGGATGATGGGAATTCCTCAGAGAACCAGGTAGGATGCTAATCAAGAAGCCCTAGTGGGTGGCTGGAGGGTGAAGGAGGTCACTGGCACACTGGGCTTCTCAAGCTGCTCCTTAACAGCATTAGCAACAACTCATGTGGAAGTGATACTGTTTAATGCAAAGCTGGGGTCTTAATCAACTTCAAAATGTTTCTTGGAGATCTTACATTTAACCCTTTAACTTGTGATCACTGTCTGCTATCTTAAAAAAAAATCTTTTCTTCTCTTTTCTTTATTATTTAGTACTTAAAAAATAACTTGAAACGCGCTGTTTGCTGACAAAGCCAAGGTCTTCACCTCAAACACATGTAAAAGGAATAAAAAAAGTACATAATTCAGCTTTGATAATAATGCAGTATAATTAAATCAACACTGGCAGGAAAAACAAATGAAAGTGCACTCTCAGAATTAGGCAGTTCCCCACTCAGTTTCCTTGTGTGCTTCCTTCCCTAAACAGATTTTTTTCTCCTTGTACCAAAACCACAAGTTGTACTAATAAGAGCATGCTTTCATAATGCATGTTGTCCTAGAATGCAGAGTGCCATCCATCTCTTTTAATGAAGGAAAGCTTGATAATCCTGAGACTTCTTAAAAATCTTGTACCCGTATTGTTGTTCTGGACACTACAGTGAGGGTCCTCCTAGACTAATGAAAATTATAAAGGCAATGTTATATTCAGGGGATTTTGTCCCACCTGTTAATATTCCTTTTGGTGCTGAAACTTGTTTGACAAGCTGTATGAAAGTAGAGTATTTCTTTTCAAAAATCATGTTAGTTGTAATCAAAGGTGTGCATTTTGGGTCAGACGTTAGTTGAAAGTTTTCTTAACTATCAGATATTCTTTTCTGACCAGATAGAATTATTAGATTATATTGGAAGTGAAGGTGAAAATTGTTTAAATGTTTATTTGATAATGCAGTATTAGATAAGGAAACAGATTGGAACCGTGTTCTGAAATTTTTGATATCTTCTACCTTATCTTAATATAATAGATATCTTCTACCTATCTTAATATAAGCTCAGTTCCACTAAGGATAAAAAAGAAGAAAGACTTGGAGACTTATCCCAATACAATGAATTTTAAAATACAGACCCATTAAGCCTTAACCTTAGCCAGTATTTTAAATGTGCTCTATAGGTTTTAAACTCTGTAATAGACTTTAATACATACATTAATGAAATTATACACAGGCTATAACTTATCTGTAGGCATAACTCTTAATGTATAGCAGCTCTAATAGGTGTGTGAATAATTAAATTTAAAAGATATTAATCTTCATATTAATATACCATATCAAGGGGAGATTCCAAAATTCTAATAAAATAGACTTTTTTTTATCCCTCAGTAATGAATTCATGGAAAGGCTGATTTTAGGGAAAAGAGTTTCACAGTCTCAGTGTCATGATCATAAACTCAGTCCTGTGAAAGTGTTAAGATTCTTATTTTATTTCTTTTAAGGTGCTGCTATTTTTACATTTCAAGAAAAAAAATGATGTGAATTCAAACATAAAAGGGCAATTGTGATAAGAAGCTTTACTTATGACAGAATATCTTATGTGGAGGGATGAGATAAAATATTTTATTTTCACTTTTTAAGGAATAACTAAATAACTGGCTCACATGTGCACTTTTTGCAAGTTATGATCTTTATTCTAAACTTGATGGAATAAACATGGTCTCATCTCAAGGAACCGAATGATACCTTCAACATGAGTTTTTTTCTTCCAAATGACCACTTCATAAATGGAAGAAAATTCTGGCTGGTAAAGGAGTTTTGTCTAGTCTTACAGGGAATCAAAATCCTTTTCTATAACCCAACTATACCTTTGAAAGTTCTGAATTTCTTCTTCTCTTCCTTGAAAAATGTTGTGAAATACCACCACCTAAGGAGTCACCTAACTTCTTTTAAGTATGTAAATGCCAGTATTTGAAAAAAAAAAGATTATTTATTGTGTTGTTCCAATACTCAATATTGCGATCTCTTTTTTTCTTATGAAATGCCATTACTTATGGTTTTACTTACCTTATATATATGTAGTTATCGGTACAGTCAGTAAGTGCAAAAACTTTAGTCTGATGTTGAGCTTATCAGAATGTACAGCTATCCAAATCAAGTGTAAGGTTTTGGTACTTGCCATACACTGAATATGTTATATTGGTGTATTTGACTCAGTAACCCCAGGTCTAATGCACTCTCGCTTCAATGCATTATTATATCATAGCAAATTTTGACTAGATGATGAATGGATGCTCAGGTATAAATTGCAGCCATATAAAATATTTGAAGATGTTTCAAATTCTTGCTTTCATGTTGGTCTGATGGAAATAAATTAGGTAGATGGACTGACCTTCACCCTAATATTCTAGGATTTCTGCTGAATCAGTTTGGATTATTAAATTTGTTAAACTAGAAAATGGTGGGTTTCTTTTCCCCAATTCAGTCATCAAACTGAGAGAGAAGGGATTCCTCTTCTGACAGAGGACTTGTTGAAAAACATTGCCAGTTCATAATTGCTCTTGTACCAATCTGCAAATATTGGTAAAATTTGCCAGTAGAAATGCTGGATATCTGGTTAGACTGGGGTGTCACCCAAGGGAAACAAGGTGTGAGCTGCATGTTTCAGGAGTGGTCTTTGTCATTGTAATAAATGTTTGCATAAATGGTTTTGGTGGAGTGAGAAGACAAAAAGAACTTAATATATATTGGCTAATATGACTATATTAAGTATCTAGAAATAAATGGGTCAATTCTGTTTTTTCAGTTGAGTTTCAAAGGTACAATTGCAGCAAGCCACAGCCAAGTTGTAAGCTGTGCGGTCATAGGTATGAATTGTGTATATAGCAGTCAGTCATAGCTATGAGTTGTTCTCCCAAGACAAAAGATTGAAATACAAAGAACAGATTGAAGAATTAGCAAATTATCTTTTCTCTTAATTTTCCCAGTATGTCTCCCATAAGTACCAATCATGACATGTAGATGACAGCTTAGAATACAGTTGCGTTGTAATGGCTATACCAAGGTTTAACTACTTTTACCAGACAAAGCATATGGAAACTTCTTGTAAGTTGCAGGAATTATGCAATTCTGCTATTCAAAGTTTCTTTTGAAGTAACTGCATCTTTATTTAATGACATAGATAGTGGTATAAGTGCTCTGTATGCCCTTCTGAGTTTAGTGGATCATTGCTTAGTATATGTTAATTTCTTCTTAATTTGATTCATGTGAATGTAGTCAGATGAGGCACATACAGAGGTTGAGAACCTGGAGACATCCCTCCTTACATCAAAAAAACCCCACCTCACAACCCCACACCCCAAAACCTACTGTGTACATTGGGTTGTTATTTATTTTCCAGGCGTGGTTTAAAGAGGCTATGTTGTTTTCAAGTCTTATTTTGTCATTCTGGCCACCAGCATTTATCAAATCCCTTGAAACTTTTGTGGGGTTTAGTGCACTACTTAAAGTTATAGCTTCACTTGAATAATATTACAACTGGTTTATGTGGCAATTGGTATGTTTTTCTAGAAAGTATGTATTGTGTTAAATCAGAAATGCTTCTCAACTGAAATGTCAGGTATGGTATTACCAACTTTCTTGAAATATCCTAGTGTTCCTTTCTCTTTCGCAACTGTGTTCATTAATAAGTTTAAATAAATTTGCATTAGGTTAAATTGCGTGTCCATATGCACATACATTGTATACGTGACTTGCGGCGAACAAATATTTTGTGGCTACTTAATTTCTGACTGCAAAGTTGTGATAATATTAGATTTGGGCTTGCTGTGCATAAAGTGTGTCAAACTTCAGCTACAGACCAGGGGGTGAAGTTGGTCAATTTAATTCCCCAAGATCTAAAGAAGGTCGGTATCATTTCATATAGCCCTGGCAGAGCAGATCATTACCAGACACAAATCTGTTCGTTACATGCCGAGGGTTTATAGCAAAATAAATAGACTGTCATCATAAGTTCAGAAAATTGTGTGTTCGACCCACGATAATGTGTAAAGGGCGTTTAATAGAGTTCAGCATTTATTCGTTATCTGTATGCGGACAGAGACGGCGGTAGCGTTATCAGCCTTATAAAAAAAATTCAGTAGTTTTCTATGCCACGTGACGTGCCTCACAGACACACACACACACATACACGCGTGCACACACACATACACACACACATCCCCCATCTCACTCTCTGCGGCACAGTTTTGATTTTAGTCACAGCAGAAGGCTTAGCCACAAGAGATTCCACTGGTTCAAACCAGCGTAAACCAGATTTATGGGTTTCTTTTTCCCTGCCTACAAAGGAGCAGATTACCTCTTGTATCGAATTCTGTATTGCAAAAAAACCCCTCAAACCCCCCAAATCATCTTTGTTTCAAAAATACGCTGATTATCATAACCTAAAATGGTGGCTGCACACGGCTTATTGCTGCTTGCAGTTAAGCGGTGAGCATTATAAAAATAAGGTTTCAAAATAGAAACGTAGAGGTAGCACATTTTCCTCAAGAGCATTGTTAAATGGGGGAAAAATACATCTTTTGTTAATTTGAATGAATATCTTTCAGCCAATGTTAGGAGAAAAAAAAAAAAACCCAAACCCTCTCCCATTACTTAGCTTAGCTGCAAATCCCATGCAGAGCTTAAATTCAGCCATGCAGCACAAACAAGATAGAACATTTTTGTTTGGGACCTATTGAAAAAACAAATGTGCAGCATTTTAAAACTCTCATTGATTATAGCAGGGTGGCATGCCCAAACGGGCTCTATTGCGGGAGAGTAGTTTTAAACTTTGGCCCTTTAAGTATCATAGCCAACTGAAGAATGGTGGCCTCAGAAAGAAGGGATAGCTATGTGATCAACTCCCAGATCGTCTCTTTCTAAAGAGCCTTAATGTTTGCCTTTTTGGGGAAAAAAAAGGGGGGGAAGATCTGGAGAAAGAGACCAATTTATGATAGGCCAAGCGCTTGAATTTAAACACCGGTTTGGCGGAAAATGCAGTTTTCTTTATACCAAATTCTAGCAAAGTTCCTTTCGCTATGTACTAAAGAGCCATTTCAGTTTAAGTCTGTGTAGTAGTAGCCCTCCTAATTACATCTTGTTAGAGCCTCCTTGCCCGTTTTGGTGGTGGGGTGAGGCGTACATGCAGTTCTAGACAAGCCATGTGAAACAATAGAGAATAATGGAGGTTCTTTTGTTTCCTTCATGCTGGTTAGACTTTATTAGTAGTAAACATTCTCAGCTTACACACATGTTGAAAATTAGTGTTATGAAACTGTAGGTGAAGTATCAGTATAACATGAGATAATGATGTAGCTGTTGTAATTTTGAATTCAACTGGAATCGGTGAGAGAACTGTAATTTTTTGTAAAGAGCCACTCTTATGCAGGCGTTTGTTGTGCGTAATTATACGTTTTGTTCCAGTACAAATAATTTATCTATCTCTCTAAGGAGAGAGCATATTTCAGCATAGCTTGATAATTAGACTGGGGTTATATTTGGTTTTATAGTAAACCTGCCAGAGCAGTATTATTAATAATGCTAGACTGTGGTAATTTACAAGCATAAATTGATAAATATTAATATATGTGCTATATAAGTATACACAGACACACTATGTGTGTATGTGTGCATACGCTGAGTAGTGGTCTAGGATTAAGAACCTGGAGTGGGTCTTTTCTGAGGGAAATACTTTTCGTGTTGTTCCCTATTCCTTTGTCTATTTTTAAATATGCTGTGCAATAAATCATAATTCTGAGCCATTTATCTAAGCTGCTCCTTTTTATTTTCAGCTGGAAAAAATCCTCTATATGAGGTTCAATAATAAAATCAGATAATATAGTTACAGTAGAACTCAGGTATATAAAAATTGAAATACTGTTTGCATACTATAAAGATGCAGTCATCTATTAATAAGTTGGATCTGCTAGTAAAATAAGAAATCAGTTGTCACAGCTAAAATATACAGAAAACATTCTGAAAACTTGTATATACAAAACCACTTCAGCTGTGCGATCTTCGAAGAGAGGAATAGTAAACTTGTTTTTTCTTTATAATATAGACTTCTATGAAGTCATTCCCCTTTATTTCATGATGGTGTCTTAGATGTGGTTTAAAAGAGAATTTCACACTATTCTCTTTGTTTAATGTGACAGTGTGAGAAAGTGATCTTTATTCGTTCAAAAAACTCTGCATGTAGTCTATGTTTAGGTTCTTTTAATGTGTTTGTCTGTGATTTTTAAATGCTAAACATGTAAACAGATAAATTGTCAATGTTAATTCTGTATCCTGTCACACAACTGATCTTTCTTTCCTGCCATTTCTTTCCTTTTTATCTTTTCTGTGCGTTCATGTTGCAGTTGATAAAATTACGTGAAGAGGTGAGTACTTTCTTGCTTTTTGTTGTCTAGCTTTCCCTTTAAAGCTGAGTTTCTAAATCTGAAGTAGATCTTTTTGTTCATTGTTGTAGGGAAATCTACACAAAGCAAAAATATTGATTACATTGCTTTAAAATATTCACTGTTGTGCCTCTTTTTCCCTAATAATTGTATACTTACATGGGAATCTGTAGATCAAGCCTTACAAATTAACATTCTTTGATAGTGGAAATTTTTTTAAAAGCACTAGAAAAAGATGGGAAAAAAAACCCCACTATTATTTGATCTCTGCAATAATACCATGATCAAATCAGGTACAGTAATAATCATGTTTATATCACAAAATCTTTGATAGGGTCAATACATTTATACTCCAGTACTGAATGTGAAAGCATTGCTTTAGTAAAAACCTGTGCTGAAACACTGTAAAAATTACACAGTATTTCACAATGGTTGAGTTTGGTGTGAGGTATTCAAGTAGCTTATGTATTATGCTGGATATTGTATATCTGCTGCAAAGACAGTACAGGTAGACCTGCACACACAAATCAGTATTTATTATGTATTTGTGGGTGCTGTAGGTCTGTAGGTGTAACACTAGAGATCAGTATTCCAGAACACCTTTCTTCCAGTTATAAAATGACTCATAAATATTTAGAGAGAGAAGCCTGTTTTAATGGTCAGTTCCTCAAATGTTTCAGTATATTTTCTGAAGTTAATCTTCTCTGTTACTTACTGCTGTAGCAAAGCAGGTATCTGAAATGGTTTATTATTATTATTTCCTGATAGCTACCAAGAAGGTCTCAGTAAAGTCAAGATTACTTATGGGTCAGATTTCTGAAGGGTTTCATACAGAGAGTTGGAACCAGTGAAGTATTTGAATAAATATATTTAGAATCATGAGTATTTTAGCATCACGTATTTGTCTGGTATCTTCTTTTTGAAACGTGTTCCCAGACATATCAGCACTGAATACTGAACTCTGCAGGAAAGGATTTGTAAGTTTTAGAAATGGTGATGACAAAGAATTGTAAAGTAACCAGATTAAGGACAATTACAGAGAATTCTTAAAAACGGTAAGATATTTGTGATGTAAAGATTGTTTCAGTAGTTCCCTGAATGCTTTATATTTCCCTCTTCTTGTGGAGCTGATATTAATATGTTAAGGCTACGAAGTAAAACAGTTAGGAAAAAAAATTAAACAAAATAAACATGCAACCACATGAAAGCCCTCCCACCACTGCTGAGCTCCCCTCCCCAATAGAACCAGTATTTAAACAGATGACAATATTGTTGTAAGGGTTTGTATAGCCTGATTTCTGAGGTTTTTCAGAAGAACAAGGTTCATTTGCTCATCCCTTTAACAACGCATGCACGTCTGCTCCTGTGCTTTTCTAAAACAATGTAGTAGGCTCATTTTTGCTTGCAAACATATTTTATAGTTTTATAGACATAAAGATTCCTAATTTGTAAATTTACTCTGAAAATTGAATCAGAAACAAAGAGCAAGGCTGCTACTTAACTGCTCTTCTTTTTGAAATAGCTATGAAGGCAAATAAAATTCAGGATGTTATTGCAACTTGGGAGCTATACTGAACTCAGTCATACCTTATGGAGCTTTTAAATCCTCTTTGTTAGCCACCTAAAAAAAATTGACATTGCTTGTGGTAATTTTCTTCTTTGCTTTTTCTTGCTAGCCTTGTAAGTTACTTGTTCCTCTCTCTGCATATTGTGAAAGAGGCAGGAAATAAAAGTAAATAAAGGGATTTGCTATTTTTTCTAGGTTGAGTGTACAGGTAGAGAGAGAAATAATTTGATAAACAATTGTTAGCATTCTGTTCTCTGCACTTAGTACCCACTATGTGCTGGATAGGTTGTAATTGCAATGGTGTTTTTATACCCAATGCAAAATGCACATTGAAGTTTAAATGAAGGCTAGTACGGTGACTCAGGCATAATTCTTAACTCGTCACATAGTGAAACATCAAGGCATCCCCAATTATAGTTCTCCTAAGGAGGTATGAACTGATCTTAAAAGAAATTGTGGTTTGCCGTAGTGTTTGTTAATAAAACCTGTGCTTCCACTCATTACAGGGCTCTATTCTAGCACGCTTGCCGTACACAGGCTTCCATGGAGGCTGTGTCATTCTGTCTTTTGAGCTCCTGAGATCTCAGTTTGAATCCAGCCCACATGGAATGACTAAATCTCTAGTGATAGCATGCCACTTTGCAAAACTTCCTTATGTAACTCCAGATAGAAGCTGTTTCTGAAGCTGCAAGATGCACTGAATCACCTCACTGTCCAGCCTCACAGAGAGCAGGGTATACTGTGGGAGAAGGAGTTTGGGGAGGGGTGGGAAGCGGTTGGAAGCATCAGCTGCTACTGATTTCATAACCAAAGAACAGGGTGCCTCCAAACCCAAGCAATATAAATAACATCACCCTTTCTAATAAAAAATAAGTTTCATTATAGAATGGCTTGTGTGGAAAGGTTCTGAAATCAAGTAAGAAACAGCTCTGAGTTAATGTTAGCGCGGAGTTCACAGGGCTTTAGTATTCTAATTGCTCTCAGTAAGACTGAACTGAACTGTGGGCTCGTAATTTCCTTTTCAGATTAAATGTGGGTTATATAGTATATCAAAATACACAGTCAAATGCTAACTCTTTCTCTTGGGTAGCTCTTCCACATTGTAATGTGAAATATGATTATAAACACCCCACTTCCCCCTTAACGTAGCAGGATAGTCTTTTCATTTCTGGTATTCCACTACTCCATTATGCATCTGTTCTGTAATTATAATCTTCCATTCTTTGTGCTCACTCCCAGCCTGTGTTTTCTTTTTAAAGTATCTTCTAACTTTTTAGATTTTTGCCTTCTAAACTCCTTCTTTATACCTCCCCCTCCTCTTCTACTTCTTTTTTTCTTGAGAGACATCTATATTATAGTGTTAGGTTTCTGATGGTTTTACTAAGTTTAAACTATTTAGCACCAGTTGTTCTTTAATATCATTTGGGGGGGGCACTATTTGGAGAAAGGCACTGCAGGCTTACACTTTTTTTTTCTCTTCTCTTCTAATGGGCACTGGAGAGGAAACAGCAGATGTTATGAAAAGGTGCCTTTTAAAAAAAATTAAGCAAAATTAACACTAATTATCTAGATTGACCATGAGTACTAAGAACATGCAGCACTCTAGTTGCTGTCGTGATTTCAATTACAGCACTGTAACTCATGGTTTTAAATTTTATTAAGTGCTTGTGCTGATTCCTTTTTTTTTTCTTGGTGGCCTGCCCCCCATGAATGCAAAAGGATTTTTTGCAATTTACTCTTAACCTATCCACTGTGTATTAGACAACTCTATTAATTATTATAGACTGTTATTGCAGCTTTCCTGACCTTCACATTGGGTCCTATCTGTGCTGATCTAAATACATTGTTTTAATGATTTCCAAAAAAAAGAAAAAGAGAGGGGGAAAAAAAAAAAAAAAGGAAAAAAAAAAAATTCAAGGCAAGCTTTGATGTGGCTTTAGCTGCCTCGATCGTCTGGCCGCATCTCAGAGATGTGTCACCTATGCCGGGAGGGAATAGGGAAATCACGTTTTGAATGGTAATGATAACATACTAATCACTTCCTTTCTTTGAAGATAGAAGCGAGATATTCTGTCAGCATCCCTGGCTGCTAGAGCTTGGAGGCACTGGTCTAGGTGTATTAGCTTAAGTGTGCATGTCAATACAGCTTGCATCTCCCAAGATCCATAGGGGCTCATTAGAGCAAGGTAGATCATTTCGGTAGACAGCCACTCAGATAATATGTATGGCACCTCCTTTTTTTATTATTATTAGAAAGCATTGCTTCGTTTTTAAAATGACATCTGTCAACAAGGCAAAGTTGTAGGAAATATTTTTTGTCAAATATCCAAAATGTTGGTTTTTGGGGTAAGGGCTGCTCAGAAAGGTGTGTGTGATTGCTTTACTGTGAGGGGGGTTATGTTATTTGATGGCTTGATTAGAGCTAGTTTAGGATGAAATTTCCACAGAAAATGAGCTTGCGTGTTGAAATGTTTGTGGTTTAGGTGGAGAATAAACTAATGAAAATAATAATTTCACTTTTTCACTATTGCAGACTCCCCAAGTAAAAATGGTATTGGAAGATGCATTTTTACTACAGTTTATTGTTTCCTCATAAATGAATTCTGGGAAAAATATCTTATACCTGTGTTTGTGTATGTTATTTATATATTCATATATATATTTAGGCGTAAGAAATGTAAATCAAGAAACCAGTGTTTTGTTTCTACATCTTTTTACATCAAACAGTCTGAAGAATATTCCTGCTGTTCAGTATTCTGTATGAATAGCTTGTTGTTTTTATCACCTCACTTGAGTAGTACACATAAAGGAAATATATCCTCTGCTGAAAATTAAGTTCATATTAAAATCTGCACTTGTATTTAAAGGGATGGTTTCATCTAACTGTAGCTGAATAGAAATCATGGGTGCTTGCATACATGTGTCACAGGGAAATCTATTTTGGAAATGCTCTTCAGACAGATTTCCTATGTGATAGTCACACTCTGCTTTGTGGGTTCATGTAATAAAAGTGAAGCACATATTCCACGTTTCAAAACAAAAATGATTGGTGCACATAATTATGATAGATCATAGAACCTGCCCCTTCCAGTGGTCCTTGTAACAGGCTCCTCCATAAAATATACGTGGATATTTTTATGTTTTGGAATATGAAAGCACAATTAAAAAGGGGGGAGAACATTGTAGACTGCTGGCTGATTTTTTTTTTCTCCCTCTCTCTCCCCTTTTCCTTTTCAGAGGGCACATCTGCTCGATAACACAGAGAGGCTGGAAAGGTCATCTCGGAGACTAGAGGCTGGATACCAAATAGCAGTGGAAACCGGTAAGAATTCTGAGAGTGAGCAAATTGTCTTGCTTATGCACAGCAGTCTTCACAACACATGACATTTCAGGGAAACTTCAAAGGCGAAACAGAGACAGCAGCCCGAGATGTGGTTTACATATTGGGGAGACAATTGGGAGCTTATTTGCGCTTATCTTTTTTCAAGTTAAAAGGCATGACATCTACTGAAAACAGTTCCTGAGGTTTAAAAGTATACATCTGAAAAGAGATGGAATACTTTGTCTAAATTCTACATTTGTCTTAATATGCAGTTACATGTTGTCAGTTTACCCACCCGCAATGATTGCTAGCACACACTGCAGACTCCAGTTGTTTTTGTCTTTTTACTTTTATTCATATATGTAAAAAATACCATTTTAACAAATTTATAAGATACTAACTACCGATGATATATAACAAGGTTATCAGCTGAATTTTCTTGCAACCAGTTCAGTGGTTGATTATGCAGCTCTTCCTGTGCAACGAAAGAAGTAAACAAACCATACCCCAGAACATACAGATGCAATGAAATTAAGGGAGAAGGCTAAATTGAAGTTTAATTGTTGAATTAGTGGGGGTTTTACTGACAGCAACTTTTCAGTTGGTGATTTCAAAATGTTTTTACTAAGTTTTAGCAATTCATAGTGGGGATTTTTTTTAAACCAGCAGTAGTTAAGCCTCCAAAGTCTAATCCCCTTAAATAAAGCTTATGCAAAGTTACAGAAACTTTCAGAGAATGTGTGTTTGAGCAGTGAAGTAATTTGCTGGCAGAGAGTCCCGATTAATTGATATATTCCAGTGTCTTTTTAGAATTCAAGCCTTATTTAAGAGGTAAATTAAGGTGAACCCTTGTAGAGTTAAATATGGCTATGTTAAATGAATGATATTGCTGAAGTGTCTGCATTTTAGTTATTCTGGGCTTAGCACTGTGCACAATAACAAAATAGGTATGTGGAACATACAGTGTAGGTTTTAGAGAGGACAGGGCGAGTTAATTCTCTTATGCCAGAGAATACATGTTAGTAGAGATGCGCGTAAGACAGCAATTAAGTTTGCTTTCCTGCAGATTTTCAGGTCTGGTCTGTCAATGGTCATAGCATACTTTTTTTCAGAAGGACCATTTCAAACTGGTCAAAAATGGTTCCTTATCTGTTTTAGTTGAGCCTGGATCTTTCACAAAGAAACAGTGCATAAAAATTCAGACTGATCCTTTTGGGGAAGAGATATGTTATATCCTGTTTTACTCCATGTGGAATTTGTTTTATAGAGATGATGGTCATGTTAACTTCCATTACATATCTCCACGGTGTTCTCAGAGAAATATGGTTGGAGCGCAAATGTATATTTATATGGAAAGGGTGAGTTTTGCTATCAAAACCAGGTGAAACTGCATTGAATTCCATAGGGCCACACTAATTCTGTCCATCTTTACTTTTCATCTTGAGCAGTAAGATATATATGTATATATATATATATGTATTTCCTGTTCCCTGAACTCTGTGAAGACTAGTAGTGTAGCAATATTATATGACATATCAATATTAAATAGTTTGGAGATGATAACTTTGGAAATATTAACTTAATTGTAATGTAGATTTTTGCAGAAGATTTTTATGGAAACAGATTAATTATATTTAATTCCTGGCATGGATCATGTTGCTTATTCATGTGAGTGAATTTGGATTAATTCAATGCAATGAAAGAACTTAGTTTTAGGATTACATTATAATCATTTTTTTTGAGGTGTCCTAATAAAATAAAATATCCATTCTGGAGTTTCAATTCATCACTGAGTTGACTCCTCAGATGCTCTTTTGCCTTTGTTTATTACTTTTGTTGTGTGAAGATCTCTGCACAGCACTGGTGAGGCCACATCTGGAGTACTGTTTCCAGGTCTGGACTCCTTGGTACCAGACAGATATTGATATACTGGATTGAGACCAGCAAAGGGCTGTGAAGAGAATTAAGGGACTGGAGCATCTTTCATGTGAGGAGAAGCTGAGAAGGCTGACACTGTTCAACCTGGAGAAGAGAAGGCTTGGGGGAGCTTATCAATGTGTATAAATAGCTGATGGGATGGAGTGAAGAAGAGGGAGCCAGACTTTTCTCAGTAATGCCCAGTGACAGGATGAGAGGCAATGAGTGCAAATTAAAACCTGTTAAATTCCATCAGAATGCAAAAAAAGAACTTTTTATTGCAGGAATGGTCAAACACTGAAATAGGTAGCCCAAAGCGATTGTAGAGTCTGTATCTCTGAAGATACTCAAAATCCACATGGGCACAGTCCTGACTCTTGGTGACCCTGCTTGAGCAAGGTGTTGGACTAGATGATCTCAAGAGGTCACTTCCCACCTCAGCCATTCTGTGAGGAGGACGATGTGACAACTCTTAAGTATCTATCCTGCTTTATTTATATGGTGTCTTTTCACAATTATGGATATGTATGTTGCTCATTGTAATGAAGCTGGATGAATTTCACCTAGGAAAGAAGTCATATTTGGGTCTCTGTTATTACCTTAATCAGCAAAAATGCATATACTATTTTGACCTGCCCCTGTGATCATCTAAGGATTAATCTGACATCACATAACTAATTTAATGCAATTTCACATTACTCTTCCTGAAACTTACCATGATAAATTTGAGTCTTCTTCCCTGTTTGCGTCTCTAAATTGATAAGCCCTTTCATCTTATGTGCAGTTGTTCATACAAGCTGAGATCTGTTGGAAAGTCTGACTTCTTTCTTTGGACAGTGCCATTGATTTGTCAGCTTCAGTGGTGTCTGAACAGGATGCCACTTATGTCTCCATCTCCAAGACACAATCCAACATTGATTGTTAGGCTTTCATAGTTTATTGACTATCATTTCTTGATACTAAGGATGCTTAAATCCATGCAGTAATCTGAAGGACTAAGCAAAGCCTTTAGTATCGTAGCCAGTTCCGTAGTACTCAGGTCCTACTGTAAAGAGGAGAAAGTTATTCTAAATATTCATGGGGTATGTTGCAAATCTAAAAGGCATTTGAGTAGCTGATTTGGTAAACCAGTAAGTTCATTAGAGCATTTGCATTTTAATTACCTGAGTTCTGTGGCACAAGCGTGAGGGAAATCTCTCTGGACATAGAGGGAAACTACCAGCTGTTTGAATCTTGAAGGTCTCCATTGTTTGTACCAAGTAGGGGAAATTTTAATAATGGCTGATAACACTGCAAAGTGAACTCGTGCCTTTTTTTAATCAAAATAGTTTTAAATAATATTTCTTGTTATTCTTCTATTTTTGCGTTCTTATCTGCTGTGCTGGTAAGAAACGGACAAGCAAGTTAACATCCTGGTTAGTAGGCATTTCCATCATCAGTCATTACTTAGGATACTAGAGCTCAGCATTCTTAATTTCAGTTCATTTAGTCTGACCATACTGCATCAGAATATGAGAATTATTTTAGAGATGCATGGAAATTGCTGGTTTCAGTCAAAAGGGGAGGAGGCTAAAGTAATCCTGATTAATCAGAGAATTCTTTCCATTTTGGAGAGGGAGATTCCGTAGTTTCATTCTCCTGCTCAGGTTTCCACAACATCAAACTGAATTCTAGAACTTCTTTATTTGTCTGCATAGCATAGTAAGGTATCCCCTTCTTTCTTGAGTCTTAGATATATTTGGTCAGAAAGGAGTATATGGAATGAGGAATAGTTCAAAATGCTTCATTCATCTTCAGAGATAAAATTGGCATGCAAATGTAAAACACTGGCAAGGCAAAGAAGCACTAACCTTGCAAAGGTTTGTAATCTGCAGTTGAATTGGTTTTGGTAAGTTCTTCTCAACTGCCAGATACTTTCTAGGGAAAAATAAATAAATCCTGGTGTTTCTATGAAATAGACTTCACCTTGTTTCAGGACAGTGTAAGAGAGAGGGATCCAAACATTCAATACTGTCCAGGCTTTCATGGCAAAACTACATTGCAGGGTTTTATTTGTGTGGGTTTTTTTTCCCCTTAATGAACCATAGATATTTCTATAGCTTTCAGTACTTGTAATTTGAGAGCAAGTTTTGAGCTTGCCTCTGAGAGATGATTATTGGGTATTATGCTGTGGCTCTGAATCTCTCTGAAATATCTGTGATACTAAAAGTGCTTGTAGTTTGTGGATGATAGATCTTAAAATTTTGTCTTTGTTTCTGTTTTTATGTCCTTTTTGCAATAGGTAAACATGGTGTTTTAAAGAAAAGAAATCAAAGGAAGAAAAACTTACACAAATGTAATTCTGAAACAGTTAAAGGGGAAATATCTCTGAGCAAGAGATGCAGCAGTTTATTTCCCACCCTTGTGTGACATGGTGCTAAGGGATCCACGCAAATTTCACCTGGTTTAGTTGAACAACAGTCAAACCTCCCTTTTGGTCTGATCCATAAATGCGTAGTGTAGAGGTGGCCTAGCTGAGGAAGGTGATCAGACCCACCTCAAAGTGGGAAGCTTTCTAGGTGGAAAGCAAATAAGAATCTCATTAGACAGAGTAGTGTGTTTGCTTTGTTATGAAATAATAGTAGTTATTGTCTTATCTGGATGCAGAATTGAGTGAAAGTACAGTGAGCAGATCAGTGGAAGTGTGTTAAGAAATGTTTATAGAGGGTTCCTGAAGGCAGGAGTCTTCAAGTTCAGTGACTTTAGCATGGATGGGAGACTATTTTAACGTAACTCCAGTAGGTGTCTTGCCAGATGTGAGTAGTGGAATTTGAGATAGTAGCACATAGTCCACAGCAGCATGCCACAGATTTGGATTCATGACTCCTTTACTGATGAAACAACCTGAACCCCAAGCACCTGCCCTAAAGTACCTTCTGCCGCCATATTTTATGGGGTGGTTGTGCTGTTCAGGTGTCATAAATAAGATGCATGCTAGAGCTGACATAAAATATGAGAAAATGAAAAATTAATAACATTATATTCACTAAACTAATTCCAGTCCATTACTGTTGCAAGAGCTGGAGGTTGGCTTTTGAGGTAGACAAAATATTAAACGTTGCTGTGATCAACTAGAAAGTGTTTGCTCAGCTTAGAAAAAATTAAAATGGCTCGAACATCCAATGTTAATTTAACAAAATAACAAACCCTAATGTTCAAATAGGTAGGGCTACATTAGGGTAGTCGAAAGGGTGTTGCTTCTTTTATGTTGTAAGTCTGTATACGAAGTAATTTGGTTGCATTAGTTAGTATCACTTGGACCTTCACACCCTTGTTCTGTCTTCAGGTGCGTGCATTTCCCAATTGCATTTGAGCTGCAAATAACTAAAGGTATGAAAAAAGAAACCAAATTTTGAAAACCAGGACCTTGCTTCTAGTGCCCCTTGCTTTAAATAAAATAGTCTATTCCTGTCCAAGATATTTACACTTAATATCCACCTATTTCATCTCTAATGAATTATTCATATGTGTATATGTGAATACTGTATGTAAAACCTTTCATTAGAGGAAGAGGGCTTCTGAGTTCTGGAGCATATACCAATGCTTCCTCCTCAGGTGTTTCTTTGATATGCCAGAACATCTTTCGACTGAAATCTTAATCCAAAGTTTCTACAGTGAAATGAGTTTTTATGCAGTTTCCAGTCACCATCAGAGAGAGCTTTTTCATGATCCCTGTTTCTTCTGCTAGCAATGGTATTTCATGTTTCATACATAATTTTCTTCTTTGCTGGCTGATTTCTATTTAAATCTGTTTATTGTTTCAGAAATTCATTTTGAAGTGGCATATTGCATTCCTACATCTCTAAGCCCTCTGCCCTTCTTCGTAGTCTGGGCTTTAAAGTGGGGAGAAGGAAGAAATAAGGAGAGATTTTTGTTTCTAAGGATGTCAGGCCTCAGGAGTATCCCAGCTGCACGGTCATGGGGGGAAACATGTTCGGGTAGTGCTGCTGCCTTGTAACAAACAGCCAGAAGCAGCAGCGAGAGGACTTAGAGAGACCACCGTACTCAGTTTCCTTTCCTTAGTGTTTTACAATGCAGTTGTTGATACCGGTAAAGTGCTTTTTACACCTTTAGTTTGAATGCTGCTTGCTGGTTCATTGCTTGTCCAGTCATCGAGCTGCTCCTTATAGCTTTGATTCTGCCACCTCCTCCCTTCTAGCCATCCCATCTTCCTTCCCTCCCTCTCACCAGCTTTCTCTGCTCTGGTGTTCCTAATTCTAGCTCCAGACTTCTCTTCAGGGCTTTGTCTTTAACCAGATATTCCTGCACATATTTATTCAAATTCTGGCACCATCCCCATTTTCCTTAGCTCTGTGTTGCATCTTAAAGATTTGATTGTGCAGCAGTGTGGGCCTTGCATGTTTGCGGTCATGGAAAGGTTACCCACTAACCCACCGAACCTTGTCTAAAGTGTCTGAAGTCTGTTCCCTCTGCTCAGTGGCCCTCAGCATTTATGTGTGTTCTCTCAAATGCAGGATATAGATATTTTTGAGTATATTCATATATTTGCAAATACATGGAGCGCTTGCTATAAAGTAAAGAAATGGTGAATTTTCATTATTTAAGTGCTGTCCTTTGGTACTGCTTCAGAGTACAAAAAAACCCTTTTCCAGCTACTTTGTTGAAGAGACAAGAAAAACTTATTTTGTAGAGTTTTGCACAGTCTCTGCAGTATTGTTAGACCATTTCTGTTAAAAATTTATCTGTTGGGTAGTCAGCACCTATCATCCGGGATTCCAGTAAAATGAATGCTTATCTTTCACCTCAGTAGGTTTGGGATTATACCATTGGTGCAGCAAATCAGGACTGTCAAATCTGTACAGTGGTACAGATTTGCTAAGGTACAGTAAGAAAAGTAGTAATCCAGATTTGGCCATTCTGTCCCCTGTTCTGGAAGAATTCCCAGCTTATTTTAATGCTCACTAATATGCAGGAATTCATTATAGTGCCAGATACCCTGAAACAACTCACCTTCAGTCTTGTTAGGAACTGGCATCCAGGTGAAGTAAGTTTGTTTAAGACTGATTTTTGGACAAGCAAACCACTGCAGTAGAAACCCAGTCTTCAGACTGTGGACTTTTATTCCATGATGGAATGAAGGAAGCATTTATTTTTCGGGTATCAAACTTTATGCTGAAGTACTTCCCATGTGCATTCTGGAAAAATAATCATACAGGCTGAAATCTGTATATATTTTCACAAATACCTTGCATTTGTCATAGGAGACCTGTGAATAATGATATCTGAATTATAAACCAAACACAGAAGATAACTTCTAAAACATTTTACAAGCATTGTATTGGACCATCTCTATTGTGTAGACTGTTCTACAGGAAATAACGTCTTACTGAATCACTGAAAACAGCATTGCAGCATAATCTTCTCTCGTGATGACCCTCTTTCTGTAATGCATTTGCTGGTATAAGATGGTGTTTATTGGTGATGGTATTCATTGTAGATTATTCCTAAGTCAATAGCAAATCTTTTGAAGACTTGTCCTCAAAAAAATGTGAAGATTTCAGGTCAAGGTAAGTGATTATATTTTTTGGTCAGAAGTCACACTAATTGCTTCTTCAGTTTTGAAGTTATGTAGGCTCAGGGAGGTTTCTGCCATGTGATAACATTTCAGAGTTTGTTGTCCGGTTCTGAGCAGGTAGGGCAAATACATAAGGATAAAAAGATAAAAGTAGCTGTTGTTTCTAGCAGTTCAAGTAAACTCTCCAAACTACTTTGGTTTGGCAAAGGGATGATGGAAAAAGCTGCAAGTTTGTTTTTCTTCCAGATATATATATATATGTATATATTCTCTTTCCTCATCTGCACAACACTCTCAGTCTCCGTCCTTAGGTGTTTCTGAGAGATGTCAGAATTTTATCCAACATTGGATGTCCAGACAACCCATTGTGTAAGTGGACAAAAAATGTGAAGTTATGCCTGTGGCAGGGAAATGTTCAACTTAGGTTGCCCCAAGAAGCTCCCTTGCTCAGGTTCCATGTTCTCCCTGAGAAAAATGACTTGCAAAGAACTCATCCAAAAAAGCTCAGACTGTTGGGAACTGCTGGTTTATCTTTAATGGGTAGAATTAAAATCCTGATATATTGTCCCTAGACACTTCTCCCTTTTACTCATGATTTCTTCTCTTCCTTCCATCCTGTGCTACAAGCACTTTCTTTGAACTTTCACCAAGTGAACTGAATTGATTCCAAATGATACTAGCTTGACAATGGCATCAGTCTGTTACGACCTTTAAAAGAGCACAGACAAATAGAATGTCAAGTCCACCTTTTAACCTTCAAATATGTTAATACCCTGCTAATTTAATGACTTAATTTGGTGATTTCATTGTCCACAGAGCATAAGCTGTATATTTCATTTGAAAAACAGACTTTGGTGAGTTATTATTTTGTGTGCCTAAGTAATCAACATGATTTTCAATAGTTTTTGACAGACTTTTTGCTACATGGGCATGACTGAATTTGCACAGCATGAGGTCTTGTTGGGCAAAGACTCTGTATTACAACTTACATCAAGAAGAAAAGTTGATGAGCTTAGACTTGACAAAACTCACCCTAGGTTTTTTTGATTCTTTTTCTTGTTTGATGCCTTCTACCTCTACTTCCTGTCAGGCTAACAGTGTTTTCCTCCAATTGCGCTAGAGAACAAAGTTTAACTTAAAAAATTTATCTGTATTGAACATGCTTTTCTAGGTAAAGTCAATACCAAAAGGGTTTTCATGGTAGATCATCTTTTAAGTGCAGTATTTTGAGCTTTTACAGCTTAGGACTGAAGAGGTATAGTTACACAAATACCTTTTTCTTTTTGGTAGAAGTACAGGGAGGGTGGAACATAATCTTCTTTCTAAAGTGAGACATAGAAGCGGGAGGTTGAAAACCACTGTTCTCGCCCTAACATGGAATGATTGAAGAGACACTTCTCTAGATATTTCTTCATTTAGTTCAAGTCATACCGTATTACTTTATGCTACTGATTTTACTACGCTGCTTATAGAGTATATTTTCTTCTGTAATTACTTGCATTTATGATCCAAAAAATTATCAAGTTATTTCATGTGCAAGCATGCAAGTTTGAGATGTCTGTCAAATGGGGACATAACCTCTGATTTTTTGCAAGTAATACTGGCCATCCAAGTCTTTATTTTTAAATCAAAGTTTTATGCCCTCTCCAGAAGCTATCAGGAGAACTGGCTACCCTAGATTTGGAGAAGGCTGAGGTTCTTAACGACTTCTTTGCCTCAGTCTTCACCGGAAAATGCTCTGACCACACCACCCAAGTCTTGGAAGGCAGACGCAGGGACAGTGAGAATGAAGACCCTGGGCCCACTGTAGGAGAGGATCTGGTTCGAGACCATCTTAAGAACCTGAATGTATGCAAGTCCATGGGACCTGATGAAATCCATCCATGGGTCCTGATGAAATCCATCTATGGGTCCTGAAGGAGCTGGCAAATAAAGTTACTAAGCCACTGTCCATCATATTTGAAAAATCATGGCAGTCAGGTGAAGTTCCCAACAAACGGAAAAAGGGAAATATAACCCCCATTTTCAAGAAGGGGAAAACGGATGAGCAGGGGAACTACAGAGCAGTCAGCCTCACCTCTGTGCCTGGCAAAATCTTGGAGCGGATTCTCCTGGAAGCATGCTAAGGCACATGAAAAACAACAAGGTGGTTGGTGACAGCCAGCATGGCTTCACTAAGGTGAAATCCTGCCTGACCAATCTGGTGGCCTTCTATGATGGGGCTACGGAAGTGATGGACAGGGGTAGAGCAGTTGATGTCATCTACTTGGACTTGTGCGAAGCACTTGACACTGTCCCCCATGACATCCTTGTCTCTAAGTTGGAGAGACATCAATTTGATAGGTGGACCACATGGTGGATAAAGAACTGGCTGGATGGCTGCACACAAAGAGCTGTGCTCAATGGCTCAATGTCCAGCTGGAGACCAGTAACGAGTGGTGTCCCTCAGGGATCGGTGTTGGGACCGCTCTTGTTCCACATCTTTGTTGGTGACATGGAGTGGGATTGAGTGCGCCCTCAGCAAGTTTGCCAATGGCACCAAACTGTGTGGTTCGGTTGATATATTGGAGGGAAGGAATGCCATCCAGAGGGACCTTGACACGCTTGTGAGGTGGGCTGATGCCAACCTGATGAAGTTTAACCATGCCAAGTGCAAGGTCCTCCACCTCGGTCGGACCAATCCCAGGCACAGCTCCAGGTTGGGCAGAGAAGAGATTCAGAGCAGTCCTGCAGAGAAGGACCTTGGGGGTTTTGGTTGATGAGAAAATGAACATGAGCCAGCAGTGTGCGCTTGCAGCCAACTGTATCCTGGGCTGCATCAAAAGGAGCGTGACCAGCAGGTCGAGGGAGGTGATCCTGCCCCTCTACTCTGCTCTCCTGAGACCTCACTTGGAGTATTGTGCGCAGTTCTGGTGTCCTCAGCATAAAAAGGACATGGAACTGCTGGAACAAGTCTAAAGCAGGGCCACGAGGATGATCAGGGGTCTGGAGCACCTCCCGTATGAAGATAGGCTGAGAAAGTTGGGGCTGTTGGGCCTGGAGAAGAGAAGGCTGTGTGGAGATCTCATAGCAGCCTTCCAGTATCTGAAGGGGGCCTATAGGGATGCTGGGGAGGGACTCTTCATGAGGATCTGTAGTGATTAGACAAGGGGTAACGGGTTCAAACTTAAACAGGGGAAGTTTAGATTGGATATGAGGAAGAAATTCTTTACTGTAAGGGTGGTGAGGCACTGGAATGGATTACCCAGGGAAGTTGTGAATGCTCCATCGCTGGCAGTGTTCAAGGCCAGGTTGGACAGAGCCTTGGGTGACATGGTTTAGTGTGTGGTGTCCCTGGCCCTGGCAGGGGGGTTGGAACTGGATGATCTTAAGGTCCTTTCCAACCCTAACTATTCTATGATTCTATGATTACTTTTCAGTTGGATTTTTGTTTGTATTGTCTCGCTTTTGAACAATGTGGCTTATCTTGGCCTAATAGCCCATAATATGAATTTTACTTGATTACTTAGTAAATGCATAGATTGTAAGACTGAAATTAATGCCATTCTTATAGAAAGAGTCAGGAGTTCAGTGTAGGAAGCTGTTTACTGTCTAGCTTGTCAGACTGAGTTCAACTGCTGATCTGCAGTACCAGTCAGGTTTCTGAAGCAGCAAGATAGTTTTCTTAGAGCTGTTTCAGCCTTGTGTTGGGAAACTACTGCTAGTTATTGACTACCAGCTCTTGAAAGGAACTGAAGACCCACAAAATTGAAATTCATGTCTTTGAAAACTACAATTTCACAATTTTATATCATTTTGTCATACGCCATTTATGCACGTTTGTCCATTCTTGTTTTGCTGCATCTTTCCTTGGCTCAGGAGTGCTTTCTTGTTTGGGTTTTTTTGCATACTAATGCATCTTGTTCAATGGAGGCTCCTCCTACTGATTCTGTGATTCTGTGTTCCTTCCGTATTTTGCAGAATCTTCCCTGGCTCCTAATTTCCAGCATCACCTGTCTGTCACATTGTGGTTGTTTTTCTGCCATTTGCTATTTATCTCATATTACTTCACTAGTTCCAAAAATGTTAATGTAAAATTTTATATGAAATTTTATACTCTTGGCTTAATCATCACAATTGTAATAAATGCTCATGGTTGTAAACATGCTCAGTTATTGGCAGAGCATAAATGTTTACATATTGAATTGCAAGTGTGTGTGCGTGCACATGCATTCATGTGCATGCTGAGGAAGATTGGTTGTCTATTTTGTTTAGTCCATTTCCGAAAAGGTTTGCAAGATGAGACCTTGTTTCCATGAGTAAGGTCAAGCTCAGTGTAATGATGTCTGAATCTAAATATCGCAAGTAGATAATTGCTGTGGTTTGCATTTTTGTGAAATAAACCACACAATTTACCTTGCATATCTTGCAGAAGTAAACATTGGTGCAAAGGTAATCTCTTACATCTGCTTGGCTGGTCTCTCCTGTGGCAAACTTTTCCATATTTTATGGCCTCTGTGACTATTAAAAAAGATTTTAAAGTGTCTGTGTTTTTGGGGACTTGGTTCCTGTTTAGCTCTCTGGTAGGATCTAGGCAGACAACACGCAAAACAGTTAGATGAAGAGGATTCTTCAGTCTTTGCTTTTTTTCATTATTCACATAGATGAAATAGTTCTATGTTTTTATTACATGTGTTTGGAAAGTATTAATCTGATTTTTCTAATTGAGTGTTGCAAGATTGCCGTGCATTGATTGTCTTGGCACTTGACTGCTACAGTAATTGGCTGCAATGCCATCTTGAGAAATTTTGTGAAAATGACTGATTACATTTGCTTTACTCCATGTGTAAGTGCTTTTGCAGGTTTAGTGCCATATTTCTCACTAGTGAATTATAAAGAAGAGAAGCATTAAAATGAAATGTAGATACCACATTTTTTTCAGTATTTTATTTTTTTTAAATTAACTGCTCCCAGTTTTATGGTGAGGATGTATTTTAGATCAAGTCTAGAAATTATATTTTCTTAAATGAGTTTAAAATGGTCAGAGTCCTGCTCAAACGGTAGTGAGTCAAGTGAAGAGTTTCTTATTGCATACACCATTAAATATTGTACACAACAACAACACAAAAATTCTAGCATCAGCATAAGCTTTATAAGCATATCATGTAGTAGGTTAAGTATTTAATGTCTTTATGATACAGTAAATGTTAATTTTAACACTGTCCCTAATTTTTGTCATTCCAGTTTATTATGCTGAAAAGTCATTGGCTTAATTATTTCAGATTTTAACCCAGCAGATGCATAAAGAAATTTTACTTCCTTGGACTGGTTCATAGTGAGTTAAGAAGTAGATTAATTATTATAAATGAGCACGTCTGCTTTATTTTTTAAGTTCATATAGATGTGGGACAGGATGAAACTTAAGTCAGTAAAGAAATAATCAGGATCAGAGTAAGTTATGGAGCTGCAGTTTAAGATTTATCATCTTTTTTTCTGAATAAATTAAGCAGGTAAGGTACGTAATTCAAATGGAAGAAAGTGATAATTGATTACAGACCTGATGTACCATTTTCTGAAGTAATTGTCGGCTCTTTGGAGAAAACACTTATAAATACTTCTAAAAATCTGGCCCACGGAAATGGAAGTGACACTGAATTTGTGGGATAAATTCGTCATTTGTAAATGTGAAATACACTTGGATAATCTTTACTGGTTTCCCCATGATGTTTTTTGAGTTGTTATATTCAGCTACTAACACACCCAAATAAGTTTTTTAACTTCTTTATTGTAAAAAAGTTGCTTCAAATTCAAAATATATTAAAACAAAACAAAACAAAATAACCAAAAAAAACCCCAACCAAAACCAACTGAAAAAAACAGCACCCAAAAATCACATAACAAATAAGAAAAATACTCTGTAGGCTACAGAGGCCTTAAACGAATATATGGAGGTATGGCATATCCTGCTGTCTACTCAGAAAGGAGAAAATTGAGTTTGAAGATTTTCCTTTGGTGGAAATTGTCATGTTTTAATGACTATGCAAACAGAGTGAATGTTTTGTTAAGGAAATAGTTTAAACTAGTGATTCAAAATGAGATTGACTGCATAATCACAGGTTATTACTTGTAAATTAAATCAAATATAGATTTAACATATTTGTATGTTTGTAGAGAGCAGTGCCTACTATTTTTCTTCAATTTCCTCTTCAGTGCATAGTTATTTGCATAATCATATTTCTTGAAACATTTTAAAAACTTTGTGCGTAAACAACAAGAGCTTTTATTCATCATAATGCTCTGCCTAACACGCTTGCACCATTACATATACTTTTTGTCTGGGACCTACTCTGTTTTGGTAGGAAATGTGTGTTTGAATATTTGTCTTGTAAATATATGAAATTTGAGGCAAAATTCTGAGGCAGGCAGGTAAGGTATTGCATTGACACTGGACATGGCTTTATGTTGTCTCTTGTTGTGTTGAACCTTTGTTTACTCAAATACTTGAAGAAAGGTCCTGTTGCCAAAAAAACAAATGACCCGTGTTTTCACTGATGTCTACAACACAGATCTGGAGTCTGAGTAGTAAAATTTAGTTCTATATAATTTTTGGACTGTGGGTCTTCCTGTCACATCTTATTCAGGCACAGAATAGCATTTTCTGCTTTGCATATTCTGCAAATGTGCTAAATATTACTAAAGCTTTGTAGTATCCTTGCTCTTTTAAATGCATGCCTGGTAATGCTGATACTATGTCTTGTTTATGCTGTAAGTTTGATAGTTTCTCTTCACACAAATACAATTCTTTAGAAATCTAATAAATAACTTCCATATTTTGAGATGTTACATTATTGACCATTTGTAATAATGGAGTATCTGGCTGCAAAAATACCCGTATGGGCTTCACATTTCCTGAAATTTATTTTCTTCCCAGTCATTTTCCAAGTGTACACTAGATCTTCATTGATATTTAGCTGTGTAAAGTATCAGGAGACTAATTGCTCACTTCTCATTTGCCTTCAGACATGTGAATGCTTGTGTAACAAACTATAAATCAGAAGAAAACTTACTGTGATTTTATAAGGGCCTGATCCAGAGTTCATTGAAGGCAGCTGGAAAGTTTCTCTTGATTTTCCTTAAGATCACATTTGAAAGATTGAGGCATAAGAAAACTCAAAAAGTCCACAACTGTAATTTGGCTCTTTCTTTTCTTATGAGCATTAGTTTTATTTGGTAAAGTATGTTAATGTTCGCTTGATCCTGAGTAGCCTCTAGTAATCCTCTAGAATGGATTAATTTTTGATGTTGGGAAATAAAATCATGAATGACCATTTTGGAGACATAAGTTCAGAACTGAAGATATTTCATGAAGCTAGGACTTCTATATTAATATAAGGTTTTGAGTATTTGAAAATGATCCAAATAGACTCTAAACTCAACTTTCAATGTTTTGGGTTTTTTGTATCATGTCAAATACAGTGCTTTCTTATCTCCGAAGATTAAATTTGCCCATTTTGCCTATGTAATATTTATGTACGGACAGGAAATAGAAGTCAGTATCCAGATTTGTTGACCCCTGAGATCTAATATTGACCTGAGTGAGTATTAACTTCTCAGATCAATAAATGCTGTTATTGACCTCAAAGAAAAATCAATACCAGCTTGTTAATTTGCAAACTATGACTACAAGAAAATGGTACACATTTTGTTCTTCATTATCACCTATTTATATCTGTATTTTAGCGCCTCCAGTATTTCCACCTAGAGATCATCATGTCAAAACATTTCAATCCCAGCTGTTAGAAGGTTGGAGAGACAGGCATTATATGTTATGGGATAATTGATGAGCAGTACATGTTATTTCCCATATCTCATGAAAATAGTGCCTTCAACAGTTGTATATGACCTGTGTTGTTTTCCTTTTTTGGGTAGTCCAGGTTGTTTAATTTCATTTTCTCTGGTGCACTTCATCAAAACATTGCATAAAAGTGCTATATTTTAGCTGCCAAAAGAACATTTCTACATGAATAATAAGGGGGATGAAAGACTGACTGCTGGAAAAGAGGAGTCTGAAAGTGATCACTATAAAAATCATAATTAATATACAGTAGATTTTTCCTATTTGCATAAGGATGACAGGTTTCTAGGCAAGAATCTTCTTTGCAGCAGGCTGAAATATAACTGTGACTATATAACAAAGAAAAAAGTTTTAAATTACAAAGTATTGGTGGAGAGGTGTTGTTTTGTATCATAGCTTGTTTTGTATATAAGCACCGAAATGTCAGGTTTTACATAGTTTGAAATGCCTAAAAAATGCCTATTGCTGAAATTCAAATGTCATAACAATTCTTCTGCATGTGTATCACTTTCATATTTAAGCTTAAAAACCTTATAAATGATTAATATTACTTTGGCCTTGTTATGATCTGACTGCCAAAAATGGCAGAGGCTGATTTTTATCTGGTCTGGAGAGTAGTGTTTTCATTCACAGAAGGCTGTCAGTCTTTTGCAGTCATTATTTCTGATGCATCTGCAAGTGATCTTGGCAAACTGATAGCTATGTTTAGAAAATTTTTACTTTGTTAAGTGACAGTGTGAGAGGTATTCAAATGCAAAAATCAGGCAGTAGTTTAATTTTTACAGGGACTGAAGTGGCTGCAGGTTTTTTGCGCAGTTGGAAGGCTATATGGTTTGGCCCTTTAATATCATGAGCTCCCAGAACTTCATTTGTGCATCCTTGTTATCCTCTTGAGAGACAGAGTCAATGATATTATACTCATTCTGCAGATAGGCAGATCAAAGCATAATGAGGTTAAATTCAAAATAAAAAAAAATGAAAAAGGCAGCATCAAGCTTGATTAATCTCTGAGGTTCAGATAAATGAGTTCTGGAAGATAGATGTTAATGGTGATTATGCAGCATCATTACAGAAGAAGTCCTGAATGGTCTGGAAGGGTTGTATCTCTAAGCCTATATACACATCCCAAATAGTAGGAATGGTTTCCCTGCCTCTCTCTGATGTTTGAGTTATCTTTGAGTAACCAAGGAGTATGGATCCTTCTACAAGAGACTGAAACAGAAGCAACGCAGGAAGATGGCGGATTTGTGAAGGGTGGAAAATTCATAGTTACACTGCAGTAGGTGAGAGCTCATGTTGGTTTTGCAGTTTAGCATTCTCTCTTTTCAGCCCACACAGATTGCGGAACAGCATCCAAGCATTCAAAGTGCCAACTTGTTCATGGTGTATCGGAATTTTAGGAGTAGAACTAGGAATAAAGTCTTGGGGCAACCAGACAAGCTCTTGATTGTGACCTAAATGTGGCTCCTTGATTCTACAGACCACTTCTTCAACCTGGAAATTACGTAGTCTGCCCAGGAACACTGCTACAGAGACTGGATCTCAGCATGATTGCAGGTCTCGGGATTACAGGAGATGGTACTGGTGGCAGTTCTTCTGGTGCCATAATGGTTATCTAGCACCTGGTGAATTTGCTCTTGTCTTGAAGGTGTATGAGAGTTCAAGAAAAAGCCCAGTCTTTTGCTACAAATGTCTAATGATTTATTTTGCCTTTTAATATTGCCTATAATCCCTAGAACTACTTACTTAACTGATGAGAAGATCTCAGGACTGATATACCAGGTATATACTGATATACTGTCTAACATCCAAAAGAGAAGAAAATGTAATTCAACAGTGTTTTAATTTTTAAAAAGCTTTGTCCAGAATCTAGCTTATGTAGTACATCAGAAGGAGTCCAGTTTATAACTATAAAATCACTGAATTGAACTTCTCAATAGATGTCATTGATGACAGAGTTACTGATTTCCATAATGGAAACGTTTTGAGATTTTGCACTAATGGTCAGTGGGGCACAAGCTACTAATGTTATGAGATGAGATGTTCTGCTTAGCCTCTTTGTGAATTACTTTTAGTCTCCACATTTTGCTTTATTAAGGGAATTTTCCATTTGCTTTCTATTTTGGGAAGAAGTCTCTACGTTATTAAAGTACATAAAATGTTTGATGCCATAAAATGGATCTATTTTAGTTTGATAAACTAGAAATATGCTGCACTGTGAGGGTCATAGCTTATATTACATACTGTTAGTACTTTTTCATTTTTCTATATTAGGAGATTAGTGAAAAATAAGCTCTATCAATTAAGTTTTATTGCAAAATTATCTTCAGATGTACAGCAGTGAAGATGATATTGAGTGATAACACTAGAGTGGATTTTGTATAAAGCAATTACAGCTTGAAAACCACAATCTGAATGAAAATATTGCTCAGGGTTTTTTTATAATCTAGCATTAATGCCAAAAAAAAATCTTCCTTTGGGAACTGCTTAAATTACCTCTATTAAACACAAAACATTCCTAAGGTGTTCATGTATGCTATTGACTGAAAAGTACTTTACCGATACCTGGTTTCACTGCTCATGCTTTGGCAAATCTGTAAAGGACATACAAGGGTGTATGGTTCCACTTCTTAAGATGTTTCTCTGTTTATAATATTACCGTATTTTCCTAAAAGATATTACTTTGTTTATATGAATAATGGAGTTCTTAATTCAGACATTATTCTATGTAGATGCACCTCAGTGCCATGAAATTTTTTGCATTCCTTAAAGCAGTGATTTACCCTCCGAGAAAAAGCAAGCCTTTTTCACAATATAATGTAATACGTATAGCCACATATGTTTCCTTGGCACATTATTCTGGAGTTGAGTGCATTGAGCTTTGCAAAATGAATTTGAAGAACTTAAGAAGTGAATTGTTTAATTCTGCTCATAATGAATGAAATCTGTTTGAATCCTTAAATCATTCCTATTGTAGTGTTCCTTTCTGCTATCCTACCTGCTGTTGGGACAGCCAGCCCCTCAAAACAGATAAAGGACTTTGTTAATTTAGAAAAACAACTCAAATTGTTCAAGAGCTGCAGAACAGTTCAGTCCCTATTTATGGCATGGGGAATTTTGCTCATAGCGTTCACTACTTGCTTTGGAATAGCGTACTTCAAAATGTTTTATTGAGTGAGCATACAAGAGAAGTAGCTCTGTAAAACACCCAATTTGGAATAAACTGAGCAGTACCTGAAGTAGGGTCAAATAATTTTGGAGGTGTATCAGTTGTACTCCATTGTTTCATTTGTAGATGGATAGTTTGTGTCTGACCAGTGATACCAGCATGAATCAAGACAATTGAGTCAAGTGGTTACAGGTTTCCATCCTTTCAAATTGATCAAATTGAAACAGCCCATTAAGAATTGATTTAAATCAGTTTAGATAAGCGCAGACTTAGTCCTGGCCCTTGAGGCTTTGGCTACTGAAAGTTCACTCGAAGCTGGACATATACCAGCTCCACAGGCCATCAACTTTATTAGTGTGGAGATAAGCTGATTAGATCTTGTCAATCAAAGGTGCCAATATCTCAATTGAGTGTCTCTCCCAGTCTTTCCTTCTTTGTTGCCCACTTCAATGCCTTAAAAAAAAAACAGAGAGAGAGAGCGAGCAAGCAAGAGAGAGATGTGTGCATGCATCCCCCTGGTTGTCACGAAGCAGGGTGCAAGGCTACTGTGATGATGTGATGACTATATTAAAGGAGACATCAATTTGTTTTAAAGTGTTTTGATTTTTTATGGTGGCATTAAGAGAGAGAACATTGTGGTTGCAGCTTTACTAGAAAGCAAAGAGTTCTAGAAGGAAAGGGGGAAAAAAAAGTGTTTCTTTGAAACCTACCGGGTCTTTGAGTCTTGCTGTGCCAATGGGCACTTAAGTGCTCCTGTAACTGGCATACTCTGATCCACCACCAGCTTAGGAACTATTCTTCTGTCCAAATTATTCACTTATATAAAATTAAAAGATTTGTGGATGTTTAATCCTTGCAGAAGTAATTTTAAATATTTGTTAAATACAACCTGTTGGGGAAATGTTTCGTTATGCCAGTAATGAGCATGAATTATTGTAACAGTCTAGGAAATTGCAGCATGAAATAAGGTCAGCTCAGAACATGAACAGTGACCCTCTCTCTGAAAATGAAGCTGTGCATGCACTAAATAAATATATACAAGTATTTGCATATCTACTTTATAGAGGAAAAACCAGATAAACAGAACATCAGCTGTAAAAATCTAATAGTGCAGTGTTTCAGCTTTAGGCTTCATCATGTAGTTAGAAATGGTATAGAGGAAAACTGGGCTTTTGTTCTTCACATCTGAAGTTTGCTCACACCATGCCTCCCTGATACTTCAAATGCAAACAACAGAAGCCCGTCCTTTTCTTCCATCACCCTACACTCACCACCCAATGAAGGCCGGAGCTACAGTGCTGCAGGACTACATTGCCACACTGGATTATCTCTTTATCAGTTATTCTTCACTCCACTGTATCAATTTTCTGCTAACCAATCAGACACTCCTCTTAGAAAAGACTGTTTGACTATTTCTTCTAGATAAATGTATTTATAGCTACCATCAATCCACGCAGGCAACTCATGTGCTACATGTCTTAGGGATTGAAAGGGAATTACTTGCTCCTTCTGGGATACTTCAAGTGTGTCCCCTTGAGTTAATGCTTGTTTGGGGATATTCCAGTAAAAAAAAAAAAAAAAATCTATTAATTGTGTGAAGATCTTAGTTGTTCACTCAAGTATTGGAGCTCAGCTGTAACTCTGGTTTACGTTGCAGACTGCAACACTGTGTATTTACATAGAATGGAAAGATGCTCTTTTCTAACCCCGCCTTGTTTCCTGCCAGTTTTTCTTGCCAGCTCCCTGTTCAGTCTGCATGTGGAGGGGAATAGCCAATGTTAGCACAAGGAGGATATCACAACAGTAAGCTGTCCACATTATTCAAGTAGGAGTTTTTATTTGCCATTCCCCCAAAAAGATAAAAAGTTCCAAGCATGTTTAAAGACATTTACATAGGAAGAAATTGTAGGGGAGAATAGCCACCTTGGAGCTAATTAGAATTCCTCTGTGTTTAGATGGGGTTGTTGAGCTGTATTTCTTTCTCTGTTTAATGCACTGATAACAGCACTTATGCTGCAGTTGCAGTCAATCAGAAGCAAATTTTTTTTGTGAAATCATTGAAGGAAATCTATCTAGCAGACCACTAATCAAATGATAGACCTTTTTCCTCTGGCTACTTCTCATATTGGAATCACTAACTCATTGTTTAGAATCTTATTTTGAAGGCTACAAAGAAATGTGTTGGAGTTCCAACTTGCCCTTTGATTGATCTGCCTCACCTACATGAGTCATATTTTTCCAGACTGATGTTTGTTTCTAATGCAGTCGTCTTTGAAAAGTCATTTTTTTGCTGATTGTAACTGTGCATCACAAAACTGAATCAATGGTACAAAACCCATGGTGATAATACTTGATGATAATCTAGTATTTTGTGATAGGACTGGATGGTATGGTCGTGGCTTCCAAAATAATTTGTACATTATTAAAAATGGGGTGTGCACAACTCGAAATTATAGATAGATGGAATATGTGTTTTGTCTTGGCAGTTCTGAGAGCGTTAAACAACATTTTTATTTCTTCCTTCAGTCAAGTAGGAAGTGGAGGAGCTGAGCTCCGTCTTGATGGCTGAGTCTAATATAGTTTTATTGCTGTGTTTACTTCAGCAGAGCCTTCAGTTAATATCTACACTCAGCTCAGTGTAAGGCCATAGATGACAGTAAACACAATTTCTAGAAAGATGTGTTAACCAAATAAGCAGGGATTTTTGGTAAGTTTTTACTTCAGGGCTACAACTGCTACGAAGTTATTTGAAGTTTGCATCATATGTATACTGTATTTGGGGATGAGTGTGCCTAATGAAAATTATATATGCTTGTAAACATCCTCCCATTGTTGTTTAATAAAAGCAAATCTAGAACATTGCCGGAAGGACTTGTATGTTTAGGCTCTCTTTGACAGCAGATTTGCAATGTTCTTATTGAAAGTGCTTAAAAGTCAGTTAGGAGGTTTTGTAACTTTGAGGCCAACATCTTGAGGGAATGGTTTCAATGTAGTGACTTGGTTTTGGACATAAATAAAAAACTGGCAGTGCATAGGGTTTGTTTGTTTGTTTGTTTTTTCCCTTGGAATTTTTATTGTTAAACAATTGAGAAACCCATTCAGTTTATGGCATTGTTATAGCTTAGATGTGTAAGCTTGAAAATATCTTCATCAGTAGACTCTTTTTCCATTGTGTTTGTTTCTTTTTTTCTGTTAAGAAAAAAGACTTTGTATCGCCAGTTCTATCATCAACTAATGAATGCGTTTTCATGAGGTAATGTAAAGTAAGAAAACAAGAAGGGGAATGTTCTCCATGTATTCCTTTCACAAAGTTCCCCAAGCCATCGTCTAGCGAAGATATTTACAGACTATGTATGTGCTGATTAGTGTACAGAAGTATTATACTAGAGGCCAGGTTGAAGGTATCTCTGTGAACTCAAACGCAGAAGAAAAGATGTTTTTAGTATTTAAAAGAACCCTGAACCAAGCGCTATTTGCTTTACGTTCTTCCTTGGAGGTTAGTCTAGCTTCAAGCATTAGAGGGCCACAAGCATCCATTTTCCCTGTTTACCCTGCAGCTTGCCAGTTTTCTAACCAGGGAGGAATGTAAGTGAATATTGGAAACTAAAATTGCAATTGCCTAAGCTTCCTTTTCAGAAGACTCTTGGTTTTAACGAATTTGACAGAACATGTAGTTCAGAAAAAATCCTCACTTTTTCACTTTTTAAAATCATATTCTTGAATTGCGAAGTAACACAACTCTTCTGCTTTTAGAACAATATTCAGATGTCTTTGATCTCTACATTTGGGGAATTCTTATTAGCTTAAATGCAACCACTTGCCGGAGAAGTCCTACCAGGAGGGAGGTTTTTTCTTAAAGGGGGAGAAAAAAAATAAAAAAGGAAAAAACAAAAAAGAGAGAGAGAAAAAAAATCTCTTCCTATTCCTTCCCTGAGGCTGAACTGTTTATCACTCCATCCTTGTTCGATAGAAGTGAATTTTATAATAAAATTTTCCCTAATCGGGCTCTGTCAGTGAGGTGTCTTATCATGGGGAGGAAAATGACACCGATCCTATCGAAAAACAGAGACTATGTCACAGTGTCCGCAATCACAGCTACTCAGCTTCCATATCTACCTTCTCCACAAACACCAAGCACTGCTTTTTCATAAGAACATCAAAACCCAGCAAAGTCATTAAAATTGCACCCGCGTAGAGTTGCAGGGATCAGCCGCACTAGCGCAAAATGGGATGTGGGAAAACAGACTCTCTAAATGTGCTAATTCCATTGTCACGTGTTTACGGCTTAATTTTAATCAGTTAAAAAAGCCACACATTGCAATAAATTGGCATTATCTTCTGTGACACCAGAGGACACAGTTGGTTCAAGGATTTAGAGGGTCGCTGGCAACAGTATATAGTGTTACAGACAAAGTATTTTTACGCTTGAACTACAGTAGCTAAGGTGCAATCCCCAGTTAAGACTGCAAACAAAGACTATAACCCACACAGTACTAAGTTCAACATGCAGACCACCTTCAGCCTGGAGACAGTGTAGAATGCTAAACTGAATATTGCTGAAGAACATTTTCTAATTTAATGGTTAAAGGTAATTTGTTGGCCAGTGTAATTGAGGTTGCAGTTCAGTAGTGTTCTCTCATGTGTCCTGTGCCATAATGAAGAAAGATCTACTGGAAAAATCCCTTTGCTGTATTTGCACTCAGTTTCTAAACTGATGGTGCTTGTTTACATCGTGCCATTAAATTTCTTCCTAAAAACTGTGCATTGCATTATCTACTCACAGAAAATGCAATTTTTCAGGTAAATCAGCTGACGTGAACTGAAATGTCATGGTAGTAATACTGCTGCTTCCAATGAAAGGTTTATGGGAAGTTTAAGTTTTCTAATTAGGTAGTATCACAGGTCACATTAGAATTGCCCATGGTATCTGTCTCTACTCCTCCCATTTTCTTTCTTTTCCTTTCCCCCCTCCCCTTTAGGCTTGTTCTTTCACTTGAATGTGTCTGATCAAAATGTTTATAAGCAGCAGGAGAATTATTTTCTGTAGAGCAGTATGATCTAACTAATAAACATCCATTTCAATAAAACCATGTCTATAAAAGTTGCTGAGTTTTATTTCAATGGATCAAACATGAAAAATGTGTGACCAGTTAAATTCTAGAATGAGCAAGCAGAAAGCAACCAAAGAAATAGTTGGAATTTAACTTTTACTGAATAAGCTGCTCCTTTCAGGATGTGAGCATGTGCGTAGCCAAACGCAAATGTCTGTTTGAAACAGCACTAAAAGAGCACTGCTATATAAGCACACAGAGTCATTACTATGAAAAACAAGATGTGCTTAGTGTAGGATGCAGGTCATCACTCTGCTACTTCCAACTTTTGATATTTTGGCTTGGACAATTTAGTGCCAAGTAGGTAGTGTATCATTTCCATGTGTTCTAAGCCCCATAAGCTCACAAAAATAAACAAGAAAATGGCCAAAGAAACTATTAACACTCAGCGATGAATAGCATTAGCAAATAAAGTGAAATTAGTATATAAAGAAATGCATATAAAGAAATAGGAGCATTTGACCTATTTGGAAACAAACCTGCAGAATTGTTTAAGGTGGAAAACAAAGGGACAACTTTATCTGAGCTTGTGTTAAATCCAGGATTTTTCATTAATTACATGTTTATAAAAATAAAAGATGCTAGCAATGAAAAAAAAATTGCTTAAATATATAAAAAAGGTTTTCTACTCTAAAAATTAGCTTACACATGGATGATGCCCTGAAACACTTTACGGTCTGATTTTTCTGAATTTATCATCTATTTCTGTGCTTGCAATTTTCCTGCTGATTTGGGTCTGTAACAAGATGCAAGCTGTGTTTTTCGCACTTCTTACCTGTTTTAACAGCTTGAGTAAATATGCAGGGTCATTTTATTGGAATAATAGAAAAAAAGAATTGAGTGTCAATATAAAACACTGTTCTCTTCTGTGTCTGGATTAGCAGCCAACTCTGCATGACAAAAAAATAGACTTCTTTATGGCAGTATACTTGGCTTTATAAAGACCATTATGACTTTGTTCTCTCAACCAAAATACAAGCATCTAATTGTTCAGAAGATCTCACTTGAGAGTTTTGCCACTACATTTCTATGGATATGTGCTTATATTCTGTTGGGAAGAGTGACAAGCCATTTGGAAAAAATAAAAAAGAAATGCTTTTTATTATGGTTTACAATCTGTCAAATTAGCTAGGGGAGTGTTTCTTTAAACAATCTGTACTGCTTGCAGGTTTCCCAAGTGGAGACCCCCTTAGGTTGTTCTACTCACTGCTAACATGTGATATAGGTCATGACATAATATAGCCAGGTTTCGGACATCCACTTTGAATGAGCTAACTGGTATTTATCTGGTATGCAAATTATTATCCAGTTCTTCAGAGGTGTGAGCTGGACAGTCTCTTTCTCTCCTTCTCTCTCTCAAAACTCCCCAATTTTTGCAATCCACCCTTAGGTCCTATGTTGTAACTGATTTGTGATCATACTTAAGTGGAATTACTGAATTTGGTTGCTTTGAAGTGAGTGAGGGTTGGGGTGGGGAAGTGGGAGAGCAAGTTCATGTTAGATGCATATATAGGAGGAGAGTATTTCTTGGTCCTTATATTTGCATGCTTCTGTGCTAAAATTATTAGCTTACAGCTATAAGCTAAAATTTACTTGTTACTTATTACAGAGTAGTAAAATATTTTACACTGAATATATCACTTTGAAAACAAAAGTGTATATCGAAGTATGTACTTTGTCTCTGAAAAGAACACAAACCAAACAATATTAATGTATCCAAATGTACATTTTAAAGGTTGTGAGGTTAAATTGTATTCTTTATATATTTTTACATTCTGCAGTACCTTTTTAATAAAGGAGGGGTGAGAATCATTGTTTCAGATCTAGTCTTACAGAACAATATTGAAATAGAGGATGCTTACTTATTAGCTCTGCACAGAATCACTTGAATTTCATGTTTTATATTGTGGATAATTTCATTAAATTAGATCTATGAGTATACATATTGTACTAAAATAGTCTCTCATTTGTGCAGCTCATCAGTTTTTAAATTGTAGGTATGTT
Organism: Ara ararauna; assembly: GCA_028858755.1. Taxonomy (NCBI): domain Eukaryota; kingdom Metazoa; phylum Chordata; class Aves; order Psittaciformes; family Psittacidae; genus Ara; species Ara ararauna. Next base: position 80,247,583 of record CM054381.1, read on the forward strand.
TGCTTATCTAAATGCAACAAAACCTGAGAGCTGGCACTCATTTATGAAATGATAAAGTTCTTGTGTTATACTTTTGCACACATAGGCTGCGCCATTGAGCCACCAGTCCGATAAAACTGTTTTCTTACTTGATATTGTGTGATGGGTGGAACTAAAGATGTACTTAACAGAACTGGATATCAGCATCTTTTTGTGTTTGTTACTATAATGGAATTTGGGGAAAATGCAGCATATTTCTAAGTACCTACTTGTAACATTAGTCAGTGTCTTATAAGTTAGACCCTATTAGATTTTCTTGTATCCGTAAATATGCTGTAGTTACTTTTTAATACAGTGCTTATAACAGTTATTTGTTCTTTTCAAATGTATATCAATTTCCTGTTAAACATTTATCTACATACCAGGGATGTTGTTAATAAATTTGCCAAAAAAGCATCTGACTGTATCTGAGTAAGAGTTAAAAATACAGTGTTAATAATATGCAGGTAGCTAAAAGGTGGTTTTCCTGATTTAAACTTAATTCATTTCAAAAAGGTCTGTTACTCTAATTGAAGTAACTTTTACAAAAAGTGTAAAGATACTTCAAAATACAGAAATTTTTGTATGTGTGAATATATACACACACACATATATGCACACGCTTTTAATTTAGGTATTGGATTTTATCCATACTGTAAGATCAACCAATTAACCTTTCTATCTGTGAAAGGGAGTTTAGAACTCAAAGTGAATATTATTACTGCTCATCTATTTGAAGATGTAAAATGTCCTGTAAGACTAGGCAAAAGATTATTCTGTTCTGCTTAATTTGTAATACACATTAGTGATACATTTGCATAAACACTAACCACATCTAATATGGGGGGAGGGGGTGGGATCTCTGAGCAGTGTGTTTGGTATTTTTAGTTTCCTGGGGTTTTGTTGTCTTTCAGTGTTAGATATTTGGTATTTTTTACTTTTTGAGCCAGGGTACAATACATGAAAAATGTAAGCACATTTAAATGAAACTAACAGTCACTTAATGATATGAAGGTATTAGAAAAAGAGGGAATTACCTTCTCTAGTGGAGCTATCAAACCTTCACTTAATAACTGATAACTGAGATAAACTTCATACTGTGTAGATCTATGATATAGTGTTAAAGATGCTGTATCTCTTTCAGAAAACCTTCTGTTTAGAAACATGTGTGTTTTATTTCTAAGTGCCAGTTTGTTTTATTCAGATAGTCTCTATTTTTTCTGACTGTTGTCATTATAACTGGTTTCGCATGGGGCTGTGTGTGTGTGTTCTGTTCATGAAGCTTCGTGTTGAAAATAGGTTTTGTGAGGGGATACATATGATCATCATTTGCATCTTTAAAATCCTGATTTTTGTTGCTGTGGCCCGTTATTCTTTCTTGTGATTGTGGATTCAGGATCCAGCTTACTTGAAACGCAAATTCTGTTTGGCCCTGATAAGATCACTTCTTCTGAAGCAGACTACATTTGTAAATGGTCATTTTCAAAACTCTTTAATATTAATTTAAAATGTTAGAACACTGTAATGTAATTTTATTTTAATGTGATTCTACCAGGATATTATTTTGCCATGTTTCTAAGTTCATAGGTAGTGATGTCGTATATGTATAATGATGTAGTCTGAAAATGTGCTGTCACTTAAACGTGTATGTACTTAATTTGTTTAGGAGACATATGTCGGTATTCACTAAAAAAGCATAGCAGAAGTTACAGTATAAAAACCAATAGAGTCATTTGTTTTTGAAGCATACCTACCTTGTATATATATAATAATTACAAAGTAATCAGAAACTCTTCCTTGTTTTCTAGTATATTAAAGGGATGTTCTTTATATGTGGTACAGTGGCATGGACAAGGTTTATTTTATGCCAGTGCAGCTGTGGTTAGGAAATCTGCAGTGTCTGCAGCTTGTGTGTATGTATAATGCAGTCTGGCAGATCTTTGGCCTTGTAATTATTCTTACTATGTATTACCTTGTAACTTCTATTACCATAGTACTAAGGATCTATGTCTTGGACGAAGGCTCGAATTACTCGCTGTGTTGATATGGGGAAAAAATACTTCATCTTCCAAAAAAGCTAGCAATCAAACAGGGAAGATGGGTGTGGATTAACAGGTTGCAAAGGAAAAGAAGAGCAGTGATGATTAGCATCCTGCGCAGGGATCTTGTTGCAGCTATGGCCTACATATGATAAGATTTGGGCTGTGTTTTTTAACTCTCACAAACTTTATAGCAATAGAGTTTATCAGAGGGATCAAGAAAGTTCATAGGGAGAAACAGTAATTGTAAACATAATAGAAAGGTAATTGTAGGTAGGTCTGGAAATCCTCCTGACTGGGATGAGCAGTGAGAGGGAGGAAGAAGAGTTATTTGCTTGCAGATTTGACTGGAGAAAAGTTGGTCTCCTTGGCCAGTCATACATATTTGCCAAGAGGTTCAAAGATACACTGAATAAAAATTGATAAAGTGCAGTTGATGTGGCCTGGAAAATGGAAGATGAGCAACTGAAATTTGACGTGGGAGGGGAATGGAAACTGGAGACAGAAGTGAAGGAAGTAGAGGGAAGCACTGCAAAGAGTAGTCTAAGTTGCCCAAACCATTGGCTAGAAAAAGATTGGTTTTCTTAAGGCCAAGGAAGAGGTTATTTGACTAATCAAAGCAAAGGCTAATGAAAGCCTGAACAGGAGATTTGCATACCAGTTGATAGAAGAGTCTCTATCTCAGTGTTACCTAGAAAGAACCTACAAGATTTTACACTTGGTTTGGTAAAAAGAGCCTGAAGATTATGCTTAAACAATGCAGAAACAGCAATGATACCATGGGAAGAGAGAAAGGAAGTAACAGGCAGAGTTGGGGATGGTAGAAAGTTAAAGAAGGACTGTTCTAGTTATGTTAAGCTTTAACCAAAGGCTGGATATGTTCAGGTGTAAGAGAGAAGTCTTCCTAGATCCTGTCTTTTTTCATTAAAACTAGATTCAGCTATTGATAGTCTCATTTAATTCTGATGTCAGGTAAGTGCTTAACATAATAAATCTGGAGGCTAGAACAAAACTGGGTAGCCCATATTTAATGTGAATACCTTTGTCTGCCTTATGCAGTATGCTAAGTAGTGTGCTATGATAGATAAAGTAGACAGGAAGGTCAAACTAAAATTACATGTTTATTCTCCAGTACAATTCTTAAGTAGCGCTCAGGAAGTCATAAAGAAACCCCTGCTAGTTTGTGATCATTTTAATAGGAGGATGCCTTATTCTAATGAAATCTTTATAAAATGAGGCACCTTTTTTTTCAGACTTGAGAGCGGGCTTGTGTTCCAAATCATATGTCTGTCATTTCAAACTGTATCTGAGATGAGTTTTAGCACCTCTGCAAACCTTTTCATTTTGAGAGAACTAGTTTGATAATGCAGCAGTAACGTGCAGTTGTGGTTTTGGTATGATAGCTGAAGTATAATGATTGATTCTGAAGTTGATGTTGCCCAGGGGTGACAATGGGGATGGCTTGCATTAGATTTTGTAGAATGATAAAAAAAGGTCCAGTAAGCTTTTGATAGGGTATTTATTAAAGTGTGTTGTTTTGTTTTAAATAGTTTGCTATAGCAATGATGTGTAGATGCTGCAAAAAGATTTATGTAGCAAATGGTCTCATTTCTTTCTTAAGAATTTAATTTCAGGTTCTGTGAATGAAGAGGGTTGCCTGCACCACACTGTACCCGCTTAATCCAGGTTAAGGGTTCCAGATTTCTTCATATTTATGTGCTATTCCTAGGGGCCTTAATGAAAAGGTTGAATTTGCACTCTGTAGATTCAGGTTCAGCATTATCTATTTGAAGTTCTCCATGACTGTTGTCTTGCCTGTGTCCTAGAAAGGGAGAGTAATTTGGTAAGTCTGCATTTACACGTATCTCTGAAGTGGAGAGAGGAACTGTTGCCATACCTGATGGAAGAATATGATTAGATATTGACACAGTTCATAAATTCATAGACTTTTAGGATGGAGGACTGTTAAATCATCATTTCACCTACTGTAAAAAAGAAAGCTATTGAATCTCACCTAATTATTTCAGCATTTAACCCAGTAAGCTGTATGCATGAAAATGTCTTGTCCAGATTGGTTTGAAGGTATCAAGAGATGGGGTGGTCGCCTCTTTCCTTAGTAATCATTCCAAGTATGAATCAGTCTGCATTTAAAGGAGTAGGAGATCCTATTACTGAGTTTGCCTGGCTTCAGGGTTCAGTCCCAAATCCTTCATATTCCCTTTCCTGACAGACTGTAGACTGCATTAGGAAGTGGAACCTTGAAAATATTTAGAACCGTAGCTAAACTTTTCAGTTTTATTATGATAACTGAATTCCTTAAATCTCTTGTTGTAAAATAAGGTTCTTTGCACCCAATTTATAAATCTTTTCTGCAGCTCTTCTCTATTCTCTTCAGATATTCAACACCCTTTTGTAAACAAGAAGTAACTGCACTTTCAATTCAGTTTGGTGTTGTATTTCAGGGGAGTATGATTCACAGGTGATTCACAAAGATTATGCAAGACATCATGAGGCAGCTTCTCTGTTGCTTTGATGTTTCATGTCTGCAGAGTTATCACAGTGTGTCATACTACCTCTGGTTTACTTTCTTCACCTAAGTGTAGAAAATATGGTAAAGACTCAGGAGTAAGGTAAGGTCTCCTGAGCACCTATGTTTTATGTTTTCCTCCTCCTAAATATGCAGTTCTCTCAGCTGAGATCAACAGAGGTGTAAGTCATATTTCCAGGAATTATAAAATCTCCAGTGGACTAGAAAAGTTGGGACCATGAGTTGTAACCCCAGTCTGCCACTTCTCTCTTGTGCTAGAGACATTAACATCTTCATTGCACCCTTAGTGTCAACTAAAGAGGGTAAACCCCTCATCTGGTTCATGCCTTTACGATACCCTTTCTCCACAAATCCATACTGCAATCCTGGGGTCTGTCAAATAACCGCAGCTCCATGTCTTAGGTAGGTTGATGTTTTTTCCTGCCTATGAATTCCTGATCCCTGCTAGCTTTCTTTATTATGATTTGATGGTGATGTTAGAGTTTTATAATGGGAAGGGGCCTAGAGGGCATTTGCTTCAAAGTAGCTCACCTACTTTCTCAAGAGTGTTACAGTGTGTCCCTCTGGCAGAAGTAAGTGTTGGAATCCAAATTTTTTTTCACTATGTGAAAGATTGACATTTATGCTGCATGCTGTGAGTTATAGGGGTTTGTTGTTTTCTGAAGCTGGAGTATCCTGAAGCATATCCTGTTTGGAAACTTAGCCAGTGCAGTGTGCAAGGTGGAAGAATGGGGTGACGAGGTAGGGCACAATGTATTTCCTTTCAACTGCGTCTAATTTTTGTCACGTTGAGAAACAGCTATATAAAGGGTTGCCAAACTCATAGCAGAAATACAACTATGTATAAATACAACTGCACTTAGTTGTAGCATTTCCAATGGGTGTTGTAGGGCCAGAAATGATGGTCCAATTATCAACCAAAAATAGGCATGTAGGTAACATTGTCATGATCAGAAGAGTCATTTCACGTAGGGAAGTTGACCATAGGGAACAGGTTAACAAAAATAAAGGCGGAGATTGGTCCTAGCTTTCCCGCTGCAATGCATGAAGAGGCAAGTTGTTTTTCTGTTTATTATTTTTTAGTTTTATTTTTTGTCTTGCCACTGCTGTCAAAGTCAAAAGAAAGCTCTTACTGAGAAGAGTCTGGCTGATTTCAGCCAGTGCATGGCCTCACCAGCCTGCAGCATCGGGGAACTTGATCCTCAGCTGCTCCACAACCTCCGTTTCTGAGTCTGTCTTGGTTTGCACATAGTGCAGCTAGCAAAATGATTGCATTATTGCCTGTTTGTCAGCCACACAATATTTTTGCATGGAATTTAATCCATGATAGATAAAATAAAAATAATGTTACTTCTACATTCAGAACCTTGTAAATGTAGTGCACCTACCCCCTGGGTCAGACTGCTTCCATCCACCTCAGCTTGCTTTCTTCAGACAGGGCACGACTGGCAAGAAAGTATGAAAAGCTCTGTTGGGGTTATCGTTACCTGCCCCACATGGAAATTACATGCCAGGTCTTTAACAGGTCAGAATTTTCTTAAACTCTGGAATATGGTGTTTCAGAAAGACAAGAACCATCAGTCTTGCCTATATTAGCGTCTAAACTAGCACTGAATTGTAATGAGATTTCTCTGGCCATCTCATCTTTTTGTCAGCTAGAACAGCCATCTGTGTTCTTACAATACCATGTAAAGCTAAAAAGGGCTTAACTTTGGATTTCCATTTTTAAATGAAGCAAAAAGAAAACAATTTTATCCATCAGGACTTGTTTCAGTTCCTTTCTGTTTATCCAGAGCTACTTGGTCACGTGAATTAAACAGGGAAGATTCTTAACTAAGGATAGCTGGCACAGTTTGCATTTTTCTTCACTTCAGGTATTACATTGCTAGTGTGTGAAATTTTATGTATTTTATTTCTAACTGTGCTTGCACTGAAGAAATCCAAACTGTGTTGATAAGGCTATGGGCGCCTTCATTATCAGGTTGGGTTTTGGAACCCATTTTGCTACTATGTGACCTTTTATACCAGTCAATAAAGGCAGTGGATTTGTGCTGCTATACAAGTAGAGTAACACAGTAATGAGTGAGGCCCCAGAAAACAGCAAACAGCAACATATCAGTGTATTTATCACTTTTAAAAGGTTATGGCAGCTTCCATTAGCCTATGTAAAGAAGTTTCTTCTTGGTTTAGTTAAACTTTGCTTCAACATTTGGTTTTGTGTGTAAATCATGTAATCGGGATCTCATCACATTTTTATATTCAATTTCTACTGAAAAACTGCTTTAAATTGCTGCATTCGTAGAATTTATAGCCCGCAATGCTTCCTTATGCTTTGCTCACCCATTGGGGTTTCTCAAGGGATGTCAGAAGAGTGCGTCCTGGTGTACCCTTCATGTCCAGTGCTGAGACACAGCTTGGTGAGTTAAAGGCTGGGGAATAGCCTCAGCTACATTTTCATAGGTGAATATTTCCTGTAACCACACCTGTTAGTCTTACTATATTAATGTGTCAGTGTATGTGCACATATTCACAGTATCAGGGATGTGGTAGCGCTCAGTTCTGTTGTCCTAAATGCTACATTTCTTGTCTGGAGCCCCCGCAGTTCAATCTTCCAGTCCTGTGCATTTAGCAGCCATTCAGGCTCTGTGCAGCATTTACACATATATTATGTAAAATAAAATAATAAAAAAAATACATTATTAAGACTGGGGGGTGGGCTGTGAATGGATTATTACAATTTGCCTATCATGATAATGACACCTGTTAGAGGTGTGATACAAAAGGCAGTGACAGGCAGTGTAATTTAGTAATTGTAGCTATTGTGCTGTATAGCTGGTCAGTTCACCAGGCAAGTACAAAGAAAGCAGTGTTAAGGCTAAGTAGGGGTGGGTAAGCTTAATAGAGAGAGCTAGTGCTTTACTGAAAGAAACTTTTGGTGGAGGGCTAACTCCCAGGGGGAAGGAGTTAGAATGGGTTGAAAAGAATGAACGAAAGTATAAAAATGGTACAGGTTTTCCTGTTTCAGCTGTTAAAGTGGCAGGGGACTTCTGGTGATGAGCATGGCTCGCTCTGCTGGCCAAAGGAGGGCAGAGGGGAAGAGGGAAGCTTTTTGAAATACAGAACTGAGGTAAGCCCAGGCTGGCGGTTGTCTTTCTCCATCTTGCTGAACATCATAGTTGGGTTTGGCAAAATTGTTTTCCTATCAAGGTAGTGATAAATGGGTAACAGGGTTAGAAGGTAAGTTTGAGAGGTTGCAGGAAACCACTGCTGGCAGATCATAAACCCGTGCCCTGGACATATCTGCACATGCATATATGATTTAATATGGCAGATCTGCCAACTGCTAATATTTGAAGAGTTAGCTACAGTCTGAAAAGTTAACCATCTTCAGTGGCTTCTTTCCTCATCTGTAGAAGCCATAATGTTCATGGAGGTTTTACATGTTAGAGATAAAGGAGCTAAAGGTACAAGGATAATTTGTTACTAGTTCCTTTGCAAATGCATTTGTTTTGTAAGCTGTTTGGAGCACAAACCTCATCTTCCATACCTTGGGCACAGAGGAGTGAATACTCAATACTTACTTAATCCCAAATATCATTTTTTTCGATCATTTTGTGAACCAAATTACAGCACAAAGTCTATACAAATTAATATTTTCCCTGATGCAGTATCCCTGTAGGCCCCAACAGACTATGTAAAATGCATAGCCATTAATTAAATTTCTGTTCTGTATTTATGAGAATGCTAAAGTGCTTATAAACTTCTTATACCAGACCTATCTTTTTTTTTTAGTACTTTAAGATTATCTTTATCTCTCCTCTCTCCATCCTCCATCTGGATATTTGATTTTCCACACAGCATATTGGTCTTTCTTCCAGTGAACCTGTAATTATTGAACAAATTGTTGTCACAATGAAGAACCTGTTAGACGTTTATGAAGATGCATTAGAAAACAATAGTCTTGAAAGATAAGAAGCGGACACAGCACTGAAACATATTAAGGCCAGATTGACTCATTTAACAGCTTTAAGAGAAGGAGGAAGTAGCCTGAAGTTAACAAAGGTCTGCACAGCGGGGCATTTATGCTAGCAAATACTAATTCACATTTGCTAAACAGTATAAACAGATTTGCAGGCAACACCAGGCATCCCATTTAAAGGGATTAGGTGTGCCATTTACCTATTGTCAGGGCTGAGGAATGTGGGGTGCTCAATATGCTCCTTGCAATTAGCCCAATTAGGCAGGCACGCCCTTTGTGCAAAGCCAGTTACAGGGCACTTAATCCGTTGATTAGAAAGGTAATATTTCTCTTTTGAATTTAGAAGCTTGTCCCGTGGTGTTACTTGCATCTTTGCTGATTCCACACCTAAGCCTTAAAGTGGCCACACATCCTGTGTCAGCCAGCCCGTTGGTAATGTATTTGGTCATTATAAACTGTGCAAACTGGCATATTGACTTTGTTGCAGTCAGCCAATGGAATGCTGCAAGAGGAAGGGAATACCACCCAGTTTTGTAATCCCCACAAAACCAAGTGTTAATAAATGGGCCATCCCCGTTGTCTACTGGTAAGTGCAGGGTGATGCTTATGTTCAAAGTGCCCTTACTAGTAACTGTTTTTTTTTTGCCAGCAAAGGTTAAGAACACAGCAGAAGATTCACGTGATATACGTGCTATTATCAATAATTTCTGTAGGAAGTGATTCATGTTGCACTGGAGCTGCAGAAACCCCTGCATTCCTTGTTTCCTGCCTGTTATTCAGATGTAAAGGCCATTTCCAGGCTCCTTCAGCTGGTTGGAGGGTCAATATGGCAGAGTCCCCTTGAGCCTTGGAAGGAAGTTAAAGAACCAGTCCCAAAGGCAGCTTCCTAGAAAATTATTACACAAGAAGGTTGTGTAAAGACAGGAGAAGAATGAGCTGGTATTCAGCCGAGTACTTACATATTGTCTAAAGGCATCTGAATTATTGCAGACTATATGCCAAAGTAAAACAAAGTTTTGTGCCAATAAAAAGGAGCTGAAGCAGTGTGTGTTAGTTGATGATCTCCCTGCACCCTTCTGCTGGCTGGAGAGGAAACTGATTACAGTGCTGAGCTGCTGAGCACTGCACTTCCCAGGAGGAAAGGGTGGGTGCAGACATAGCTGATGGCATGTGTGGCTCTGGAGCTTCTGCAAACCTCATGACTGGCTGTTAGGAGTCATTCAAACGTAGACCTTAGAGCTCACTGCAGTGGATTAGGCTGGTAGAGGCCAATTCCTCAAATACTGCTGGTAAAAGCCTTACCTAATGCATCATCAGCTTCAAATCTGCTTGTGCAGTGATAGTGTTTCCGAAATCCATCTCTAGCTATTTAGGGATGTCTTTCTTCAAAGAAGCTTCTCAGATTTGTGAAGGATCTTCTGGAGGTAGAAATACAAAGTTCACAGAGCGCAGATAGAAGAGATTTGGCACTGGGCACCATTTCCTAAGGAAAGTGAAAGAATACCCAGTCTGTGAAATGGAAGCGGGTTGTTGCATTCATGTCTTTCAGGTTAAAGTATTGTGCATAAAATTATCATGGAAGGCGTAAAAGAGTGCTTCTTTCCAACAGACAAGAAGTTGGATCAAAGGCAACACACCTTTTCTCAAGTGCAGCCTTTATTTCTCATGAAATCCCTGGGGCTCCTTGGTTGGTTGAAGGCAAGGATGTGGCTACAGCCTGGCTTTTGGCCACATTCAACCTTCCTGGAGTCAGGCTTGGTGTTTGTGTACAGCGTTTAAAGGGTAATAGCACTAAACACTGCCCTCACAAACCTCAGTAATTACTTCTACTGCTGAAAAAACCCAGAACATGAACAAAAATATCATAGAAGAGCTATTTCTAACACTAGTGCTGCTCTTTATGGCTAAGTGGCAGCCATCGTTTTTTTCCTAAATTATGTGTTCTTTTTTCAAGCATTTAGATGATGCAAACCAGATTTTTGTGGCAGCATTATTGCTCATAGCCAAAAGAGCATTCAAGGAAACACTGTATTTCTGCTAAATTGCCTTTTATTCAGAACACTTTTGAGTTGTTTATCTTTTCTCATTCTCCTGACAAATCAAGTAGCCATTGAGCCTGTATTTGTGATTATAAGTTTAGTAATAATTTTAGTAAAAGTAATAGTTACTGTCTGCTTTCAGGGGGGGTGAGATTATGCAAAATTCTGGGTTTTGTTTTCTATTTAAAAGGAAAAAATCCCCAGGGAAATTGTTCTTCCAGTTTTATGGAAAAGCTTCCTGTTTGTTGTGGAATATTTTCTTACACATAGTATGATGGTAGAAAAGCTGTTGATGTACTTGCATTCTAGGTAGCATTCTAGAGTTATTTTTTGTTTGTTTACCTATTCTCTAGACTGACGCTGTTGTTTAAAAATAAGAGATTTTGAGCATTCATTAGAAGAGTACTGTGAATGCCTTTTCGGTTTTCACATGGCTTTTTATTCGCTTTGAGTGTTCCTAATACTAAGTGTTTAATGGAGGGAATGTTCCATACAAAAGAAAAAGTAACAGATAATCATGCAAAGGTATGTAATTATGGATATTTGTCCCAGGCATGTGAATATGAAAGTTCTTCGGGGTTCATCCAGTCAGCAAGTAAGAACAATAACATGAGATGGAGGTGGTTAATCAAGTGTTGCAGAAAGAAAAATATGAATTACAAGTAATCAAAACAGTATCTAGGACAAAGAGTTCACAGGCAATCCACAGGCCACACATGTTCGCATGAACAAGTCATTGAATTGTTTCAAGGTGAGGACATATGTATACATGAAAATCGTAGTATATAGTCATGAATACAAAAAGTACTAATGCAGTTGCATGAATTGTTTATTTTATAAGTGCTGTAAAAGTCCTTTTTCAAAAGAGACCATTTCTGTTCTGCCTGTAAAGGGTGGGAAGTACAATCATTAGCTTAGAACTCACTTCAGCCTTTTGCTGTAAAGAAAGCAAGCTGGCAGTCAGCTCTATCCAATGCACAGCATACCCCTGAAAAATATTATCATTCACCTTTGAACATAACACTGTGGTTCATTTTAAGATGTTAAAATCTAGACTGAAGGATCAAAATAAACATATTCTTCTTTCTGGTATCTTCTGATTTCTGTCATTTCTGCAGTGCATGCCCTCTTGTTCTACTGCTTGGCTTCTGCATTCTGCTAGTAGCCTGCTTGCTTTAAAAAGTCTGGAGATTTTACAGGGATATTTTTTATCCTTCTTGCTAGGCATTGTAACTTTTAGCTCAATAGTTTTTAATTCAATTACAGTGAATTAAGTTTACCTTAGGATCTTTGGAGCCCCTTAGAGGGCTGATCAGATTAATTACTGTGCAAAACAGATTGTTAAAATAACTAGGTTTTGTGCAGTTTCTCTTTGTTCTTTCCCTTAGCTTCTGTAATTCATAGACATTGATACCGGATGAGCAAGGTTAATGTGGGAGACATGTTCCCACAAGCTCACTGACTCTTCTGACTTTCCTCTCCTCCCCCATCAAAAACAGGCTCCCGTGGATGGGGTTTATGTCAAATCCCTTCCTGGGCTGTGACATGTGCCTACAGTCATGACATTTTTGTGTCAATGCCGAGTAGATGACCAGCAGAGGAATCAGGGTGGCCTTATATACAGGTTGTTATGAATTTAATAGCAAATAACTTTGTAATCCAAAGTGCAGGCTGAATTTAATTTTATTTCTGGTTTAATTGTAGCAACCTTTAATATCCAAAGCTAGAAAATATATCCTACTGAGCACTCCTGATCTGTGTCATGTCTGGGATAGTAGAGTGCAGCAGGATAAGGAGTTGTCTGAGCTTCTGACACTACTATGCTTTTTGATGGGTTCATGAAGGTCAGGAGGTTAGTGGTTTGCGTAAGTGGCTGTGGTCCTGCTCCCAAGCCAAACCAGACAGACCTTAGTAGAGACATGGCATCTAGTTATACGCTTCCTTATATGACAAATAAAAGTGGCTTATACCATTCTTGGGCAAATTTGTCCCAACCCTCTGTAACCTTGGAAGGCTAACTCATAACCAAGCAGACATGCTTTTGAGTGAAGCAGTGCAGCAGGGTGTAAGGGTCACTTTGAATGGAAGGGAAACCACCTGTGTTGGGCATGGCTTACAATTTTGCCTGTTGCAACTGCTCAGCAGGAATTAGAAAGGGGAAGCTACCATGTCACCTGTGTTCAGAGGGCCTTTGTGTGTCCGTGTGGGGCTAGAATTGGTATCCTGAGTGATGGAATTGGTATCCTGAGGAGGTCTAGCCCAGTGCAAACAGTTCTAGAGTTCATCCACTTCTTTCGCTTATTCTCCAACACAGGGCAGAGCAAGTAAACTGGTCCTTCTCTAGGCAGAAGGAAGCTGGCTAATACAAGCTCATTGGTCTCTGTATTCTGGAGTGGGGATTTCCCAGTCTGTAGGGATAAAGCCCAATATCAGTCTCTTCAAACAGACTGTGAATTTCCAAAGCAAAATCAGGTTTATAGGGACAAAGTACAGTGTTACTCTCTTCAAATAGACTGTGTAGCCTCCAGTTTGTGAGAGATGTGTTAACAGGATCATATGCATGTTCTAGCTCTGATTTATTTATAGGTTTTCTGATATTATGTTTTTGGATCTACCATTTAAGCTCTGCCATTTGTAATCTTCCTTTGACAGCTGGAGAGGTGGTGAGAAGGGAGGAGAACTGAGATTTACTTACTTTCTCCTTTTGGGGTATAGGCCTTATTTTATGGAACTATTGAATGTTCTCAGTAGTTTAGTCCCTTTTTGAAGCACAATAGAAAGTCACTGCTGCACTGATGTCATCAAAGAAAAATGAGCTGGTATTGAGCTGAAAAGTGCATAAAAAGTTTATGGATCTTTAAAAAACTTTTATCGTGAACTGCAGCAGTGGATTTTTAACTTGAACAAAACCAAATCAAGTGTTAAACCTTTCCACATTTAGATGTTGTAATGGTAACTGAAACTTTAAAAGCAGTGTTGAGAGAGGTGAAGTGCTTAGTGAAAAACCCTGGCGATGTGCACTGGAGGGGGATCCAGAGCAGGAGCAGGGCTGGGCCTGCCGGAAATCGATGCTAAAACACAGTTAAATTAGACCAGTGCCAAGAATTTATCACACATCTGTTTTACCTTGATTTTTTTATTTAATTATCACCTGCAAAAAGTCTGATTTCTTAGCATTTATTATGAAATTAATAAAAGGGTTTACAAGGCAGTGCTGTAATGCACTCCAGGGTGTGTCCTGCTGGAATGGTGCCATTTCCAAAGTAGTTGAAGTTGTTCCTCATAAAGTTTGTGCTTCAGTTTGTGGTCAGTGCAGAACAATATCCCAGGAAAAAATACTACATGGTTCTGGTAGTGCTACCTGGCAGAAAGCTAGCTGCCATGCATGGCCCCTGAATCCATGAGGTTGTGCATATAGCAGGCTTTATTCTGAGCATAGGTGATGTGGCACCAAGTTATGAAGACACTGCTGTGCTATTTCCTCATTGCTTTTCTGAGAAATTCACACAGAAGATACAATAATATGTTAAATATATTCAGGATAAGATGCATCTTTACATATGTATATATTGGCAGGTCACTTACGTATATGTGTATATACATGGGATTTATATGTATGTGTGATATATATATTACATATGTGTACAGGGCAGGTCCCAGAAGATTCGAGGTTGGCCAATGTGTCGCCTATATACAAAAAGGGTGGGAAAAAGTACCCTGGAAACTCAGTGCTGGGGGACATCATGGAGCAGATCATCCTGAGTGTGATCACAGGCCACGTGAAAGAAAAATGGAAGATCAGGCTCAGTCAGCATGGATTTATGAAGGGCAGGTCCTGCTTGACCACCCTGGTCTCTTATGACAAGGTGACCCACCTGGTTGATGAGGCAAAGGCTGTGGACATTGTCTATTTGGACTTTAATAAAAGCATTTGATACTGTCCCATAGTGTTCTCCTGGAGAAACTGGCTGCTCATGGCCTGGATAGGTGTATTCCTCACTGGGTGAAAAACTGGCTGGATGGCAGACCCCAGAGATAAGTGGTGAATGGTGTCACATCTAGTTGGTGACTGGTCACTAGTTGTGTCCCCCAGGGCTTGGTATTGGGGCCAGTCTTATTCAATATCTTCATTGACAATCTGGATGAGGGGACTGAGTGCATCCTCAGAGGGTGTAATTACACATATTAATGGGGTAATTGCAGGATGTTGGGTACAAAATGTATAGGCTGAAGTTTCTTTAAAACTTCTGTTCCTTATTATTATTTAGTCGTTCAATTAGTATAGTGCCTGAAGGCTGCAACTGGAATGAAGACTTCACTGTGCTGCATATTGTACAGACACATGGTATGATTTAGGATGTGAATGGATGCTTGTGATCAATTCAATTGTGATAGCTTCATAATTTGCTTCTCAGATGAGTAATGATAACTGAGTTTGTATTAATTACTACTTCGTTACAGTCAGGGCTGGCCGCAAGGGTGTTTTAAACTGATGTACTTTTCTCTGTAATTACAGTGGTTTAGAAGTATATAATGGGGTAAGAGTTGATTACCTCAGCTTTCACAATGAATGGATAGCTTTGGGCTTGTAGCAGTTTGATCAACTACCTATAGCCAGAGTCTTGGGACTGAACCTCTCAAAACAATGCAGTACATGCAGTTTGGGAGAAAAAGACATGTTACAGCTTAAATGCAAAAGAGAGCATTTTCGGCATACAGTTCTATGTCCCGTAATGCTATTCCTGTCTGACTACTCTGTATTGTTCTGCTTACTCCACTAGTGCAGATCTTATAAATCATAAGAACCTGGTATCAAACCTTGTAGACAAAAACTTCTGCCCCCACTGTTCCAGTCAGAGTTCTTTTGTGGTATGGTCCACTGCTCAAAGTGCTGTGGCAGCTTTTCCTTTTGTGAAAAGCTCCTTCCTCAAAAGGAAGCCCAAAAATACAGAAACATCTGAAATATTTCAAGTCACCACCAAGTCATTCAGAAAGTAGCTGGCAATTTATCTGCTTCTGCAGAGCATAGGTGAAGTTACTGTTTTCTGCCTGGAACCTTCCTGTGTTGGCAAGCGCCAACTTAGAGACACGTTCTGCATTTAACCAGGCTTCTAAAATATGGAAGTTATTACTTTGTATAGCACAGCAGTTGGAACAGAAGGTAAAATCTACATGATCAAGGCTTATGAGGTCTATATTCAAATACACTGGCAGATTGGATATAAATCCCCAAAATAAAATAATATAGAAACAGATCTCTCTAGAGATGTACTTAATCTGAAAACTTCAAAACCCATCACTGATGGTTTAGACTGATTTTTTTCAGGATGCTATCTTGGAAGTTATTTAATGCTGTGTCGAATAGATAATTGATTTGAATTATGGTTTGATATGTGCATGTTTCCATTTTTGCATTGAGCATAAGAACTACTCTCGTACCTTTTCTCCCATGAAAATGAACTGTTTCTAGTTCAGCTGGGACTGACTGTGGTTTTCCTGTTGCTGTAGTCAGCTCCAAAAGTATGTTATGAAGTAAAGGACGCGGCTGCTGTTCATTGTGTAGATAGACAAACACTAGTTCTAATCTGTTATACTAATGAAGTTAATGAATGCCTGTTAGAGTAACACTCTGCTTTTCTCCCCTTGGGACCAGAAGAATTGTCTTAGCTTCCCGTAAAGTTCTGCCTGTCAGAATTTAACTTCACAAAGACAAGACAAATGTATGATGTGGGATTTTTATTGTTCAATTTGATTAATTTATTGCTTCATAGTCTATTTATGAGAATTTAACTTTGCGAGTTTTCTCTTAAAATAACAAACATTGATAATGATGGGATCTCTTAACGTTGTTAAATAATAAATAATTTTATTTATATACAACTATTTTCTTCCTAAATATTATAATTTACATGGTAATAGCTCTGTAATTTTGCTATGGAAAACAGTTACTTCAGGACCATGTCCAGTTCCTTTTATTCATTAACTTGGAAGCAAATTACCTTTTTTTTGCTTAGAATGCCATTCTGTCTGACACTGTCCATTTTGAAGAAATTATTTTAATATTTGAGTTATAAATAAACCATCAATTTTGTTGTAGGTGTGAAGGCCAGTAGCAGAAATCAAGGTTTCGTCTGTTCTGTTCTTCAGAGTGTAATATTAAGACTTAACATGTCAGAGTTTGAAACAGACTGTTTCTGGGAAAATGGTTTCTCCTTTGCTGAGTACATCCATGTACTTTTTAATTGATCCTTCACTTTCTGACAAAATGATACTTCTCTTCTCTACTTCCTTTAAAAATGTTCCAGCAATGGCATTTCTTCTGTGAAACACTACTTAAAGTTCGTTACCTGCTGGTTTGGAAATGGTGAGGAGGTGGGAATTCAGTGTGTTTATACAGCGCCTAGTACAGTTGGACCCCAGTCTCTTAGCAAACATTAATACATTAGTATGCTGTCTTGCATCCCTTCAATGCAGGTTTTAAATGTTACATTTTTATACTCTTAAGAACCTTAGTTCTAAAGATGTACAAGTTAGCAATTAATAGAATTAAAGCTTCAGATTCTGACTTCAGTTTGTATTATCACTAATCTGAAAAAAATGCTGCTGAACTCAAAATCTTGTTTAGAATTGGCTAATAAACTTACATTATCCTGTAATGTGACTTGATACAAAGTGGTATAATTACAGCCATAATGTCAAGTTTATATATCAAATGTAACTGATACAGAGAGTATGAGTTGTTGCAGTTTATCTTACACTCTAGCCATTGGTAGAAGTTGCAGAGTACTACAATGAGCTATATAGATTTATATTAAGGCTCTTGATGATGCTGAAAGATACCTTTATGGTAATTAGAAAGAGCATCCCTTATAAAACCACATTTCCTTTTCGTTTTTACATGAGAACACACACATGTAGTACTTTTAGGTGGTAATGGGATTAAGATTTGGGTGGAAAGTTGTGATATGGACACATTGAATTTTGTAATGAAAAATCAGAGTTTTTCTCTTAATCATCAGGGAAGACCAAATTGGCAGCGTGAGGCCATTGGCCTTCTGAAGTTTTAGCTGGCAGTATTAATTTACATATGAAAGTTATCATAATTTATCCACATTACATTTTGTGCGGCATACTAAGTCAGTCACACTAAATTTTGGCTGATTTAGTACACAAATCAGCCAAACAGAACATTGGTTTGGCTGATCCTAGGTATTGTGTTGAGTTTTTCAGACAACTGATGTTAGTGGATTAACTTGGGGGCACCTTGCTCAAGGTGTTGACAGTCACAGATTCTTAAATGGTAAGGAAGTACATGAGCCTATCTTTGAGTTGTGTTCAGATTAAGGAAAGAATATGAAAGGGGAAAATAATGACAAAAATCATGCAACTGTGACGCTGAAGATCTCAGGAGAGCTGAGTTTAGTCCTTTTTTGTCACATACTTCCCATCTGACCTTGCTCAAATTGCTTAGATCTTTTACAGTTGTTTAAACCTTTTTACACAAATAATCTTGTCCTTAATGACTCTTCCATATCTCCTTAATTGTGCAAGTGGATGAAAACACTGTGTTCATCCTTTGCCTCAGTACACATATATATACTTCATCCTTTACGTCACCATACAGTATATATACTGTATATGTAAATGTACTGTGAATTCTTTGTAGCAATAGACTGTCAAAGAAAAGTACATAGCAGCTCTTAACATAAAGTGGTGTAGATCTCACTTGTATGTCCAAGTATTGCTGTAATATACAACAACTGAAAAAAATAATGGACATTGAACATTTTTTCCCTCCAGACTAATTCTAAGTTTATTTTGATCACTTCAAAAATTGATGTAATTTCTCATAAATCCCAAAAGTATCAAAATGTGAGTGAGCAAAGAACAAGACTTTCCATAAACCACAGTATTTTTCACTGTCTTCTGAAGCTGGCTATAGCTAGACATAAGGTAAGAGCAGGCACTGTTACTACCATTAAAACCTCAATGCAGCATGCTTACATTGTCAGTGTTAAGGAAATCACCGGGTTCTTAGTTTTGAGGGATTTTTTTCTCCCCAAGACAGATTGCAGAAAGTACAGTTGGTTATTTTTAGCTTTTCTTCTTAGTATGGCGCCTGGTCTGCTTTCTGGGATCACTTGTGACTTATGATTGGAAAAGTCACCCAAGTCCTCAAGGGCTTAGAACATTGACAGTGTTCTTGATCTTTCTTGTGCTCTTCCTCTCAAACACTAATTGTGAGTTTTGATCTTTAAGGATTTAAGGTTTTTTTAAGTTTCTTAAATAATGCAGAAGGAACTTTGTTTGTGGTATATATTTCCTTATAGGTTAGATGTTCTGTGGCTGCTTTTGAACTAGACATGTATTTGATTGCATTTATTTCTTGCTGTTGGACTCAGTTGTAATATCCATTTTTTGTATGTAGTAATATATTAATTCTCTCATTAGAAACATTTATCCAGTTCCAATTACTTGTTCTTATGAACAGACCTTCCTCTAAGAACGTTTCCATGCTGAGATACCGAGAAAGTTGAGGTGAAGTCTATAAACACGTTAAGTTGAACCTAAGGAAGTGGTTAGGTGGCCATGGGCACAGATCCTGTCTTGTCAGGCTTACATATCAGAGCACGTCAGAATAAGAGGGGATAGGCAGAGAAAAGGAGCAAGGACACTGTAAAATGCCACAGTTGCAGCTCTTGTTGAGTTACTTTCACATTCTGTTATTCCATTAAGTCCTGGGGAGCATGTTCCAAGAAGTGCCAATTGTGTACTGACCTCCAATGAAGAAAAATATGAGGTCACTTGCAAGCCATCTGCAAGAGAGTATGTGCCGTTGTTGCTCCTCTTAAGTCATGCCATTGTAAGCTTATTTTTACAGATAAACTGTCACATTAGAAGCATTTGATTTCTGGTTTCATGGAAATGCTGCAGTGTGTGTTTTCAAAATGATGATGATTTATATTTTTATTCCTTTTTATAGACTTAATGTGTACAGGGATTGAAGGGCAAAACTTTAATTAGGGTGCTATTTAAGTAGAGATATCTAGTGTTCATGGAACAATATTTTTGTACGCAAAGAAATGAAAACAGTTGCTGAACATAACTTTTCATTCCACTTAGACACGTTTATTATATGTATTGTGTATCCACATGTCTCCAGAGATGCAACTGCTTCATAGTATATTCCCAAACAGGAGACCATAGGTCAAATGCAGTTAAGGGTCATCACTTGGTTGTGTAGTTGAGGCAGTAGATCAAAGACACTTTTATGCAATTGTGGGGTAATCACTGTCTTGAATGACAAAGTATATGGAAGCCATACTTTTTTCTTCACCTGGTTTGTTTCATTTAAACCTCTGTCTTCAGTCTTTGAAAGCCAATATTAAATACACATATCTTCCTATCTCACATGCCATTGCTAAGCTTTTTAATAGATGAAAGGTTCTTCGGTATAACAGAAGGTCCTTAAACTGACCACAGTGATATGTTGTAGTTGAGAAGCTTAGTTAGCAATGACTTGACCTTTGAAAGAAATAGGTGGAAGAAGATGGTATTTAAGCCAAGGTGCCGCAGTCTAGCACTTATCCTGAATCCTTCCATCCAGCATAAGCAAGGCAATGGAAGGTTATTCAAACTTTGTAGATAGTATTAGTAAAGGCATGGATTGACAAATATGACATGATCATGTTGGAAGAGGATCTTGCCAAATATTAAAATATTTATATGTTCCTAGAAGTAGATGGGTATTACGTGGGTAAGGAGGAATATTGTTTTCAGTTGAGCACTGGAAACCTGGTTATATTTTGGAATTCCCAGAGGAGAAACACTGGTATGATGTCTAACACATAGTGACAGAGGTGATGTCTAAATTAAACATTCATGCTCCTACACATGGCTATATGCTAAAATATTTATGTTGGAATATATTTCATTCTTTTTTATGATTAAAGTTTGCACAAAATATGCGTGTTTGTTTACGCCCCAGAGATTAGGGTCAGTGCTATGATGTGAAAGGCAACTGATTGGATACTACTTGGGTTTAACAATTATGTATTTATTTATTTATTCATGAGGTTTCAAGTGAGTTTAAAAGTACATTATTTTTTTACCTTCATAAACAAAACTGTGTATCTTGAAAACTCAGAGATTTCTATAAAAGGAAAATTATTAAAATGAAGAAAAACAATGGATAATGGACTATGAAAAAGATGTTCCAATGTCACAGCTTGTAGTCAGAAATTTTAAAAACTCCCAATTCGGTAAGGGTTAATAGTGGTAATTGGCAACTCTATTGATGGGCTTGCTTTTATCATGGTAATTTTTTAGGCATGATTAACATAGCATTATGATTAACAATCATTATTGGATTTTTTGCAGAATTTTCCCATGACAATTTCCCATTGAAGCTTAAAACTCTTCAAATCATTTGGTCACAAGTGTTTCTGCCAACTGCTTCTAGTCCTTCAGTGACAGATACCGTTTTCAATTCTGATCTCTGTAGGTCCTAATATCTACCTTTCCTAATATCTACCTTACATCTTAAGCTTGCAAATTTGACTTATATGCCACTCATAAGATGTAGTGTTTTCTGAGTATCCACATATCCACAAATATTTTTTCTTATTAACAAAATCTTTTTTATCATATTTTTTCCATTCTGAATGCTGCTTCAAATATTTTCCCAGTTTGTTGTCTGTTTGCATTACCTCTTCTTGTTTTATCCTGCACTGGCAGGATAAACTTCCCATCTTCTAGGTTATCAGAAACAACATTTAAAGTACTTTGTGAGGTATTCCCCAACTCAGTTCTTGTCTCCTATTCTTTATCAGGAGATTAAATATAGAGTTGCTCAGCTAATGATCAGCTTCCATCAATGAAGAGTTGGTTTGGCTATTCTTCCACATATAATGCCTTAATAAAAATTAACCCGAGTTAAAACTTGGGTATTTTGTACTATTTCCTATTTAGCTTGAAGACTTTCTTTCAACATTACAGATATGTCAAGGCTAAATTCAGTTCAATAATTTCATCATTAAACATTTATTTTAAGTTAGGTTCCTTCCTCTCCAGTGTCAGGAGACCGGTCTTCCCGGACTAGCACAGACATTTTTGAATATCCCCCTAAGTGAACATTAGCAAGGAATGAATGGGAAATAAAACATTTTGATGTTTTGAAGAGACTGAAGGCAGACAAAATACTGTTTACTGAAGATTTTATGAAGGAGCACCAGGTTTTTACTTGATAAATTTAAATCACTGAGATGAAAGCTCAATTCTGGAAATAAATGAGGGCTTTTTCTTTGGCAGTTTTTATATATTCTAGCCTGCCCATTCTAGGAACACATTGTGTTGAATTGATTTAGGTAGAATTTTCTATTTCTTAAGCAGAGAGATTACCATGAACAGTTCAGAGTATTTGACAAAATATTTCTTCCTGCAAAGGAAGGTTTTCCTGACACATCTCTGAAATACTGTCATCTGTTACTTTGCCTAACACATAAGAGAGGAATGAACAGCTAACATAGGCCTTTGGAACTCAAGCTACGGAAGCCAAACTCTTTTTCTTCACACTGGCGTTTATGTTTAATGTTAAGACCAGTTATCTTCCTGTAATTCCTACTAGCTTACTGAAGCTTCTGTAAAGAAGATTAAATTTTTTACAATGCTGAGATGTTACGTGCTTTGATAAGGAAATGTTTCTTTTCTATAAGTCAGTTGTTAGTAATACAACAATTATTTGATAATATTTCATTCACAATGGCATGCTTAAAATAGTTGCTGCCAATTCATTTTTAAGAAAATAATTACTCGTTTCTAACATCCCTAAAGAAATAATTATGTAATAAAAAATTATATGACTGACATATTCGTTACCTATAACCAGTGCAAGTATTTCTTGAATTTTTAAGCAATTTCATAGGGTTTTATATTTAAATATTGAAACTTATTAAAATTGCCCATGGAGATTTGTGGGTGAGGTTATCTATGGGCCTCTGCTAATTAATTATGATATATTTTACTTCCATGTGATTTGTCACTACTAGTCCTGTAAGGACTACAGGAAAAATCATTTGTTTAATCTGACTGGGACCTTGTGGCATTTAATTGTAAGCATAACTGTGATACAATAAATCCAAATGAATTTGGACAGTGATTAACAGGGAGCTCCTTGATATGGTAATGAGATTAAAAAACTGGTTCCTAAGTGTTTCTGTGGATTTCATTAACATTTTTGCAACTAAACACTTCTCAGGATAAGAGTGGTTGCTTGTTGTTGACCAGTATATATTATTGTTTGAATGTAACCCTCATGAAGATAATTGTTTGTGTCTATATTTAATGTATAAGTATTTATATATGTTTATATGTGTGTATGGAAAATGCACAAAGAAAATACGATTTAGGAGACTTATGCTGCATTTAATTATGATGAGCCAAACAGAAATGCACCACAGAGTTAACCTTTTATTGCGTATATTTCAAGCATCCTAAAATGGCTAGTGAACAAATCACAGTTCCTGCTCTGAAAGCTTGGTATCTAAGACACCTGTAAATACATGAACATCAGTGTAGCTTTACTACTGTGAGTGGTTCTACTGATTTTGTTTATCTGATTTTATAGGATTTATGCCCAAATTTGTTGTTACATGGCAAATGTACAACCTGAAAAAACAGGAAGAAAAAAATCCTGAGTTTGATATCATTATTCAGAAAGTATATATGTTGAGCCTTTCAGATGCTTTGTCATCACATTGCTGGAAAGCTGAAATTTTGAAGAATTACATTTATAATTTTGCTATTTATCTGAATTATAGGAAAACTGTAGAAAAGAAAAACAGTATTTCTATTAAAGGCATCAAAATGCTATTGGACTTCAAGGCAAAGGAATTTTTTTGTTGGTTTATTCTTGCAGCTGCCCTTCTGCTTATTTTAGTACTTTTCCAAAACTTTGCTCATCTTCCTCTGTGCTGATCTTTAAATGGACTTGATATCATCTCCAGTTGTTTGATCATCTTTCCCTTCTTTATTCTTTTAGTATTTTTATTGCTGAAAAAACATCGATCAATTGGAAGAATCGAAACCCTCGTTCTTTATGACTAACATTCATGTAACAATAGTTCATTTCTCGTATTCTGCTCTGGGAAAACACTTTTGTGTGCTCTAGAAGGAAAAACAGTTCAATTGCTACAGCTTCTCCATTCCTCAGCGTTATGATTGCTAACCAGAGGTCACTGTCAGTTGTCATTGTAACTTTGTTTTTCTTCACCAGTAGAAATTAGACTGCACCACAAAATGGAGACCTAGCAGAGGTTAGTATTTTGTGACTTCATGAATAAGCAAGACATGAATTTGAGACTTACTGCCAACCCTCCATGTATCACATGGACTCCAGCTCAGGGAAACCTGTAGTGTGAGACACGTATGGTATCTGGGTGCTTGTTTGTTCATCTGTTTGTTTTCTGTTACATGAAAGGAGGAGGATATAGTTCAATACAAAGGGGAACTGCTCCATAGTCTCTTAAAGGATGCTACAAGTGTCTAGCTGCTTTATCTGCATGTGTGCTGATGTTTCTGTGTAGACCTCAACTTAGCACCTAGCACTTACTTGGCCTTCTACAGCCGGCAAGCTCTGCCAAGGACGTCTATTGTAAGTTTATCTACTGTGTTCCTTGTGCCCTTTATTTCCTTGTTATTTCCTTAGCTCTCTCCTGTTTGTGCTGTTCCATACAATCCTTAGAGTATGGATCCTTTGGAGCTTCAGTGTGTCTTATAGCTGATAAGATGGCAGTCCTGTCACCAGCATAATACAGGTATTTTGTTTCCATTTGCTGGCAGAATTAGAGAAAGGGCTTTGAGGCATCTAAGCCTCCCACAGCTCCAAGGCAGGACCCATGATGTGAGGGTTTAGTTTTGTTTTGGTTTTAATCTGGATTGCAACTTCATATTTGTATTGATTTTTATCTTTGGGAAGGAAATGTAGATTGTTATACTAACATTCATGCCACAAATGGTGATGTGACTTACATTCTGTTGTCATCCCCCGCACAGAGCTCTCATTGTCTTCACTGGAAGCCCAGATGTAGAAATGGTGCGAACTGGCGACAGGCAGAGTTGCATAAATCTTGTAATGGGCTGGATTAGAATCTATGGTGGTGTCCCCTGAGCTCCCATGGTACTGTGATGCAGCAGATTCATTCAAATCAATAAATTACGACTTCTTTTTAATCTTCATTTAATCTTCAATTAAATACCAAAAAATATTATTTGTATAGAATATTTACTACTATGTTCACTTTATGTAAAGGTTACTGCAGCTGCCTGGCTTCTCTGTTTGCTGCATAGCCTGTGTTACAGAACTTCCGTCAGCAACGTTTGATGTATTGACAGTTCCCATCAACTGAGGTTTTGTACGTGAAGATATTGGATTAAGCACATGCTGATGGTAGTGCTGAAATCTTCAACACAGCAATGGTTAACAGTAGTGGTTAAGCAGCCAGCAGTCCATTGTTCTGATTACAACCATTAATTTGACACTATCTTCATTGCAGTGACATCACAGTCATTATTTCAGGCTGTTTGCAAATTCAAGACCATAAGGCACGTCATTACAAATTGTTTTCATTTCACGTCTGTGAAGATTTTCCTTGTGACCAAGAGTTAGAAACATGTTTCTGAAGAAAGCTTAGATGTTGCTGCTGAATATTGAGGCAGAGAGCGAACACTGCATCAAATTTTCCTTCTGTGTTATCATGGAATATGCAGAACTGTGTTCAAAGGTTGCACAACCGTAGTCTAAATGTGGAGGGTTTTTTTCTTTCTTCTGTTGAGAGATGTATGATAAAAGGGCTGTGAGCTACCTAGACCTCAGAGTTGCTTAATAGCTTGTGGGAGCTAGCTACTTGCCAATTTTAGAGCATCGGTCTATCTGACTTAACCACATGTAGACTTACTGGCAGGTCTACTCAAATCAGTGGTGTAATTATTTACTTCTGAAAGAGAAAACAGGCTTACATTATAATGACCTTACAATAACTTTCAGTTTTATGTGGAGAAAAATAAACAGTTGTCATTTCCTTGTTATTTTGAGGTTTAAGCCTTTACCACAAAGATTTTAAATATTTACTAACTACTATGTTCTCTGAAATTTCTCTGTTTAAAAATACAATGAATTTATTCAGGGAAATCTTTCTGCTGCACCAAGCTTCACAATCTTGATTATAGGACTTTATAAATGAATGTGTTTCCCCTCCATTTTTCTTAGTACTACTTGGCTTTTAATTCATTCAAACTGTTTATTACTTTTAGTATTTAGTATTTTAGCTGCCAGCTAAAATTCCAAATTACAAAGGCTGGTTTTTTGTTTGTGATACAACCATGTTCCTAGAAAATAGTGTTTTCCACATTGGAAGAAGAAAGAAGTTTAATAGTGTCATAGCTGAAAAATAATTTCACACCATAATGCTTCCTGAGAGCTAATTTGTGTTGATGTTGGGGAAACTGAGTAAAAGAGTATTACTTCTTTCTTTTTTGTTAATGTTATGTTTTTTAATCTCACCCAAAGAGGATAAAGTGTTCTCATTTAACCAAATATTATTTGCTCTCTGTTTTTCCTCATTTTCCTGACATTGGTGATTTGTCATTCCATTTTTCCTTTTATACCTTTTTGCGTATTTCTGGTACTTACTCTGAGGTCTTGAGCACTCAAAGGGCATTAAAAAGAGATGAGGCAGTAATCTGGCTATCACGAGGGAAGGAGGCTAGGATGGTAGTACAGCACTAATGGTCTGGTGGAGCTGGCCATAGGAATGATAACTTTGGAAGTATATTTGTAAAGCAAGAATTGCATCACTTTGGTTCCTAGTTTCTTCTAGATGTATGGTGGGAAATGCCACCATTTAATCCCTTTTATTTTAAATTAGAATGGAAAGTTAAGATATCCTCTTTTTTTCACCCACTGAACTCTGAAGTTTTGGCTTGGAAACACTGGAATGTTTAGTTTTGTTTGGAAGTCTTGAATTGAAGCTTTTCAGTGTTCCCAAACCGTATTGAACTATTTCATTCTGGTTTGACCTTAACCTTTGTTATCCCAAATTGCTACAGGGCTCTGTGGTAGTTGTAGGCCTCACATGTAGTCTTGCTGCTGGTACAATGAATGAGTTTGGCTTCCCAGAGGTAATGCATCTCCATGTTCCATCACCTCAGTTAGATCAGATGACATTTTACAGAGTTTAAGATAAAACCACAGATTCAGCTATTTTAGTTAGATCTGGCAGAAAAAATTTCCCTGTACACCAGTTGGAGGTTAATGTCCATGGGAAAGAAACTGTGAATGCTTCCAAAAATCTCTGTGCCAAGTGAGCCATGTGTCGGACCACTTGTCTGATTCTTACCTGTAGCAGATGAGGAATGCTCACACATGTTTTGCCAGCTCTGCTGTTATGATGATGGTAACTCTTAACAGGAAACCAGGAACCTTAGCAAAATATATGGTGGGGAAAGAAGGATAGGACCCTGATGACAGTATCTTAAATCACTTCAGTCATTTGCCAGGTAGATCTGTTCTCAAGATATTCAAATCCAGAGGAGGGCCATGAAGATGATCAGAGGGCTGGAGCACCTCTCCTATGGAGACAGGCTGAGAGAGTTGGTCTTGTTCATCCTGGAGAAGAGAAGGCTCCGGGAGACCATAGAGCAGCTCCAGTGCCTAAATGGGCTACAAGAAAGCTGGAGAGGGGTTTTGGCAAGAGCCTGTAGGGACAGGACAAGGGCGAATGGCTTTAACCTGCCAGAGTGGAGAAGTTCTTCCCTGTGAGGGTGATGAGACACTGACACAGGTTGCCCACAAAAGTTGTGGTTGCTGCATCCCTGGCAGTGGTCAAGGCCAGGCTGGACGGTCTTGGAGCAACCTGGTCTAATGAAAGGTGTCCCTGCCCGTGGCATGGGGCTGGAATCAGAGGAGCTTTAAGGTCCCTTCCAACCCAAACCATTCTGTGTTTCTGTGACACTGTTGGATAGAAATTCTCTTTTCCATGCCACCCCCTCCATATGAAAATGAGAGCACAGTCGCTCAAGCTAGTGTACCGGCGTACCAAAAAGAAACTGTTTTGCTTCAATGTCTAGTGTGTTTTAGCCAAAGACGAGATTACTTCAAAATTTAAAACTCTCTGTAAATTTCTTATTTGGCTGTTAACATGGCTTAGCATGAAGAACATCACAGTATTTGGAGTGCTATAGATACAATTTAAATTTGTATTTGTAAATTATAGCATTAAAAATAATAATTTCAAACTTTAAAAGCTACATTATCCCATGGCACTGCATAAGCAAAGGCCGCCCTCCGTGAGGAACGATGCGTGTGAGTAGACGGCCATGCCCTAGCCAATGGGCTTCCTCCAGTGTTGCCTACCCAGACAGCAGGTAGGTCTCCCAACACTCCTGTCAGCTGAATGAGCAGCAGCATATGCATATTATAAATATGGAAGGCACCGAGTACATTGAGAGCTGGTGGCAGGAGCACATGTGTGGTATTTGCTTTCAAAAGCTGAGTTTATTAGCGAATAAAATGCTAAAGAGAAGGCTGGAACAAAATGCCATTTCAGGTGGGGGTATGTCGATAGAAATTTTTTTTTCATCTAGAACTCTTTAGTCATTAAAGCTAATATTTCTCATTTTCATGGGGAGGAAGAGCAAGCATACCTCAGCCTGGCTGTGCGAATTTCCAAAATCCTTCCTAAAATGGTACAAAGGAACTTGCCACACATATAAGTAATTGTATAAAATTTACTTACACTGCTTGATCTCCTTTTATTCTGGATAATCATCATATTGTTAATTCCTGAAGTGACAGGTGCCAAATATGTAATAGCAAAAGCTGATGGGGCAAACGCTAGTAACCATCTTTGTGGTGGTCTGGTGTACTGGAGAGACACAGCCCTCGTTCGGCTGTGGTTTCTTAATAGGTGAAGCTCCTTTGGGCTCGAGACGGGGCTTGAACGGGGAAGTAGAAGCGGCCTCCTTTGCTTTTGTTATGGTACATTCTCAGTTCATTATCCAACATCTGTGACTTGAGAGTCACATACTTGGAGCCCCAAATATCACTCTGTATGTTTAAACATCTCAGTATAGGTCAGGCAGTATATGCAGTGTACTAAACTGGGAATTGTGGGGTGGGTGGTTGTTTTGGTCTTGGTAATAGAAAATGCAGGTCATCTTGGGTGGGGAAAGTAGGTATATTTTTATGCAGAGCCCAATACTAACAAGTAAATATTTACCTTGGAGCGGTAATGTCATGTTACCATGCTATTTCATTGTAGGAATAAGTAAAAAGTAAATGTTTGCTTTTTAGTTACTGTCCCTGGAGCTTTTAATATAATACTGTTTAAAATCCTTATTCGTATCTTTAAAAGGCAGTTTTCTTTTTGCAGAGAAAAAAACAACAAAGGCAGCAGCAATTCAAGCTTCCCTTAAGGCTCCACCATGGTGCAATAGCCCATCCTGCAAGAACAGCCTCTGATGCCCTCCTTGTTAATGTTCATTATATCCTCAGCCATTCTGCCTTGACTGCTAGCATGGCTGTCAGCTGGAAGGAATTTTGGTGGTCGTTTTTCTGATAGGGATGTCAGTTCAATTGGAAATGGATTTCTGCCACAAAAGACATATCACTCAGCAGTGACTTGTGGCCATTATTGCCTTTCTTTGGTTCTGCTATTGTCTTAGAGGGGACTAATGCAGAATCCTACTGCTTATTCTATAGATCCCCACCTGCGTTTTTAGTTACCTGGATTATTACAAATGACTGAAGCAAGTTTATCTTTACCAGAATTAGATTTGATACCTTTTAGACTTGTTCTACATATAGAAATGAGATGAATTTTGGGTGTGTCGGTCAGAATTAGAAGAGATATTCCAAGTATATTACCTTATTAGACGTTCTTTTCCTACCCACAAAAGACAGAGTGGTCAGTCGTCTTTGCAGTAAATTATGAGTGATTTGCCATGTCTTTTGACAGAAGTGGAATTTTATTTTAGGTGACTTAATCATGGCCTCTTGGTAGAAGTGAGAATAACGATAGAGTATGGTCTATGACCCTGTCCTGTCAGTGCTGATAAACCAGACTACACATTCAGATTTCAAACAAATGAAAGTTTCTGTCAGAAATCCTGGGGGTGATTTCTACAACTTCCTTGACAAGAGTATTGAGACAGGAAAGCTTCTAAAAACTTCCCTGGAACAATACTAAGAGATAAAGCTATCTGTAGGTGAACAGGTTATAATGAGGGTGGATCCCAGCATTGGTGAAGGCAGAAAATAGACCAACAATGGTAATACCAAAAGCAGTGGTAGGAGGATGTTACTGTGTTTTGGCACAAGCATACGGTAACCGGCAGCAAACCATATGTAGATTTTGAGTGCTGAGCTAGTTACGAATTGTTATATTTG
The DNA here is from genome assembly GCA_028858755.1 of Ara ararauna. NCBI lineage: Eukaryota > Metazoa > Chordata > Aves > Psittaciformes > Psittacidae > Ara > Ara ararauna. The sequence goes on from CM054381.1 coordinate 80,277,650, forward strand.
TGTACAATGTTTATTTGCTAAGCTTTATGGTCAACTTCATTACTCTTCATTTTATTCATTATTATGTCACTGAGCAGTAACTTGTTAAAAGATTAGAAGTTCCAATTGGTTGCTCATGCCTAAGGTATGTAAATGCTTTGCAGCTCCAGCAGTAATTTATTGACATTCTGGCAATTTGCGCTTAAATAGTTTATGCACGCACATATACATGCACACAAGCACAGTGTCAATGTGTAAGTTTTTAGAAACCCAATGCAATTAGCTCTTAGCATAAAGGACCTGATCCCACAGGCCTGATGCACACAGAAATCCCTTTTATGTCCTTGGAACTGACCAGTTTATACTGTCTGTATGAGAGATCCTAAAAGAAGAGCACTGTTTTTTCTGGACTGAAGACAATGAAGCTGCGAAATCCAATGCTCCTATAAAATCCAAGGTGCAACAGTTACTACAGAGTTTCTTTAGATGAAAACATAATCAGAATTTTCTCAGAACCAGTTTTTCTGGTTGCACAGAAAGCACAGGGAACACAGCTTACATGTGTTTATACACGTGCAGAATTACACATATCTGTACATCAATTCTAAGTGTAGATCTTTCTGCCTGTGTGCACATATATATATATTCAGATATATTATTTTAAATCAAGTTTTACCCTTTTCACACTCAAACCATACTTCTTATTTACATCTAGCTTTACAAATATTGCTTGTAAATAGTGATAAGTATTTGGTTGCAAAATTGTTTTTTGATACCAGGCTGCTGTATCCTCAAATCTGGTATGAATGCTCATATTTTGAAGCTTTATAGTCAGCAGTTCCTTGAGCACAAACTTCTTAAACTCCATCTCAAAGACCAGAATCAGATGTCAAACACTCAGATTAATTACACTCCCCTTTGAGAACAGATACTTCCTCCACCAGACCTGCAAAATCATGCAGTTCGCTATGAGTTTGGATAGTACAAGCTGGTGTGAGACAACAGCTTTTTCTTACTAAGTTAAATTACATATTTGGCCATAAAAGCACATCTTTCAAAACTCATCAAGTGATTTCATACAGTTTGCTTGCCTTTATACAGGCATCAGGTGTTCCTCTCTTTCAAGTAAAAAAACCCAAGCAAACCAAAACACTTTGTCATTTAAAACTAGACAGAGGACATATATTTTAAGATTTTTTGTAGATTACAAAAAAAAAGACTTTAAAAACATAGAAATTTCTTTGTTTCTTGACTTCACAGCATTGGCAGTAGAAAGCATAACACTTATTATATAATCATGCACAGTAATGTTTGTTTGCAAATGTGGAATGAAGTCCTGTCATATACATTCTGTAACAGAAGAAGTGGGAGGTGAAATTGAGTAAAGAAAACTGAATGATATAGATTTTTTATCAGACTCTGCAGGTTAAAACCTAAGTTACACAGGAGAGAACAAAAAGTATGTTGACTCCATATGCCACCAGTTATGGTGCTATTTGAACAGTCTACACTGGTAGAAATGGGTTCTGAATCATCAAATAGACAAGACTGCTCAACTGATGTGAATCATTAATAAGCAGTTATTAACTGAATGAAAATGTTTTGCTGTTTTATGTTTTAGCACAAAATTTCTTACAAGCAGTGGAAGCAATTTGCTTATAACCGTGATAACCTAACAATGTGATAATTTAGCTTCAGAGGAATGAGTAATACCTTTTTATTTCACCACCCATTTCTTTCCTCAAATTTATCAGCCAATCTGATTAAAAATGTTCCTTTTCTCTCCAATGTTACTTTACACAAAGGAATTCTCTCTGGAGGTACTTCTGGGAAGCGAAACTGTATTGCCGTAAGGGTGCATCGGAGTGAGAGCAAGGTGCTTCATTTTGTGGCTTCTGCTATTGTTTCAGCTATCTGGAGTGTCTCTTGAACACATGCATTTTCTTGAACAAATGACTTTGCTCTGAGGACCAAAGCTGTAATAAGCTTGTTGTGTATATTTCTCAGAGCGTGATACTTCTTTATGATCTATTGTATTTGCCAAGGTTAGGTTAACTTTTTCCTAGATTAGCCGATAAACCAACAAATAAGTAGTTTTTATTTATCAAATAAATGCAGCACCGTGTGGGTTTTGAACAAGGAAGTTGTTTGCTTTTTTATATACCTTTTTTTCCCCTCAAGTTTAGTAGTTCAGGTGGTGGGGTTTTTCCACTTTTGCTCTGTATAATAATGGGGTGAAAAAGAAGGTGTAAGTAGCAAGACCTAAAGGAGTAGCAAGGAGAGATAACATTATAATAACATCTTTTTTCAGTTATCAGTTTCTCTTTTTGGCCTACAAAGGCAGAAAAGGTGGTCAGTCTTCCCAAGACATAAATCCTTTCTCTCTGATAAAGTCGGACACCATTCCACATAAGCTAATAGTGACTGGCAGGGCATAAGCTGTTCCATGTTAGATGAGAACCAAGCACTTTCTTTTTACTGGCATGTAAAATAACTATTGAAATCCTGAAGTCAGTTGTGAAAATGCCAGGGATTTTTTTGAAACCAAGATAAAGCCTTTAGGGGTTTGTGGCAAGAAATGGTTCTGCACTGGTCAGTGAAATACCCTGAAAAGTCTCAGCGCTCTTCTGCATGTGTATTTTCCATTTGCCTATGAGCAGAATATTTCAGAATGAGCTAAACCAGAAGTATTTCTGCCATTTATTACCATGCAGATTAACGTGAAGGAATGTGAAACCATCAGAGATTTCTGAGAACTGAAGGTCCAACCAAGCTGTTACTTGTGATTTGAAGTTGGTAATCAGGTAGATTTCTAAGATGGTCTCTTTTTTCCTAATTCTGGTTTCCTGCATTAAATTCTTTATGCCCAAGAACAGGGGGGGCAGAATTTCTCTCATCTTTGGGTACCGATATAATTATTCAGCTGCAATTGCAGGCAGCGGGCTAGATTCAGGCAAATACAAAGCATTTGGTGTTTATAGGGAATCACTTATTTTAAGTAAACCTTTCAGAAATGCACAACTTCTTGTTATAAAAAGAGCTATAAAAGAGTACTGAAATGAAGTCAGATAAATTGGTAGTACTACCATGTCATCACTTGCTGTTGTTAGTAGCTGCAAAAAAACACCTGTATTTCTTTCCTCTTTCTGTTTCTTTCTCTGCCATGTCTTTCCATCTTACACAACACTCATGCACACTTTTTCTTCCTCCCACAGAGCGGTACTGGCTTTTAGTTTTCCAACTTTAAATTGATTAGAACATATTAATTTTTAAATAAGTGTCACATATCCTTAACCAATCGCTGCAAGGTTGAGAAGGCTCCATAGTGTTAAGCCTGATCCAAAACTCAGTGAGAAGAATTTTAAAAACGTGGGCTGCCCTTCATTAGCCCTCATGATATCTCTTGACAGGCAATGTGTGCGTACGTTGCCATGCCAGGCCAGGGCAAGACCAGCTGCCATGCACCATTTACCCTCTGTCAGCAGCTTCAGTCAGAGCCTGGGCAATACTGTACACACGAGTCTGTCATGCGTCAGCATCAATTAGGCTCAGTTTGCTGCGTTTGGGAAAAGCAACAGCCATGCTATTAACCATTTTTCTTCTTTCCTCCCCCCCATCCCTGTTTGACTCTCCAAGCAAACTATTTGATTTGGCAGTAGCGTTTTCATAGCAGTTCTTGCAAATAGTATTTGGTTTTGGTTTAAAATAACTAATTCAGATGAGTTGGTTTCAGTGCAAGAAATCGGGTTTATTTGTACTGTTGTTTAGATGGGGAAGTTAGATACAGCCTGTGCTCTGAAAACTATTCTGATGTTTCCTTTCACTTGTTATGAAGTGTTGATGTCTGCCTGCCTGTATGCAAATATGGACTTACATATATACACATGCACATGCACACACAGATTCTAACAGTAAACTTTAGACTTACAATAAGGCCAGGGCTAAAATATGTCACTGAAACTGTATCTTCTGACCTTCTTATATTATATACTCAACATGTTTTCAATTTTTCAGCTATAGTTATGCGCTTACATTGTTGGGTTTTTTTTGGGTATTGTTTTTTGAATAGCAGGGCTAAAATTTCCCCAACTTCATGGGAAACCAACATGTGTGGTCATGCCTAAATTTGACTCACTATTCTGTGGCTTTCACCGCTGTTATGGAGGGGGTGGGGAGCAAGACGACCACCCATGGTGTGTTCTCGTCAAGCGGTGCGGTGAGCAAATGAGTTCGCTGATGTGCAACGAGTGTTAAGAGAACAACCTCTTCTGGCAGAGTTTTCAAGCACTTCCCTCCTTCTCCCCCTCCCCAAATTACAGCTTTTTCCTCTGTGTAAGTGTAGAACACCCATGATTATTTATATAATAAAAGAGCTACTGTGTACTTTAATGGATAGTTAAAGCCGTTTTCACAGGTCTGCATCCACATGGGATTTATAGAGACTTCTAGGCCTGGTCAGTTTGTAAAATCGTGACAGCCCAAGAGACTGTTGTCAGATGTTTGTAACAAGACAGTGTTTGAAAGGAATCAAAACAATATAAATCCTGTGAGATCTGTGGCAGCAGGATGGGTTCTAATGGAGAGGAAGACAGGGTCGACCACCACACAAGAGAACAAGGAGAAGAAAGTGTTTTTTCTCTTTCAAGCTTGCAACACCAGCAGGGGTAAGCAGGTTTCTAAAAGGAATCTCATCAGCGGATCAATCCAGTGTAACAGATGGAGCGCACAGATATTGTCTATCAGATTTCCATCGCATGTGGCAAACAAATACATTGTTGCAACTGTTAGTGGCAAAACTTTTCCTTTTTTCAGCATCATAATTACCAAGAGTTGAAAAGAGCTGTGGGTTAATGATTTCCTAACAATAACTATAGGGGGTTTGGTGGATAGGAACTTCCCCAAGGAATACATTAGCAGGAGATATAAAGTCAGTGAGCATCTTGAATGGAGGGGTTTGGATCCGCAGAAATAACTGCTTATAGCGGTGCATTTTGGAAAGTGGAAATTTTCTTAGGAGAGGGAGACACTGGGCTGAATCTTTATCTGCTGTAATTGGCAGGATTGTGCTGCAGACAGTGGAGACAAACCAGTACATACCAGCTCAAAGTTCTGGGCTTTGTTGTTGCTTTAAAAACATTTATAAGAGAAAGATCTGGGAGAGCTGAGGACAATTCAGTGTGCATGCTCATTACAGCCATAAGAGGCAAAGTGTGGGGCTATGAATTATTTTTCCAGTGTTATTAGTATTGCTGCTAGTAATTTATTGAGTCTTGATGCAAGTGTCAAAGCCTGGATGCGAATATCAGAGAGTCATGAAATAGTTTGGGTTGGAAGGGACCTTTTAAAGATCATCTAGTCCAACCCCCACATATATATTTAGTCTTTTCAACATCTTCTGTATCTAATCCTGGAACAGAGGAAACAAAAGTGAAGCAATAGCTCTGGAGAGGCTAATGACTGCATGGCACTCCCAGTGTTGGTGTGAATGCCATAGGTTTAGAAGTGATGGAATAAATGATTAAGCTTTTAACAAGACTGTAAGTCACAGTAAATAACAGTTGTTTAGCCTAGTAGATATGGAGTTAAGAACTAAAAGACCAGGGTTTAGTTACCATTTAGTTCCAGAAATTTTAGTTAACCTAGTGATACTGAATAGCTACAATTAAATGTCATTGATGTTTGATTCTGATCCAGAGAAACCAAGCGCAGAACTGAATAAATATCAGATGTACCTTGACCCTGAATATCATTACATTTCTGGCTAATATTTTAATTCACAACATTTCTTATCTTAAAGGTTTAGCCACAAGAAAGAAGGATTTTGCACTGAAAATGTTTGCATAGCATTTAAAACAGCAGCATTTTATCATGAATTTTTATTTGCATTTTAGCATGTATGGCATTATTCAGTATATTTTAGCTCCCGCTCCTAGCTTGCTGTATTTGATCACCACTGGAGCCATGTCAAAGAAAAATTGCATTCTGAATCGGTTCCTATTCAAAGTTCCCTGCCCCAGTGCATTTTTTCATTTTAGTCTCCTCTTCAAGAATTCCAAAACAAAAGCTAAAATAGCATTTACACCCTTGCTTCCTCCAAAATACCTCTTCTCCTTCTGGGCCTACTTTCTTTGCACACTAACCCTGTAATTCTAGCTCTGCAAGAGCTCTGGTGCCTTTATAGCATCATAACCAGCCTTCACATGTCTGTCTAGCTACTGAGTAACCTCATTTCTGAGAAGAACTAATTACGCACCTATACATGACCCTCTTTATATGCTTTTAATTGAGCTCTGTCTTCCTTTTCTCTCCCAAAAGAATGGAAATTAGCAAATGCTCTCTGAATACCTCTTGGCCATGAAGAAGACTGGCAGTTTGCCCTATTTCCTCCTGAGTCCCAAAGACTCCTCACCTAAGATCTTTAAGGTATGAGAGGGAGCTGAAGACAGGTACAATTCATGTAGTACTCAGTAGTTCATGCTGTGAGCATCATGCTGCAGCCCTCAAAATGACGTGAAACATGACATGTACAGAGACCATCTTGCACTCAAAAGTACAGTTCTCTAATCACAAAGGTAAATAAAGATCTCATGTTTTGGAAATAATATGGGGTCTTTGTCCTGCCTTTGAGTGCTCATGATTCAGGCCCTGACATGACCACTAACCTGTTAAGTGTGATGCCAGGACCGCTTTGGTTTATGTAAATACTAACAAAGAGCTGTATCTAAGGCATAGGCAAACTTGCAATGAATGTAAAGGGAGACTGAGCAAGTCCCTCTTGAATAAAGCATTCTCAATATTACTGACAGGTTTGCAGCAAATTGTGATTGTTCAGGAGCTACCTTCATGGAAACAGGAGAATTAGTGATGAGTGACTTTGGTTAAGATTCTTGTCCATCTACCTGACAGGACAAAAATTCCTTGCTAGAGGCAGCATGTTTGGAGGGCTTAGGTAAGCTTGATAAACTGGGCAACTAAAAGACGATGTCATTAGGGACATAAATAAAAGATTCTGAGAAATGTCAAAGTAATGATAATAAGAGAGATAAATTACCTGGTCAGGTGTTGGCTGGAATTCACTAAAGGAAGTAAGGCTGGCTGTGGTATTTTATGGATTACAGGTATATATGTAGATACTCATTTTGCTGGGAGTAAAAGGAGAGCAAGTAGTCTTAGCATGAATAGGTTGTTTGTACGAATTTAAATAGATTTTGGACATACTAATGTAAATGTTTATTCTCAAATGGCATAGAAAAACCCCCAAGGATACAAATTTAGCAAATAGGCTTCTTTCTGTAGAAGATAATGTGATTATGGAAGTAACATAGACTGGTGTTGATAGAAATACCTTCAGTATTTTCAGGTAGAGTATGCTGTTACTGAAGTAAATGTTGGACACAATGTATCATAGCCAGACATCTACCTCCTGCACCTGCTTGCCTCAAATCAGATATTTAGTTACCTAGTAATAGTCCATCTAATTATTCTCAAGGGAAAAATTACATATATGAAACAAAAGGCTACTTTGAGGGTTTGTAAAGGCTTGGCTTAATGAGTAACCAAGGTACCATTTTGTGTGTACTTTATTCTGAAATACTCTTGAAATGGTAATATTAGGCTCCCTTTGTTCTCATAATCTTTGGTTTGAAATACAAATGGAATTGGGTCAGTGGGTTTATATGAGAAAGTAAAGCTTGCAGGAAGTTGTTCAGCAGGACTTGAATAGTACATTAATCATAGAATCATAGAATCATAGAATAGTTAGGGTTGGACAGGACCTTAAGATCATCCAGTTCCAACCCCCCTGCCATGGGCAGGGACACGTTATAGATAAAAAGCACATGTACCTTTCTGAACATATTTTTGGGTCTGGAGCAAAGAATGGCTCAGCTGGAATTTAAGATTGAGGCTATATTAGGAAGTATATGCCCCCAGTGAAATAGCTTTTTAACAGTTTCCATCTTTGCATACCTTAACCAGTTTACATATTCAGTTCAGTTGTATGATGTAGGAAATTCATAGGTTTACAAATGGTGTGAGATTTAGAAGGCCTAAGAAAATCATTCGAGATCTCAGAAAAGCCAGAGTCAGCCTTGAAATTCTGTAGCTTCTGGTCTTGAGCATTTAAAATAGGCATTTCACTTTTATGGCCTGCAAGTTATTGAGTTATAAGTGAAAAAGTATGCAGTATTAAGGCCGGGTCTGTATGAGCATCTTTACTTGTGTAATAACTGTAAACAGTAGGTTGTATTCCTGTGATGGGAATAGAAATCCCATGATAAATGAAGCTGTAAATAGCCTGAAATCTCACTGGAAGTGGTTAGGTGGAAAATTAATAACAATTAAAATTTGACAAAGCACAAGTGGCAAATGAATTGCATTCCTTCTTCCTCAAGGAAGTAGTACAGGAAATATGAACACCTGATGTAGAAATGTTTGTCAGGTTCAAGAGAAGGATCAGGAGACAAGACTGCTGGAAAAATTAATCTGGAATACATTGCTATGTGTATTTTAATAACTTCCAAATAGCTTAAGCTATTATAACTGTAGACAAGAAGGAAGAGTGGACACAATTTCCCTCTAGTGCAGAACAACTTGTAAAAGAGAGCATGGTCCAGTGCAGGGTACGGAGTCAGGAGGATCGCGGGCTCCAATCTGTTCCAAGCCACCGATGCTGTCTGACCCAGGCAGGTCACTTGACTTCCTTGTGCCTCTGTCAATCCAGCTGGAAAATTGGGTAACAAAAGCAGGACCTTGCTGAAAAACAGATGCTCCATCTGATTTGAGCTGTCCTGGATAAACAAATTACAAAACATTGATAGATACTACAGTAAAACAAAGAAGGGTCTGGAGAGTCAGTAAGGAAGAATGAGCAATGTGGGAAGGACCCAGCTGACAGTCCTGGGCGCTTGGAGAAAGCGATTTGTAAGCAGTTCACAGATAAAATAAGGAGCTCAAAGGATGGACACAAAACTGGTTTGTGTTGGAAATTAGAAAATCGGGAAGACAATGGTGTTTGGAGTCAACACTGTATAAGATCTAGTTTCAGATCATCTAAGCTTTGAAAACAGCAGAGGTCATTTATTCCTTATAATGAAAATTTAAGTGCTGAAAGGCTCTCTAGGAGATGGGCATACTGTAATTCATAATGAGCTATCTGGATGGGACCATCAAAGACTGCACATAATTCACTGGTCTTGCTTTAATGGTATGGTTTTAACTTTAAGGGGACCCCGTTTGAAATCATATCGCCTTTAATATGTTTTCTTTTTTAATACCATTAATTTACATGGTATTTATTTCAGTATTTAAAATTACTTTTCAATATATGTAAAAATATAGAGTACGTGAATTTGATAGGGAAAATGATGTTGATATTTTCATGGAAGAAAATCTCGACATAGTAAAATAAATCAGGCCTTTGGAAATACGATTCAGAAATTCATTTCTTATCTCCATTAGTATTGTTTGAGTGCTTTGGCATGCCATTTTGTGACTTTTTATCTCCTTTTCTCTATCTGGAAATTGGAAATAAGGATTTTTACATCATTTACAATGCTGCTGATGTGCATCATGTAACAATTGGGATCAAAGTAAAGCATGTATCATTCACGTTTCATTGCAATAAGAGGCATCCTTCTGTTATTATTTCATTGTGTTATTTGTATTTTTGTTCCACTGACTGATGTGGATGTGACAGAAGGAAAAAGAGCAGCTACGGGAGTGCTCATTAACTGGGCGAGGAAGGACGTTGACTAGCACACCAGCACACTTGACTTTTTATGGCAAAGCTACACAGTAAGTGCTGTTCTGAAGGTCTTGAGACTAGTTCAGCATGTGTTTTACCACATTTTAAAACCTATAAACACTCAAAAACCACTGTTCCGTAGTAGCTTGGGATGTATTTAAAATAGTTGTTCTTTGGCCCTTCTGATACTCAGAATGAGCAAGGCTAGCTTGAGGACTGCAAGTTGCTTAGAAAGATCTTGGGCAGGGTGAAGTACTGGGTTCATATTTATCACTGAGCCTTAGGGTTGCAAATCAGTTTGGATAATAATGAGGAAGTAGAATATTTTCAAGAACCTTAAGTGTGTTCCTTTGGAAGATTTGAGCCAGAACCAAATGTCCAGCAAGTCATTAGTTTCCCATTCTCATACTTAGTCTTGGCAAGGAAACTTTCTGTTGGAAGAGGTGTTATTATGGCAGCAATGGAATTGCTTTGAGAACCATCCAAAAACAATCTCAAGAGCTGTACAGAAAAATGCTAAGTTCCCTGGACACAATAAAACCGATATTTTCTAATTCTACAACCACATTAAGACTTACCTGTCCTGTGGGCTGCTGTGTGTCATGCTGCTGGGTGGACCCCTTTGTTCTGGTCGCCTGAGGAAGTGTGCGTGTTTCTTGAAAACACACTGTGCTGTCAGGCCAGGAGAGCAAAAACAGAGTAAAAAGTCAGAGGCCATCACTGAACTGAGTTCTTAGATTTTAGTGTATTTATGTGATTTTTTTTCTACCTTCAATGTTAAGTTTGTTCTTACTTCTTATCCTGTGGGTACACCAGGTTGTTGACTAATTGTATGCATGTGTGCTGGTTTGGGTGGGATAGAGTTAATTTTCTCCATAAGAGCTGGTATGGGGCTATGTTTTGGATTTGTGCTGAAAACAGTGCTGATAACACAGGGATGTTTTTGTCACTGCTGCACAGTGATTACACAGAGTCAAGGACTTTTTTTGCTCCTCGCCCCCCCCCAGCCGCCCCCCCCCCCCCCCACACACACACCAGCTAGGGGTGCGCAAGAAGTTAGGAGGGGGACAGCTGACCCCAACTGACCCAGGGATATCCCACACCATATAGCGTCATGCGCAGCATGTAAACCTGGGAGAAGAAAAAGGAAGGGAGGATGTTCGGAGTGATGGTGTTTGGCTTCCCCAGTAATTGTTACGTGTGATGGAGCTCTGCTGTTCTGAAGATGGCTGAACATCTGCCTGCAGTGGGAAGTGGTGAATGAATTCCTCTTTGTGTGCAGCTTTTGCTTTTCCTATTAAACTGTCTTTACCTCAACCCATGAGTTTTCTCACTTGTACTCTTCTGATTCTCTCCCTCCTGGGAGTGAGTGAGTGGCTCTGTGGGGTTTAGTTGCCAGCTGGCATTAAACTGCAACAGTCCTTTTTTGGTGCCCAATGTAGGGTGCGAGGGGTTTGTGATAATAACAGATTGACCAGAGTGTATTAGAAGGGATTTGTATCTGTTAACAGTTGCAGGTCACGATACTGATTCATCTGTTATCAATATTAGTTTATCTGATCTTCACCATGCTCCTTTTTTTTTCGCTGTACGTGCTAAGATTGGTGTTGGCTTTTGCAGTTTTGCAGTGCTCTGTAGTGATCAGTGATGTTTTGCCTGGAAGATCTGTTGTTAAAACACTGACCTTGAGCTTAGTCTGGTATTTGGGCTCTATACTGAAGCTATTGCTGTACTTTGGGTATTATCTCATGGAAATAACTGATTATACTTCTTCCTCTGAGAGGTTTTTTTTGTGGAGGAAATACAGAATTGCACCTTCCCTACCTTCTTCTGTGATGTTTTCTCCCTCATTGCAATAACTTCTCAGTATCTTGAACATCACTGGGTGGTTAAAATGCTTCTATTGGTATTTCTTAGGAATATTGTTTCCTTTCTGTCTAAGGTTAACAAACAATTTAGGAATGTGACCCAGGCTCCATGAAAGTATGTTGTGGGTGGCACAGCATGTGGGATTATATGGGCAGGTATCTAGAGAACTTCTCACCTCTGATGGTCTGGAGCTTCAGTCCTAAACAACTACAGGATCCTGATGAAGCAATAGAATGACTGAGAAGAAAAGTGCTGTGGCTGTCCCAAAGAGGCACAACTTACACGCTGTGCTTGGCCCCGGCCAGCATCTGCCAGACACTGCTCAATATTACACAGTCCCTTCAGGGATTAGCAGTAATAAAAACATCCCTGTATTATCAACACTATTTTCAGCATAAATCCAAAGCATAGCCCCATACCAGCTACTATTGAGAAAATTAACTCCATCCCAGCCAAAGCACAGCATGATTAAGATTCTAAATACAAACAGGTAAAAGAAGAAGGTGGGGTTTTCACTTACAAGACAGAGCTGTGTTTGGTTGCAAAGAGCTGTATGCAGTTAGCATCTCTGCCATAGGCGTCCCAAGTAATCCTGATTAAATCACTGTCTCCGAATCTTGCTTTTTCTTTGTAAGGACTAAGTTAACAGATGGTTTCTTCAAGAGATTCCTGCCATCCCTCCTTTGGTCTTCAGCTGTCAAAGTCTGGAGTGGACTTTATCCAAGTATATTTTGTGATACCTAGGACAGTATTGCTCCTATCCTGTTTAAGCCTACTTTCTAAATCTTTTAATAGTTCCATTAGGGGAAAATGTCCTCTAATGGGAGAAATGCTGCCTAAAGCATGAGGCAAATACTGCCTTTGCCAGTGCACCTGGCAGTAACAATAGGCTGTGAACTACAAAGGATGACATACTGCAATTAATTTGTGAATGAGCTATTCAAAATACTAAGTGATTGGGGATGGATTTGATATCTTTGTATCTTTTAACATCATCAGGGATCAGTTTAGAATTGGACTTAGAACAGTAAAAGAGGCAACAATGGGGCTATTCTCCTGTTGGCAAAACTTATTCTAATTTGCAGTCATTTATGTCCCGTTCTTCCCTAGCCATCCACAGGGACTCCTATGCTGAATACACCAAGCTTATTAGCATGTCACAAGGTAGCATGCCCAGAGTGGCTGTCCATAAGCAGTCACAGCAGAGGGTGGGCAGTGTGCCACACGGACATCACAGTACAGTCATAGTCAAGTGATCTGTCAGCACTGACAAGTCAAATGTATTACAAGAACTAGAGTTTTCAGCTTCATTCATAAAAATCAGTTCTTTTATAACTAATTGTGAGCAGTGAGGAGCTGGCCCTTCTCCTTGTTTCATTCTGACAAATTGCCATTAGGTGAAATAAAATAGATTACTAACCAGGCATTGCTCTTCTAGGATGCCGCGGGAATGTAATGCAGTTGCAAATGGGGAGGCCAGGTGGTCCAGACAACTGCAAATGGAAAGGTGTCAGCAAGACAATCTTCTATTAAGACGTGATGCAATTATGAAATGGTTTGAGGACCCCTATATTAACCCATAAAGCAACAGACACTCTCAGAGGGAATTGCCTTCTCACTGACTTTTGCCTGCTGAGCTGCATTTTCCATCCTCGATAGAAGCATCTCTCTTGTAATACATTTCTGTACATTTCTGTGTCTGACAGTGAACCTTGCCATCTGCTATCAGAAAAATAGTAGAATGACTGAAATGGGCTGAAGTTAAAAAAGAAAGAAAAGGTTTGCTGTAATTTCAAGGCACAGTAGTGGTGGGTAGAGACCGAAACTATTGGTGATAAAGCAAATCAGAGATGAGGACTTCTAGGCCAGTCAAAGAATATCACCTTGTGCTTACTGGCTGGGTTTAAGCCACAAAAAATGTTTTTTCTAGGTGTGGGCTGAGGGATCAAAAGCCAGACTAAGTCCTCTGTTAGCATCACCTGGAATGGTTCAGCTGCTGAGCTGCCTGTGGCTCTTCCAGAAGTACTTTGTTTTCCAGGACAGTGTTTGTGGCTGTTGTAAGCATCAACCCTGTGCTTCTCAGTGCAAAACAGACAAAGCAAATACAACAGAACTTGTATCCTGATGGAGGCAGCACTGGTTCCTGGATGGGAAGCCATTTGGTGTTGATAAATTTTGATCGCAAATTTCATTCCTAGCTCTGGCATGGTGCCAGGGAGAGGTTCTAAGCTGGCCAAGCCCCATGTGTCTGTTTCTCATCCGGCTAAACAAAACGGTGACACTTGTCCTCCCATGGGAGGGATAATGAGGCCTTTGGCTGAAAATCATCTTCAAGGATGGGTGTGAAGCTGTTTGTGTGCTGATACGTGAAGTTGGCTGTTTGGCCCTTAGCCAACCATGCACCGAAGTCTCTTTGGAGGCAGCAGGACTTAAACATACGCTGGACTTTAAGCATGTGCTGAAATGCTTTGTAATTGCAGATCTTTGTGACTAAGGATACTTACGTGGTAGGATGATTAAGATCATGATCTTGGAAATTTCTGAGAATGCTTTCTCTTTCCCATTAAAAAAAAAAAAAAAACAAAAAAACCCCAGGCTTCTGTGACTCTACACTTATTACAACATTATTTTAATGAAGGCTTTTTGCATTTACAGTCAAGGCATAGCTTGCATGGCCTTACATTTTTTTTAGGTCTTGAAGGAAAAATGGGAAAGAGAAGAAGAAATCTAATTCAACACTATGTGAGGCTGAAAAGCAACTGTTGCATTGCATAATAAGGAAAACTCACTGCAGAATACAAAGTTAAGAATATTACTAGAGGAAGCTTAAAAACTTGATTACGGAAGCTGAGCTTTATAAATAAGAGTGAATTCTAAGCCGAGGTCTCTGAAATGCCAATTACAGTCACTTGAGGACATGGGGGCATGCTGAGCTTTTGCTGGGAGAGTTAATGAGCAATTTCATAACGTGCTATATATCACTTTAAGAAGACATGATAAATTGCCACTAATGGTATTGTGTGTATAAATGGGAGCTGGTTTTGCTCTGCGTTTAGTTCTAGTGATTGGGTGGTACACCTGGAAAGACTTGTATTTTAATGGGCCCTTTTTAGCACTTTTGCACCTCGTATGTTCTGGATTATATATGATTGATGGCTTTGAATGTATGGGAAGGAAAGATATGTAGATCTTAATGCTTTTAAACCATTTGTTTTCCAGTCTCTGTAAAAGGCCTCTCTGTTTTCTGGGTAATGGTTTATACTTCTCAAGTAAACAGAAGTATGGTTCTGGGACTTTGCCTTTTAGCACTATAAATCCAGTGCTTTTTTATAGGAGGGTCATTCAGTTTACAGTGCTTTTAAGAAAAGATAGCTATTTCCATGCTAGTCATTAAGGACAAGTGAGTAGGTGGTTTGGTAGAAGGATAATCTGATGCATGAAGCAGGTAAAATAAAATCTAAAAATCAGAGTTTGCTTCACTTTTATTCTGGCCATTCTCCTAGTTCCCATTTCATACGGTGAGTAAAATCTCTTTCACCCCAAGTCACACCAATTTCTTCAAAGCCAGAACCTTTGTGACTCCTCTCTCTCCTGCTGGACCCTGTCCATGCTTACTTTGCCCGAAGGGGTTGCTGTCGAGCAGCATTGAAGCATTCCCCTCTCCCTCTCCAACCTAGGGAGAGGCGGACCCAAACTGGAAATCAAACCGAGGCTTCCCATGTGGAAATGTAGACACTAACTTTGGGCTGGCTGGCAGTGGTGCTTTCTCTGTGTTCTTCACGGGGGCAAGCAGAGAAGACTCTCAGGTTATTGAATATTGGTACCCTGGTGTAGGATTAGTGTTTAGCTGTTGCTTGGTTTTAAGCTTCCGTGTGAGTGTAAAGCCTAGCAAATCTCCTGTATGTTTCCTGTGTGTGCAAAAACTGCTTCTCCTGAAAGGAAAACACTTAATGCTGTCTAGAGCCGTGAGCAGAACAGAGACGTTTGAGGCAGGCTTCTCCTGCAGCTCTTTCCATGTGCCTCAGTCCCATGGCCTTTTGCCCTTCAAATCCTTGGGCAGATTTCAAGCTGATGTTAGCAGAAGTACACACTGACTTTTACTGCAGCATGGTTTAATACTGCAGGGTTGAAAGGCAAGTGCATTAACCCACTACTGCCCCATGATTTTATGTATTTCTAATTGCAGCTTGTTCCCTGTACTTTGTTGCTTGTACCTGAATTTTTCCATTTGTGCCTTTTTCAGACCTCTGCTGATCCCCAGCATTATCTGTAAAAAGGTGCCTCCTCTTAGCTGGGTTGCTGGTTTCTATTTCTAAAATGAAACACAGCGGCACATACATCCTGTTGCATTTCTTATCTGTGCTGTTATTTGTTGCCCTAGGACTGAAAGTACATAGATGAGATGTAAAGATCCACAGTCTTTCCTTCGCTGTCAAATTTTTCATGTATCTGTTGTTCAGGAGCTAGCATGATATTCTTTATAATAATAAAGCATAGCTTAACCTGTTTTTCTCAGTTTCATGTCCCTGTGTCTTTCATTATTATCAGGTTGAAAGTTCAACTGGGGAAAGAGATTAGATGACTTTCCAATGTTTCTGCTTTTTAAATGCTTGTTAATTAAAATTAAGTTTCTGAATAATTGCACTAAGGTATGTTGTTCCTCCCTTCACAAGCTCCTCATATGTAATTTCCATTCTTTGCAGGTCTTTGATGAAACCCAGAGACATGAAGCTCCTGGGTGTTAGGCCAGGGTTGTGGAGGCATGTAGGTGTCCAGCAAATGCCATCAGGAGTGGCATGCCCATGTAGCTTCATGACCTGATGGCACTGCACAAGCCTACAACAAGAGTCAGTCCCTATTCCAATACTTAACAATGTCACCAGGCAAGAGAGAAAAACCACAACCTCCATGTTATGAAGGACACAAGTAAATGATTTCTCAGGCATGTGTCGAGCAAAGAGCCAAAACCAGTTCTCCAAAGTCAGATACAGTGCTGTAAGCACAAGACCAGCTTTTCTGGCATCGGAAGGAAGCTGAGTTTTCTGCCAACTTGTGAAATCATTTGTTGAAAAAGGACTTTAATCTAGCCTAAGTGTATAGAGTACATATTAATTTGAAGCCTGGTTTATTAAACCACTAGAGTAACATGAGTAGAAAGGAGTGTGTGCAGAGCTGTATTCTACCAATTTTTGCTTTCTTCTCTGATGTTTAAAGTGTGCTACGGCTATCTGCTTGGGTTTAACTGCGAAGTATAGATGGCCAACTTAGCTTCCTACTATAATACAAAGCAATTAAATGCTAGAAGAAGTTGAAACACAAAAAAAAACTTTTCATAGAATCATAGAATGGTTTGGGTTGGAAGAGACCTTAAAGATCATCTAGTTCCAACCACTAGACCGGATTGCTTAAAGCGCCATCCAAGCTGGCTTTTATAGGTTTATAGGTTACATTTAATAAAACTTGTGATTATTGATACTGCTTTGGAAACAAAAGGCAAATTTGCTACTTCAAAGTTGAAATATTCCTAATAGAATAGTAGAGCACAACTAGGGTTTCCCTAGTATATCTGTTTTTTCCATGTTTATTAGTATGCTGATGCAAGTGAGAAATACTTTTCTGCGAATTAAACGACATCAGTATCATACCAACTTAAAGGTAGTTGTGTCTGATAGAATGCAGTGGTACCCAATTGTGATTTTGGTTTCAGTATATATATTGGTTTGTTCCCTGTAACTCCCAGCACACGCAGTCTGTGTTTGTAGTAATTGCTGTCTTTTATTGCATTTTTTTTTCATATTTTTAAATAATTGAGTGTATGTTAGCATCACATGTATTGAGTCACATCTTGAAATCTTGGGAGCCTAAATTATTTGCATCTGGGCATAAGGAATGAAAGAAATACACCTGGGATTGTTGGGTAGTGTGTCTTGGTTGTATTTACAGTTTCCTTAATCAAGTAGATGAGCAAAAAATGTTCCCCACCCCTCTTGGTAAGAAAAAAGATTCCTTTTCATGGAAAGCAATAGAGATTTGAAGAAGTAAATAGTGGGAATGCATTTGAAATAGCATTTATTGTCTCTTGGGCTGTTTGGGGGAATTTTGGTTGGTTGGTTTTGAGAGGAGGAGGGTTTGAAAGTGCACTGGAGTAGCTATTACTTGTTTAATGAAAATGCAAAAAGGTACATTAAATATTGTTCTTTAAATGTTTGTGTTGACTTTACTGGGTAAAATGCTGGATGGAGATGCTTTTGAACAATCTGAACTCTCTCAATATAAATATTGTAAATTATATGTGCTTTAGTCAAACATGCCATTAATCTGTAGTCATATTCAGCAACGTGGCCAAATTATCTAGAACTTAAATCCTCCTTCTGGACTTTCTAGGGCAAAATTTCTATATCCTACCCCAAAATATTTTGAGACAAATATGCTTGGTTTTATTCAACATAATGTGTCTAATCTAGCTAGTATTTAGGTAGAGTGTCTCATCCATATT
Source organism: Ara ararauna (assembly GCA_028858755.1). NCBI lineage: Eukaryota > Metazoa > Chordata > Aves > Psittaciformes > Psittacidae > Ara > Ara ararauna. Next base: position 80,295,739 of record CM054381.1, read on the forward strand.
TGGCTATTTATCCTCAACACCCTTGTGTTTAGGGATACTGTTATTCTTTTTCTGAGATAGGGTTTGAGCACTGTAAGGACATTGCCTGTCCAGGGTTTCATAGGCATGCTTGAGCATCCTCTTCCTGCACAACAAATGTGCTGGGGTGAGAAATCTTCGTGGGGCAATAGGATAATAATAGTCTGTATGAGCTTGAACCCCAACCTCGTGAGTCCAGAAGTGAGTGGAAGTATGTAAGGAGGGCTGTGAAACGTCTGACTGATGTGAGTTTGATTGTAAAAACAATCCAGAGTGACCTCCCCAGTGTTAGGTTGCACGTTGTCCACAGAGCCAGGAACTGAACCCAGCTCTCAAGTGTCTCAACCGCTCTCATTATATCAGTTATTTCTTCCATAATACATTTCAACGCTTACTCTGTACCATAGTTAAGCACAGTGAGAAATCTAAGCTGTTTTAAAAAATAATTAAAAGAAAGGCCTAGGAGTTAGCTTAGGGAAGGGGGAAGAAGGAAGACAACTTGCAATCCAGCCCTCGTATGAACGCTGCCCCAGGCAATTTTGTTATGTCCATGGAAGCATATGATATTCGTTGCATGGGCCAATCATTAATGCTGACTCTCTGGGAACCTGTCTTATGTTGTTTCCACTTGGGGCAGGTTAGCTAGAAAATTGATCCGATTTTATTAAAGAGTAATTTTCTTTGCTGTCTGGCAGTGGTCTCTGAAAAGATGATTTGTCCTTTTAACACTTGGTGATTGCTCTAACAGGATCCAAGAAGTCTGATGTCCAAATTGAGTTTCATACACAAAACTACTTTGTGGCTAAGTTTTTGACTCCCGACATGGCTGGTTTAAAATAGAGCTCAAAAGTTCCTTCCCCATTTATGCTGCAGGTGAAACCATTCTTTTGATTCACATCCCTTTAATTAAAAATAAAATACATTCATAGAGGGTTAATTATCCACCCTTTTTGTATATACATTTAACTATAAACAGATGGTGATATTTAGTGTATGGTTCACTTTTTTTTGCAGTTGGCCTCTTCACTTATTCTCTGATACAAACATCATATTCAGTGGTAGTAAATACTCTCTTATTCACAGTTTTTACTCTCCCTGGATGTATCTTCCATCCGGACTGAACAAGTTTTGAACAAAAATATGAAAGGTGAAATCCCACCTCTCTTCTAGTTTGGGGGAGTGAGGCCTGTGTGTAATAAAGAAGCAATTTTATTTTGCTTAAAGGTTTTTCTGAAAATTCCCACTTAGCTGCGTATTGATCAAAGGGTAGAGGTTTAGTCAGGCTGATGGCTTAGAGGGATAAGATCTGTGAGAAAGAATCTTGCCTCTGACTGACTTTATTGTGTAGGCAGTAGGGATTCCTTCCAGTGGTTTAAAAAATAAATAAATAAAATATAGATAAAATTTGTCTTTTGGAGAAGTGATGGTGAGAAATGGGTTTTAGGACAGAGCAGGTAGAGGTGGAGATCGTGAAAACATTCTCAGAGTACTTTTCTTTAAAATGATCTGCCAACAAACCTTTGTAATAGCAACCTGATATTCCCCAAAGCCCAGCAGCTGAGGCCAGATGTTCATTAGTGGTGTGAGCAGAGGCCACCAACAAGCGGGGTGAAGTCAGAATGGAACCTCATGTGAGAACTGAGTTAGGATGTGGGGTGGGCTTGTGTGAAAGCTCTGGCCCAGGAGAAAAACTTGCAGCCTGTAGCTGTTGGTCTTGGTGGTATAGGAGGGTAGGGGGGAAAGTGCCCAGGATACTGTGTGAAGTGAGGCTCTGTGCCTGTTACAGACCTACTAAGTAGAGGAAGGGGTAATGTGCTGAGGAAGGAGCCTTGGCACTTTCTTCCAGTCACCCTTGGGACCTACAGTAGATTAATACAAAACAAGGAAGGGGAAACGTAAGGATGCTGTTCCTGAGCACAAAAGCCTTTACACCCACTGAGTTCTCTTTTGGGTTGTCTTAGTTTGAGAATTCAGGGCTCAGGCCCCCATTGCAAAGTGCAGTGTTGAGTCGTAGCTCATGATCTGCCTTTAATGAAGACTTCATTTTTTTCAATTTAATAAATTAATTAAATAAATTTAAACAAGAGTCAACTGGATTGCACATTTCTAGCTTCAAATTTTGCACCAGTTGAACTTGGAACTAATTTTTGTTAACTAAAGGCAGCATCTTCATTTTCAGAAACTTCCTTATGAAATTAATCGTCTTAAGACTGTCTTTCCTCCCCTAAATCCCTCTCTGGTTGCACATAAACCTGGCAAAGATCCTGCAGATGCATGAGGTTTCTTTCCTTTTTGAAAATTCTTACCATTTTCACTACTAATTTGACATTAGATATAGAGGAAATTGAAGTTATTTTTTACTGCAAAATACTTGGGAAATGGCAAAGGTCTTACATCATGCGAAGTGCTGAATCAGACCCTACACCCCTTTCTCCCAGACTTAAGTTTCTACACAGCATGTCTGAACAAAAGAATTTGTGAGGGTGATGGGGAAGCACCTTTGAGCCAATATGCCCCCAGAATTCTACCTCCCTTTTATTGGAGGGGTGCAGAAGGAGGTGTCAGTTGAGCAGAGCATGGAATGGCGACAGACATGCTCAGCCTAAGCAAGCCAGGCTCTTGCTGCAGCTTCCCAAGTGACTGTGCTAAAGTTATTCAGAAGTGTAAAATTATAGTTGAACCTGCTTTATAATAACCATGTCCTGAAATAATCTGAACACACACTGTTTTAAAGAGCTGAGCATTATAATTTGTATTTACCACGGAAGTTTTTCCCACTCCTGCAAATTATTCTAAATGTTTCCCAGGTTGCAGGACACGTTGGTGATGTTGTTTTCTTGTTTTGTGTTGCTTGCTGTCTTGAAGGGTAGAACATGCAGGTTGCCTCCCGTCGTTCAGAGTCTGTTATAAGCAGTCTGTATCTAAATTTCCATCTTTGGTTGGTTGACGTTTTTTATCCTGTTTTTAAGGATAAGAAAAACTATATTGTGTGTGGGTATTACGATCACAGTCTGTCCTTTCTGCCTACCAGCTCCCTTCAGCCCTTTGAATATTTTTAATCTATCTTATGAAAGAGTCAAGCACTTTTCTTGCCCTTGAGCATGTAAGATATGTTCACAGCAAAGGTATTCTGAATGACCCTGTGGAGATCCTCTCTGTGGCTTCTCTTTTGCAATCCCGTCTGCACTCCCACAAAATATGGCCAGAAATGGAAAATTGCAGCAATGGAAGGACGGCCTGCAGCTTCTGTGTGGTATGGAGCTGGATGCACCAGGCAATAAAATGTGATCCTTGTGTTTCAGATGATCCTCCCTCTTCCTCTTTTGTCAGTTTACTTGGGAATATGAATTTATGTGCATCCAGACAATGCAATATTGTAGGTAAGTCTTCCACTCAGTCTTATGCACCAGTCAGTACCAGAATTTTAGCTTTGTATTCCTCTAGGCATGTAGCTCACTATGCAGCATTATTTTCCCACTTCAGTTATCCATTAGCTTAAGACTTTCATAACCCAGGAGGACACTTAAATCTCTTTTCAATCATTATGCCTCTGAACACTTTCCCCTAATGTCTTGGCTTTCTTTTGGAATCTTTTTGTCTTACAATTTTTATCCTGCATTTACCTGCATTTGCCATCGTGCGAGTATTTTCCTGAATTGCTCTAACCCTCTTTATTCTCGATGGTTAAGGTGATGTCGTGGGTAGATAGAAAGGTATGTGCTGTAGTCTTCAACTGTCAGTCAGACTCAGAGAATACTGAACTTAGTGCACCTTGGCTTTGCAACTGCCCTTCTGTGCGTCTCCATACAACGCATGTGGGCATCCCCTAAAGCTTTCGTACCTAAATGCTGCCAAGTCACAGTCTCCTTCATTTTTGCTTCATACCACTATGGACAGTCTCACTTCTTAGCAAGGGAGAGGGTTGCTGCAGCAGGAACCAGCCTGAACGGTGCTGACAGATCCAACAAGAAAGCCAAGCAGGGAGGGCAGTGCCAGTGGGGTGCTTGCCCGCTGGGCTTTGCTCAGGCTCTCTAGCATAGATGTTGACCTGAAAACACTTTCAGAAATCGTCATTAAAGTCATGTGGATCTGCTTATGCATAATCTTTTTTTTAAAACAACAAAACAGTTTGTGCTGTCTCCGGGATTCATAGGAGCCAGCTATTTCAGAGTGTTATTTACTTTTGTGATGTTTATCTTTCGCCCACTGGTGGGTGTGAACATCACTGGGTTTACAGTGTGCAAAGCAACAACCCAGGACTATTTTTACATCCGACTGGTTTTTTTCCATTCGAGTTTACACAAACTTTTCTTTTAAGGATCCTTGAGAGCTGTAAAAACAGTATAGCACAATCTGATGCTTCACAGTTAACGAGAGGGAATTAAAGCACCCTATGTTTTTCAGTTTAGAATTAAGTGCAATGTAAAGAGACTGCTGAATGTAGTTATTTAAGGCAAAAGGCATGAATGATTTCATGTATTTCATTCTGATCACTTTTCTCTCCCGTTTTTGATTAATGAGGCAATGTAAAAATAGAATAAACCTGGCATTTTAAATCAGGGATGAATAAAATGAAAACCTAGTAATTTAGAGTAGCTTACTCATCTCTCTGTAAGTGTGGCTATTACTTGACATATCATATGCATGTATCATCCTTTCCCTATCACTTATTTTTAATTGTTTAGCTTGAGATTATTTTCTTATTCCTCTCCCATCAGGCAGGTGAGAGTTTCTATTCACTTTAGTTCACTGATAAAGGTGCTTTACATAGCCAATACTTAAAATTCTTTTACAGCCATGACTTTATCTTCTTGGAAGAGTGAGATTTTGTTTGTGATTATTTTTTTTTATTGAAAAAGATACTCATTAAGAGCTTATTTACTGCCTGGCACTTTATTTGAAGGGCAGATGACTATGAGATTGTTAAATATACAAGTGTCCTAAGAGACTTAAATTCTTTGCATAAGAACAAAGACATCGTTAGCTAATGTGGCTTTGCCTCTGACCCCAAAAGTAGAAAGTCAGAAGCAAGTTCTTTGTCTGGTGAAGCATTGGCAGCCATCCTTGAGATTGCAAAGATGTGCCTGCTGAGGGAAAGTTCCTTGTGTATTATGCTGTTTACCTAAGGGTTATATTCAAGATACTCTCTGAACAGCTTGGCTGATTATTGAAAAATGCCTTATAGTAACTTCCAGCCTAAGTTGATCGATATTAGTGCACAGCTCTAGATGGGAGGGAGGGAGCTATTTAAACATTGAGAGCCTCTGGGATAACTGTGAATGAAAAAATAATGCAGAACAAATACGTTGAAGGGTTCAAGAGAGAAGAGTATCTTGCCTCTGTGCAGGGGAAAGAAAAAAAAAGAAGTTGTTAAATTGCAGCAGAAAAACCATTTGAATTCACTATTAATAAAGTGAAGGTGGATTTTTCCCTAGGCCAAGCAAGGAAAAGAAAAAAAAAACAATCCCAACAAATTGTAATGCTCTTTAATGTAGAGAGAAGCTAAAAGTTATCTACAGACATCCTCCCTTAGAAAGCTTACCCTCACTGCAGGCCTCTGAGACATTCTTGGTCTGTGGCCCTGTTCTAAGCTGCCACACCTGTGGTTTTGGGTGCCCAGTTTGGGCTTATTCCCCCTCCCTAGAGCAGGCAAAATTGAAAGTTACTGATTTCTATGCCAGAAACACCAGAAAATGAAAACCTCTCTTCTTCCAGCATCTTAGAGGAACAAGTGAAAATGTGGAGTAAAAGGGTCCTAGCACCTGAAAATTATGCATTCCCCCCCCCCCCATGAGCATGTAATAATTAAAATGTTCTGATGCATAGAATTTTGCCAACATTCAAATGATCTACGGGATTTTAGACACCCTGATGGAGAAGGTGGGCATTGTTCCAGTTTGTTGGTGAGCATGTGAAGAGAGGAAGGCAAAGCAGTGATGCTGCAAAAGAGATTTTCTACTCTCTTCTTCACAGAAATTTAAATATCAGAGATTCACTGAAGTCTTGTGCCAGGTGATATCCTAAGTAACTGGAAGTCGGGAGAGGTATCTTTGTCACTCATTTCTTCTGACTTTTGTGAGAACCATGTCCTTCCTGTGTCTCCATTCTCTGTAAATGATGAGTCTTTGGTTTTGTCAGTTCATAAGGAAACCATCAGGGTTCAGTGTTGCATTTATGTGATGGCTGACAAGATAGAGGAGGACACAGGAGGAGCTGGTGGGAAAAGCCTGACAGGAGAAGAATGGGGGAAGGAAAGAAATGGGATTGTATCATGGAAAATGGGAAATATGTTGATCTGTTTCGCAGAGCAAGATGGAAGATGAAAACTTAATTTCTAATGGAGGAACACGGGAAGCAGATTGTCTTGCTGAAAGATTTTTGGACACTTGGAGTGAAAAGTGTGATGCGCCTGTAAAGGCTAGTGGTGAAAACTCTTTTCTGGTGCATGTGGTTAAAATTATGTAGGCAGAGAAGGCTTCAGCTATGGAGCCAAACAGGATGGAAACAGGATAGGTTCCTTTAGTAGGTCAGTTGGTGTTAGCTTTCAGAATTTAAAGAAGTTTGGAGTACTTGGCATCCTTTTTTATCAGTTGTTTGGCTCATGTGTGTTAAGGAACAGACTGAACTTCCATCATTGCAGAGGATGAGATGGGAAAGTAATCAGTGTGCAACTCACTGTTGCTTTAATTGTTTTCTGCTTTGTTTCAGCTGTGTTTGTTACTGATGGGGGGTGCTGGGAAAGAAGCGATGACTCTTCATATGAATAATTCTTAAATATAATTCTGGTTATAACTGTGCTTACTATGTCATACAGAAACTCTACAGTTCCATAGGAAAGGTGGAGCTCTAAGAACACTCATGGAAATGGTTTGCAGTGTGGAATACTTAAATCAAGTTAGTAACATGCCTGTTTGTTGTACCACGATGCAGAAGGGATTCTGTGGGGCCTGGGAAAGGGTGGATCCAGTTCCCAACTGCACTAACCAGCAACACCGACTGCTGCCCCTGACTTGGGAAACATATTTTAGGAAGTCTCATGACTGCAGCGCAGGACTGTAATTTTGCTTTGTGACTCATGCTGAGATATAGTCCCTGTGTGTCTTTTTGTCTGGGCACCTAATAAAACCCTGACCACGCCTGTTTATGGATGCAGCAAAATGGCAGGGAGTTTATTTTTATACTATTGATTCTGATGAATGCCACTTATAATCAACACCTCCATGAGGAACTGGCTTGTGTGCAGAAATGCTCTTATGTTGAAGGGTATGCATCAGCAGCGCGGTGTTGTCCCAGGGTGTTTATCTCATGAAAGCCAGAACCATTACAGTTATAGAATATCAAATGCCTTGAATGGGTCACATTTATTTTATGATTTCTGTGATCATATATATCTTTTGATGATTTTGAAGATCATTCTTGTTTGTAAATAGTGAGATGTGCTCACTTTAGAATGAGATAATTAATTCTGTGAAGGGACCAGATGACAATTTTGGGGAGCATTCCTGTCCTACAGAGCATACAGGTCACCATGCTTTTCTGATGAGACAGAAAAATTACTTGCAAGAAGCTGTTAGGTTAATTACTCTTTAGAAAAGGGGGCTAAATTCTAAGAAGTGTGCAGCACTCTGTTGATAGAATGGTGGTTGCTGGCAGACTAAAACAGCAAAAATATTTTGGAAATGATCCCTCCCTCCTTATTTTAAACAACACAGCAATTTGGACCTGTGAATTTTGACAACGGCTTTGGAGCTGGCAGGATTCAAATGTGCATTAAATGAAGCTGCATTTTTATGCATCAGTTTGGATTATAAACGAAATAACAATTTCAAAAATCAATGAGAGAGATATATAGGATGGTCACTTATTTCTTTCACAGACTGTGACATGGAGCTTAGAGGATGCTTGCAGTCTGTTTTGCCCAGAGCATCTTATTTTCAAGCTGAGCTCTGTTCAGTGGGATCGGAAGCACTGCCTATTTTTACTGCTCAGTGCTAACAATCCCATCTTCCGACCTCTGTTAATTCAGTTATTGTTGTCAACATTTTTGTATGAGCATTTATGTGTGTTTTTTGGCAGATCACCATTTTCTCCCCTCCCACCCCGTAGCAGTAAAGGTGCGTGTAGTGCTTGCAGAACATGTTCTATGTGCATGCTGCACATCATGGCCAACATAGAGCTTATGGACATCAATCATTCGATTGTTCTTTAAACACTGTTTTAACAGGCATTCATTGTATAAATGGATCAGGTTATTGACCTTTGCCAGCAATTGCTTGCTACAGGTCATCATGGCTTAATGACACTATCAAGAAGCATATTCTGTATTGTAGATACTTTCAAGGGTTCATGCATTGTCTCTCACTAGGAGACATGGCTGGCTAAAGTATCTTGAATTAGCAAGTTATTTGATGTCATTATTAAAATATGCTGAGCATTTCCAGCTACTTATACAATAGGAGAGCAAAACACTTCTGTTTTCTACAAAAGCAAAGCCCAGGAAGAAGAGTTATTTGCCATATTGATACAGTTGGTTTTTAATTCTGCTCCTTTTCTCCTTTACAATTTAGTCTTCTATCTAGAATAGAGTGGTGCAGTCTTCTGAATATCCTCTGAAAATTGTTTGACTGGTCTGCAGAGCTCCAGCTTCAACCCCTCCATTTCTAGGAATACTATAGATCTAATTGGCACTATTAAATCATTCCAGTACATAATAGATGGAACTTCTGACTAAATCAACTATGTTTTTAATGAAAATAAGAGGTTTTAAATTAGAATTGATACAGCATTCTTTATTTATTTCTATGGGGTGGGAAGGTTCTTAGCTGTAATGGCTGATTCAATTTAAAAGAGGGAAAGTAGCCAGTATTCTATAAATTTTCTCTTCTGGTTAAAGTTTAAGGTGGTACTAACTTTTCAAATACCAGATTATTAAATTGGACTACTTCAGCTGACTGTCTGTAAGTTTTTCCAGTATGTGGATCTATTGTGGTTTCTGTGGCTCCCCATGTCACGATCTTAAAATTGATTTTCTGTTCACAGAAAACATACACACCACGCAAATCACATTCTTATAATCCTATTTTTCCTTGTTCATTGCATTAAAATGTGGGCTCTACATGAATCAGAGAGTTCTTAAAAGCTTTAAGATGGGTATTAATCAATAAATCTTCATTCCATTGCTAGAAAATAATGCCGTAGCATTACTTTCACTTCACAGTGAAAAGCTGGAGAGAGACATTTTACAAGGGCAGGAGTAATAGGACAAGGGGGAATGGTTTTAAACTGAAAGAAGATAGAGTAGATACTGGGAAGAATTTCTTTACTGTGAGGGTGGTGAGGCGCTGGCACAGGGTGCCCAAGAAGCTGTGGCTGCCCCATCCCTGGCAGTGTTCAAGGCCAGGTTGGACAGGGCTTGGAGCAACCTGCTCTAGTGGAAGGTGTCCCTGCCCGTAGCAGGGGGGTGGAATCAGAGGAGCTTTAAGGTCCTTTCCAACCAAGGCATTCTGTGATTCTGTGATAGTCAAGAGAGACTCTTAGAAGCCTGCAGAACAGATGTGGCCAAAATGCAAATGTTGTTCTGTAGTCATTCCTCTTTAATCCAGAAAACATTTTCTTGTACAATGTAAAGATCTTTCTGGTGTAATAATTGTTCCATTACATGAGTCTTAGTCTTTGCTTTTCTCCTACTGCTTGTTTCAGACCCTGCTCTTCAATAGCCCAGATTTCTCTCCCTAAATTGTGTTTTGTTCATCAATATATTCCAGTCAGTTCTTTAACTTTTGTCTTGTTTTGCTTTCCATTGCTGTAGCAAAACATCTTCTCATGTCATTTAATTTTAATAGTGCTTATTACCAATTTTTCTGATGCTTATTAATAGCTTTACAGTGAAAAGCTGAATATAAAGCACAAGGGATGATCTTGAAGAAAACTAGGTTTAAGGTCAGAAGTAGCGAATTATCTTTTCTTCTGACTCTATGTGACTTTAAGTTAGCTACATCCTTCTTTTCAGCTTCTGAGCTGAAAAAAAAATTATAATAAGACTTTTTAGTCCTGGGAATACTGTGGAGATCTCTTTAGTTGTAGCTACTCCATATTTTCATAGATTTTAAGATGTGGAAGGAAAGCAATAATTATTTGTCTAACATTGTTTATTTGTCTGCATTGAGATTGTAGAAGTTAATCAGTTAATTCTGGAATAGAGAAAGCATTCCTACCACTTGACTCTAAAACAGGTGTAACTTCAAGGAAGAAGGGACAACAAGCAGGTACAAAACTGGTGCAGGGGAGGAGAATCAGGACATAAAAGAACTATTTGAGAGTTTCATCTAAGTAAATCTCCTCACAGCAGTCTCCATTCTTTTTTGCCAGGGTTACATTTGATTGCTGGCTTTGACAGCTCGCTGTTGGCAATAGGTTTCATAAATGTCTAATCCAGCTGGATTGTCCTGTCTTCACATTTCCTTCCTACATCAAGAGTGTATGCTATTAGCAAGAAAAAAAAAAGAAAGAAGGAGGAAGAAAAAGCTGGCTGCTTCCGTTATGGGGTTTAATATAAACCAGAAAATGTAATCTTAATAATTAAAGCCATAAAGGCTGAGGTAGTGTTTTGGTTTGGGGGTGGGGAGAGAGAAAGCGAAAGCTCACAACGCATCCTTGACATCTTCAAGATAGATTCAGAGCTGTGATTTCAGCACCAAGACCTAACAAACGCCAGATACAAAGTGCAGTGAATGCGGTATTCATAAATGTGTATGGTCTTTGTGACTTCATGTCAGCAGGGTTCTGTAGACTCTCATTTGTATCAAATAAACTTCAAATGGTAAAGAATACGTGTGAGCCAGGGATGAGTATCACTTTGAATTTTTTCTTGTGTATCCTAGCTGAAATAGGAAACATAGCTGGTTTCCTGTTTGTCAAGAGTGAAAAACATTATCTTTTTCTGTAATTATTAGTAATAGTGTCAATTTAATAAGTTATTCACTCATGACAACAGGACTTATATTCTATATAATATATATAATATGCTGATAGCTTGTGTGGAATAGTGTTTGTTTTAGGAAGGTGTAATCTGACAGTAATGCAGTGTACATTGCAAATCTCGATGTCGCAACTGCACTGCACAGTGAAGACAAGTGGTGATAACTTGTTTCTTACAGTTCCTTCCTTCTTCATCATGGATGATACCCTCATAAACTTGCTAGATTTTGTGCTATTCCTTACCCATTCTGGGACTAGACATTTAGAAATTCATCTAAGACAAAGGTTCATGATTGTGGCTGAGATTTCCATGTACTTCAGAAGAAATTATGATTACATGGTACATCAGTGAACAAGAGAAGCCAGATCAGAGATGGCAGGAACATAATGAGGTGATGAGTTGTTTATGCTTGCTCCTCTCAGTCATGGCAACATGGGAGAAATTGTGGAAATGCTTGAGTAAAAATTTAATGAGTGAATGATATCTAAGCTGAGAAAAGAGTAAATGGGCTGATAGCAAATGGGAGAAGTGAGACCATGAAGGGATTGACAATGGAAGAAATGTAGCACTTGTTTAATGTGCTGAACTGGGGAGAGGCAATGGTTTAGTGGGAGGTGTCCCTGCCCCTGGCAGGGGGGTTGGAACTAGATGATCTTAAGGTCCTTTCCAACCCTAACTATTCTATGATTCTATGACTTGAGAGAGAAAGAAGACCAGTATGACGCTAAAAAAAATGTTGTTTGTAATAGTTGCGTTACTGTAGGCGATACATAGATTTTTGGCAATGCTGTAATAGAATGTAGTGAAGAGGATGTAATAATATAAGAAACGAGCAAGAGCCTAGAAGATAATTTTAGGAAGGTGGATGGATGGGACCAGTCTGTTTCCTATTGACATCATGCAGAAAGAATCAGACAGTTTGCCCAAAAATGAGGACTGAGAAAACAGAACGGAGTAAAAAAAGATGTTGAGGCTGGGTGGTAAAGAAGTTGATCATGTTGCATCACAAGAGAATAGATGGAGTAGAAACATGTTGGGGAGACAGGGAACTGCTGTGTTGAGTTGAATTTGCATTGAAGGCTAAGCAATGAGAGAGGTGGGAGAGGAAATGGCAATGGAGGAGTGAGGGAAATCTGTCACTTATTAAATAGTAGCCGAGTTTGTGCATGACATTATCCAGGCATAAATCAACTGCAGATCTGTAGGGAGGAAGGGAACCAAAACCAGAGCGTTACACAGTCCTCACAGAGAGGTCGGGATCCTGAGTGCAAAGGGAGGAGGAGATTTCAAGGGGGAAGGCATGACCGGCTGTGTCAAAGGCACATGTGAGCTCTTATCATCTACCAGCTTCTCACCTGTAAAGGTTCCATGTCCCTTCATCCGTCCTCATGTTAAGCAGAGGGGCTGGCTCTAGCCGTGTCAGTAGAAGCAAGCCAGCACTCTGGTTTGGGCTGGGATTGTTTTTAAAACACCATTACCTCATGCATTCTCTCTGGGATAGTGGGTTTGTAAGAGGAATCCCCACATGCACCCAAGGTTGACATGCTAGTTTACATGCTTACAGATGCTGGTACCTAGTGTTTATATTATTGGTAATTATGATAGTTTGAAGTTGAAGGAGGGGCACCAAAAAAATCTAATTATTTGCTCTAAGATGTCCTGATAACAGGACGTCTAAGCAGTATGTGGGCACTTGCTTGTTATAGTGGAATTCTAGTGGAAGCAGTATTTACCCATTTTACAGATTGAGTAAATAGGATAAAAGAATTAATGTGACTTGCCAAAAAAAAATCAGGCAAGAAATCTGTGATCAGCTCATAGTCCCTGCTTGTAAGCATTCTGTTTTATTTCTTTAGAATAAAAAGCAATTAAAGCAACAAAAAGAAATAAAATAGAAATGAAATGAAACTCGGCATGTCTTAAGCAATTCCTTTGCCAAAACTTATGATTTGATGTGAAAGAGATTGAGGTTTTCCTCCTTGATAATACATTAAAAAAATATTAAATCATTCTTTTTCCTTAAGTGGGAATAATATTTAATTGCCATGTAAACTGGTTCTTTAAAATCCCATAGTTTTACCCACAATTATCCACGAACATTTAATAAGTCTTAAAATATTCATAACACACGGAGATCATTACTCTTGAGACCTTTGTAGAAAGCAGTGAAATGTGTTAGACATATGGCAGAAACCTCTTCATTTCTTATTTCTTGCTATAATTATATGAAAGAAAGGAAAATACTCCGTTCTTTACCCCATTGCAATCTGCATGCCATTGTTTTTTCTGTTGTGGGCCAAAGTCATCTTGTACACATGCTCACTGAAGAACATGGAGTTAATCATGCTTGAATTTAGCTCAGTAAATATAAGCACAACAACAGTAAATCACTGTTTTTTTGCAGTTTTCCATACAGTATTTCAGATAACAAAAAAGAGGAAATAATTTATTTCTATATCCAACATGACGTTAACAGCCCAAACTGTGTTGCATGACAGATGCTGGTACCTAGTTTTTATATTATTGGTAATTATCTAAAGCCGTTAATTGCTGTGACATTGAGTATTAAGAAAAAAACAAACAAGAGTTGATATGTCCTGCATTGGAAATGTATCGTAAATACAAGAAGCCTTTGTCAAGGTACTGACTGTTGGTAGAAAGGATGAACAGTTTTGTTTTAATTATATTTCATTGTGATTGTCTAAAGTCAAATGGAACCTTCATGGATTATATCTAAAATAAAACTGTGGTTACAGTATATGGTCATAATCCCCAGATCTGTTGTGTCGAAATGACAGTATAATGAGTAGAAGTTAAAATGTCCTCTGCTTTCAAGTCATCATGGTTGTCATTTGATTAAATAATAGTGCATTCTGTTTGATGTCTTGGCTTTATTATTCAGAAGCACTTCAGTATATGTGTCCTACCTTTGTGTTATGTGCTCCTGGCAACCAGGTATCCATATAGGTTCTTATTTACGCACCTGCAATGGATACACTGTGCGTTTAGCTTGCATGTGTGCTGCTTGAATATGGAATTTTAATTATTCCTCTTAATTATGGTGCATTCACCAAAAAGAGGGAAATCATTGGTCAGGTACAAAAAGAAACTGCTTAGTATTTGAAGGAATTTGATAATTTTGTTGTAGTTCGTAGCTTGGCAGGTGGTAATAATGCTATGCCAGCACTGTCAAAATATGAAAATTAAAGTGACGATGGGTTTTAATGAAATCCATTTGACAAATATAATTAAGGTGTTTTAATATGAAGCCCTGTAATAAAGACTACCGGTGGACTCCCTGAGGTCCTGACTAATTGTGTAGATTGCTTTTAAGCTTTGAATAGTTTTATTGGATAATGAACTGTTAAGAAGTGTTAGATCTTTCTTAAGCAGAATTTGGTTTGAAAAAGAAGAGGAGAGACAGGCCTGAGGTGTGGCATTTTAAACATAATTAGAAGAGAGATTTAAGTTAACATCTTTGATCTTGCTGTCAGTTTTTGATTAGAGCTGTAAATGCTTTAATCAAGTGCAGTGTAGTCATTACATTTCTAACTGTTTTTAAACTGCGAAATTACTGAGACACTGACATCGGTTTAACACTTCTTGAGAATTTCCAGCAAAGTTATGTTTGTAAACTGGGTGTTTGCATTAAAATGTCATACTGCAATAATTTACCAATTCAGTACATCATGGGATAATTATATTCTGGTGCCCAAATAATCTGCAAATTCTTCATGAGATTGAATACATAATGTCCTGTAGTTGGGAAGAGGGTGCCGCTTCAAATTTCACTATAAAAATCATTTCTAGTATTGTTTTTTCAATTAAAACTGTATTCAAACCGGAAGTTATAAAGAAAATTAATATATAAGAAGCTAAGCACAGTATTTAAATACCTTCCATAAGAATACAATCCTTTTAATGATACCTATTGTGTTCTGCCAATGTGGATTCCTTCACACCCATTTTAGAAACAGAGAAACAGGCACAAATATTTCCCAGGTGTACAGCAGCGGCTGAGCCCATGATAATATTATGTTTGCTCAAATCCCTATCTTGCAATGCTAAAGACTCTTTAAAGGAATTTCAGAACTATCAGTTTATTTATCCTTTTTGTTGGTGTCCAAACAGCAATAAAATGTGAAAATGGCAATGTTCACAGGTGTGTAACATCAGTGAGGATGGGTAGCTGATGGTACCTACCCATAGGTGGCATGCCTTTCATTTCAAATACAGAGCCCAGCAGTTTGGGGTCCTTTCCCAGATCTGACCTTGCTTCCCCATGTTCTTGATCTTTGAGCATGACAGAAAATTCAGATCATAGAATCACAGAATCATAGAATAGGTAAGGTTGGAAAGGACCTTAAGATCATCAACTTCCAACCCCTCTGCCATCGGCAGAGACACCTCCCGCTAAACCATGCCAACCAAGGCTCTGTCCAGCCTGGCCTTGAACACCACCAGTGATGGAGCATTCACAACTTCCCTGGGCAACCCATTCCAGTGTCTCACTACCCTTACAGTAAAGAATTTCTTCCTTATATCTAATCTAAACTTCCCCTGTTTAAGTTTGAACCCATTACCCCTTCTCCTCTCACTACAGTCCCTAATGAAGAGTCCCTCCCCAGCATCCCTATAGCCCCCCTTCAGATACTGGAAGGCTGGTGTGAGGTCTCCACGCAGCCTTCTCTTCTCCAGGCTGAACAGCCCCAACTTTCTCAGCCTATCTTCCTGCAGGAGGTGTTCCAGTCCCCTGATCATCCTTGTGGCCCTCCTGTGGACTTGTTCCAACAGTCCATGTCCTTTTTGTGTTGAGGACACCAGAACTGTACACAATACTCCAAGTTGCTTATCTCTTTACTGTGTCGGGCTAGGGGCATACTGATTTGTTCATGTTGGTCCTGTAGAAATGTAGAAATAAGCTACAGCAAAGAAAAACGTACTTGATTTGTGCTGCCTGCAGCATACAGAACATTCACACAAATAAATGTTAACAGTGGCCTGCCAGCAAGTCCTACGAAATTGTTAATTACATCCCACAGCAAACCACCTGATGTCTTTGGCAGCATGTCCTGCATGCTAACATGTCTGAGGGCTGGCAGACCAGGAGAGAGGGGAGATGTCATGCAAACCTAGGACATCCTCACAGAGACTGGTCAGCTGCCAGTGCTTCTTCATGGCACCTTCAGTGCATCTGTCTGCTGACTGCATTTCAAGTGACACCCGACAAGGAGAAGCAGTCTCTTGGGTGACCCTGACCCAGGTCAGTGGGGACTCAAAGACCATATCTCGTAGCTGATGTGGCACTGCAGGCAGCTGCTTCGGAAGAATCCAAGCAAGACTGCTGCCCTGTGCAGTAAGCTGCTCTGTTCTGGAGCAGTTTGGTTTTAGAGATCTTCATGTTTGCCCCAGTTAAACCATATAGCCATAGCCTAATGTAGAGATGCCAAAAGCATTGATAAGTATTGCTGAGTTCCTCCATCAGAAGAAATCACACTTGTCATCTTAGGCACTTACTGAAAAATCATGTTTTGCATCTATACTTTCTTGCATGGATCCCTTAGAAACATATTGTGTCTACATGCTGTAAAGGCCCCATGTAAGTCTACCTCTTAAACACCATCTGAAGAGCTGAACTTGATCCTTTAAATATGATTCTGCTCTGAGGAGTGCTGTAAAATATCTATTATGGAAAAGTCTTTATTTCTATCTCAGCAATTTGCAGAAGAAATACCTTTGTTTGACAAGTACAAGAGCAGACACTTTTTTAATGTATTTTTTTTTAAATATATATAGCCCTGCAAATTCAGCTTGTATTTGAAAATCAGTCTGGATTCTTTCCTTGTATGCCTCCTGATAACAGTGATTCTGCAGGCCATCAGGTATTTCTCATTGTTCCCTCTGTTCCCTTGCTGTGGGTTTATTGAGGTGGTGGTTTTGTCAGCTTTACTCTATATAATCGAAGGCAACATTGCAGATGGAAATCACTAGCACTTAGCTCATGTGTGTGAAAATGGAGTACAATCCATAGCTGCGTTGGTCCTGCAGGATAAAAATAAAAATGTAAATAAAGGGAAAATGACTTGAGGTGGGAAGTTGGAAGTGGCAGAAGACAGGAGTCCATAACAAGTGTGCTGTGTAAGCAGCACAGCAATGTTTATGTTAATACTCTGTTCTTTAGGAGCAAGTTTTTCAATTACTCTTTATTTAAATTAACACAGGTTCAGGTTGGTGTATGTAAATATCATTATGTATAAAACCAAGATTCAAAATGTAATAAAACACACAAACTACTAAACTTCATCACCAAACAAAAAAAAACTAGCAAAATGAGCATTGCATAGAGATCTCTCCAGAGGCCAGAATAACATTCTGGGACAGAGCTGGAATGTGAACCACAGCCAGCCATAAATCTATGGACTGTCCTTTTCCTCTGCTCCTTGTCCCTCCATCTCCAAGTAGCTGCATCAGATCTCCAGAGTCCTGATAGAAGAAACATGCTTCTCTGCAAGCAAAACCCCTACCATGACAAAATTGGTGTGCATTTCACATCACACAGTTTTCTAGTTGTAAATTACCCACTGAATAAACTAGCACTGTCTTGAAAGGGCTTTTTCCTCTCCAAATTGCCACCTCTTTGGAGAGATATTACATTTTCAAGGGAAACTGAAGCTTCATGAATAATTTTGAATTCATTTTGCCTCCTTTATAGATCAAGTCTTAAAAGATTTTTCTGGTTTTGGAAGAAACCTTGAACAGTAACTTTCCTCAGCATTCTCTTTATTATTATTTTTTAAACCTCGGTACTTTCAGCCTCCAACTTTACAATACAGTTCTTTTATATGGCGTTTAGAGTTTGAGAGATTTAGTTGGTGGAAAAATGGGAAATGTTGAAAGGATGAGCTAATTAATGTTTCCTCAGCTTACCTTAAGAATGCTATTGTGTTAGAGTTTTGCCACATATGTAATTTATACCTGTTAAACCTCTGTTTTATCATCTATTACTGACTTCTAGGCTTCTGTTTGCACTTACTGTCTGTAACAAGCATTTCATTTTATATGGAGAGAAAATGGTTTCAGTTACTTTTACTGTACCTGAAAAGGAGAATGGGATTTGCAAATGATAAATGGGGAAGTTGACTAGCTAACTAATAAAGATTTGTCTTAATCAAGTATGATTTGTCAGAACAGGAGCGCACTGGGGTCAGGGCACATGCAATGAATAATACAGCATTCACTGGAGAAAAGGACCAGGCAAAAGGCCTCATAAATATGCTGCGATTACCCATTGCTAATTCGTATTCAAAGAGTGAATTGCACTGAAGCCAGCTTCGAGGTTGCTGAGCTGTTCACCTGCTTTGTGGGCTTTCCGATGTGTAAGAAAGTTTATTTGTATATAAATATGAAAACATTGTGTATATATGTACACACACAGATTTTTCAGGATGCTTTATTTTTGCATAAACTGCTACACTTCTTGGTCAATGGTTTTAAGCATTATTTATTAATCATCCTCTAGGTTTCTTTCATTCTTCTCATGTCTGGGCACTATTTTGTTTCTATTTTTTATTGTTTAAATATGAATGTGAGTGCAGCAGGAGATAGTTCTATTCGCACTTCGAATAAATTGCTGAACAGTGCAAAAAAGGCTAAAACACTCTTTAGCTTCATGGAAGTATTAAAGATCACACAAACATAGACTTTTTGCTTGTGTCGCCAGCTATCCTGACTTTCTAATTGGTCTGTGAATTTAGGATAAATCTGGTGCATCAGGATGTTGGGATAAACCTGAGCAAACTCTAAAGTAATTTTATGTGCCTCATTTGTTGACATTGCTTTTTGCTTCCAAAGGCGATTTTATTTAATTGAAAGAGTTAAAGAATATATTCTTCTCATAGATTTTCTGATGTCCAGGAACTGAGATATTGCAAAGAACCTTGTTCTTATTGATGAGTTTTAGCTGCATAAATAGGTCACAAAGAATTAACTTTTAAAAAAATATTAAATTGTTGCACGGCTTACAGATATAAACAGCAGACTTTGTTCTTCATCTTTGTACTGTTTAAATGTCACATGCTATGGTTTTGTGTAGTTAAATAAGTTTGAAAAAATACCTGGCTGCACACTTCGATTTTACAGCATATTTCAACATTTCAAAATGTTTTCTTGTCTTTTGAAAACCTAATGAAACTTTGTGTTGTTTGCTGGCTGGCTGATAGTTTGTCTCATCTATTTGGTGCTCAATTCTGTGTCTTGAAGTGCATTTATTTCTTTAAATCAGCTATAGAGGTAGGGCCAGCTTTATGAGCCTCGAGCTGCTAAATGCAGGAGTCTACGTTGCCAACTCTCTGCCTACACGTTTTAAGTCTTTGAAATAACTAGAACTGCAGGGTCCAAAGTAATTATTTACACTGCTTTCAGTTCGTAGCAAACTTGGTAGATGGTGGAATGTTTTTTATTAAATTATGATTATGAATCCAGCCTTAGTTGCATGAACCAAAGATCACTGTTGTGTCCTCTCAGTGCTGTTTGGAGTCATAGGTTTAATTAAGTGATGGCTTGTGGCTCAAGTTTTAGAGGGTATGTTTCTGCAGCTTAATTTAGATGCAGTTAGGATTTTTAATACTCTCCCCTGCTAAATTGCTTTCAGAAAAGTTCAAGATTGGCAGTACTGTAATGAAGCAGCATCCATTACCTGCACCAAGCTCAGAGTGAGGATGGACTTCTTCCATCCTGACAGCACTTAAATAGTAGGGAAAGAAGATACTGAGGGCCAACTTCACTTGTATAAGTGATTGAAATGGGGGTAGCAAGTTGTTTACTTATTAATGCACTAAGTAAGGATTTTTGCCTTAGAACTCATTTGAAGGAAGTGAGGGGAAGAAGATGCAAAGGGAGGAATCTGAAGCAGTTGAGCATCACTGAGCTGGTGTGTGGCTAGAACAATGGGCTGGATTTCAGTTGTAGACAAGCACTCAGGAATATCAAAGTCTGCCACCTCCTGTGAATGTTGCTGTGAGGATGTTAGTAAGGGAGCTCAGCTAGCTGGGTGATAGGAGTAGACACAAAAAAATACATCAGTTAGCGAGAAATGAATAGTTTTATACCAGCAGACTGATGTAACTTAAGATTTCAGAAAAGGTATGAAACCTTAGAAGAAGAAAAGGCTGCTGGAGGTGAAGTTACTGGGTCTGTCATATATCATCTTTCTCCTTTCTTTTTCCTGTTTTCTTCTCATTCATCTGCCTTTTTTTTCCTGCGGAAGGACAGAGTAGGCCTGGACCATGGGAGATGTTAGTTAAGAAATGCTCACAGTTTGTTCTTAAAGGCATGTGGCATCTTCCTCAAATCTTTTCTTTCTTATTTTGAACAAAGCACAAAGCCTGGATTCTGATTAAGTGCTCTGGATATTTTTCTTTCTCGTTTCCCTGACCTTGGGATCAAGGAACACCTTTTACTGTTGGCCAATGGAGATAATTCCATGAACATCCATTATAGCTTATAGGGACCTTTGTAATTTGAAAAATATTTGTATTTTAAGTTTGGTGGACATCTTGGACTTTGGGAGTTTTTTTGATGTCACAATAAGACTGGGCAACTGTTTTTATCCTCTCTTGCAACGGAACTTCTGACAGCTCTGGAAGTGTTGCATGTTCTCAGTGTATGCTGTTGACTGTCAGTACTCTTTCTATTAGTACAACATTTGTCAGTACTCTTACTACTGCAACATCTGCATCTGCTGAAAAGGGCAACTAGTACCTATAGCATATAGCTAATTTTTATTTTACTGTGTTAAGTGGCCACTTAACAGCATGCAGATTAACCACTCTGTGGCAGATTCTTGAGGCATTTGAGCACCAACTCTTATGTTTCACTGTTCTGTTAATGCTCTACAAATTGTCTCTCCATTGGCTTATAGCCATATTATCCTTCATTTATCTATATTAACCTGTACTTGTCATTTAATAACTTTAATGATCTAAATCCTCTGTCTCTAATTATATTGGCTGTTCAATGTAAATATAGATCAACTGTGAACTTGTAAATTTATAGGACTTTTACCTGTGTCCCTCCAAGATATGTCATCACTTTCTTTATTAACTTTCTGCTGTCAGAAGCATAAAGCATTTGACTCAGCCCTGAATTCTTACAGCTCCAGCAACATATATTTTCCAGGTTTGTAAATCTGCTTGCCGTCACCTCTGAACAGTTAGCATTTAATGCTTTCTAGCATTTTTTTCCAGAAACTGCTGTCGATGATTTATGTTAATCTCATAAAATATAAACTTTTAACCTGTCCAGAAGAGAGTGGGTTTTGGAAAAAAGTGTCCCAGTTTCAACTATGTTTACTAAGTTTCTGCCTGTGTTCAGTGTAGTTCACCAAAAAATCTTCCATAAATGTTTGCTGCGTCTTCAGGGCATGCAATGTCACTGTGCAAAGATCATAGAATCGTAGAATAGTTAGGGTTGTAAAGGACCTTAAGATCATCAACTTCCAACCCCTCTGCCATGGGCAGGGACACCTCCTACTAAACCGTGTCACCCAAGGCTCTGTCCAACCTGGCCTTGAACACCACCAGTGATGGAGCATTCACCGCTTCCTTGGGCAACCCATTCCAGTGCATCACCACCCTTACAGTAAAGAATTTCTTCCTTATATTCAACCTAAACTTCCCCTAAACTGTTTAAGTCTGAACCCATTACCCCTTCTCCTCTCACTACAGTCCCTAATGAAGAGTCCCTCCCCAGCATCCCTATAGGCCCCCTTCAGATACTGGAAGGCTGCTATGAGGTCTCCACGCAGCCTTCTCTTCTCCAGGCTGAACAGCCCCAACTTTCTCAGCTTATCTCATACGGGAGGTTCTCCAGTCCCCTGATCATCCTTGTGGCCCTCCTGTGGACTTGTTCCAACAGTTCCATGTCCTTTTTATGTTGAGGACACCAGAACTGCACACAATAGAATCGTAGAATCATAGGATAATTAGGGTTGGAAAGGACCTTAAGATCATCTAGTTCCAACCCCCCTGCCAGGGGCAGGGACATGTCCCACTAAACCATGTCACCCAAGGCTATGTCCAATCCTGCCTTGAACACTGCCAGCGAATACTCCAATGACAAGAATTGCCCTTCCCAAGTGACGTTACTAGGCATAGCTGAGGATCTCAGGTGGAAGCGTGCTCTATTCCTACTTCAAGTCCTTCTCTCACAACACACAGTGGGTTTTTGAATTTATTTCATGATTTTATAGTACAGCTGTCTTGATTTTTAACAGGATCTTCTGCTTTTCCCTGTGTAAATTTGTCTTTTCCCACCCATAATTACGTAGCTCAGATGCATGCATTGTACATATGAGATTGGGCTAATCATACTTCCAGGCATCCTCTCCATGATTTGGTTGGATTTAAACTTTTTTCACATTTTAAAACATATTAAGATATCTGCTGCCTGTTATGAAACATATTTAAATATATCTATATATGTAGTGTCCTTTCCAATCCTAACTATTCTATGATTCTATGTTTCTATGCATAGATATATCTACATACACACAGGGTACACTTTGAGAGAGGAAAGGTGCTGTAAAAACCATGCTGGATCATTTTATTTATCATATGAAAAGAAAAATGGGGACTCTGTCTTCAAAATTCATAAAAATGCATATTTGTTTTTCCAAAAGCCTGGAGAGGCTTATTCCTTATCATTCCTATCTCTTGAGTAAATATATTAGTCATTCTTAAGGAAAAGAGTGTTATTGACTTGAATGATTAGAGAAAGCTCTTTCAGAATCAGTTTAGCTGATAAAGTAAATAAATACTTAAATGGCTGGAGGCAAAAAAAAAGGAAAAGAAAAACCAGTCAAGCACAACTTACTTTGCGTCCTTGATATGTGCACGTGTGTATGAGTTAGAAATCAAGCTTTGTGGAACATATATTAAATAATTCTGGTTTGTATGTGTAAATAAATACTGCATGTAGGCTACAGGCAAATTCCAAAGTAAGGGCATATTCAAGAGTGTAAAGCATCACTTGATCATAGTCTTTTGGGTTTGTCTCAGTATAAAAGTTGAAAAGCACATGCTGATTTTTGCACACATGAAGGGGGAAGTTGGGTTTGCATTTGCTGTTTTTCTGGAGTTTTGTTTTTTCTTCAGTTGGGGAAAGTGTCTTCATTCTTCTAATCAATTTCAGTGTTTTAGGATAAGATATGTTGATGGGTTTTCTTTGCATAATGGTTTCATAGAACCAGGCACCATTTGTGTTGGACCCACGACATGACATTGTTAAGGTGTTTAGCACTGAAAAGACTGATTTCCCAAAACTGTTCAAACACCTTTAAGGAGCAGTAAATTCAGAGCTGTGAATTTTAGCTTTCACGCTTTAAAGCTGATGCTTGTTATGTATTTTTTCAGAATTTCTTCTCCTGTTCATCACAGCATTTTTTAAGACTGAGATAATTGCTATATCAAATATTCCTGCCCTCTGTCAGTACCTAGATAATAATGATGTAAATGCATTCGCCCTTCTGCTTCTCACAGTTTAGCTATAATTTTTAGAGCATAATTTTATGCATCTCTTTTGGAGTTTCAGTTAGAAGAGGCAGCACCATGCAGTCTTTTGTAGGACTTGGAACTGCACAGTACTGTACATTATCCGTACATACCAACTAAAAGGTTGCAATAATCCCCAAATAATTGACATTGTTAAGATTCTCTGCAAATAACACCATTATTGGCAACATGCAACAACCTTCAGTTTGTGCATTGGTCCTAATTCGTGCATCTGCACTACAGTGTATCTTAGAAACCTGACCTTTTCACATAATTGTGGTACAATTGTCAATGATTTGTGTTATAAGTAGTCTGGAAAGATCTATACAGACAGCTCTGTTGCTCTAAAAGCATGAAGCTGCCACATCAATGAAGACTTTAACTGGCAGGGAAACATCAGAGTCGTGGAGAAACTTGAAAAATTATGGCAAGCAGATATCAATGATATCAAGCTTGTAATTAGTTCTACTATGGGCTAATGTTACCTTTTCTCCAGTCCTGGGCATCTTCACTTGCAAACCAAGTGAGGAGATATGTCTTCATATCATTTATAAGTCTGTATATTCTTTATTTATTAATATTTTGGTTTGACTGCCTTGACCTTCCAGCTAAAAATCAAGTTTCACTGGCATCAGTGAATTTTCAGGGTAGAATAAGGATATGAAGAGGATCTGTGGATAAACGTGTCAATTTGTGTTTGCAAACTTACTATGAGATTATGTTACCTCCGTTATGTCTCTTTGTTAAACTTTTGTTGTTATTTTAGCCCAAAAAAGGCCAAAGATCATCAGCTAAAGTGCATGTAGAGTAAAGCTGCTCCTGTAAAATTGATGATCCATCCAATTATTTATCTATAGAGGCTGCTGGGAAGAAACGCAACTATCTCAGTTCTCAGACCCCTCTGCTAGGTTGAACTTCATGGCTGAAGGTTTAATCCCTAAGTGTCATATCAACAATTCATTCTGTGATATTCTGGCTGACATGCTCTCCTTCCTTATTTATTGATGTCTTCAGTCATCGACAATGAGAGGAAAATACACTATTCGTCAAAGTGACGGTGTTTTACCCTCACTTACAGTTAATGCTGCTGTCACATTGATGGTTGGAAAATAAATTCAGTCATTATAAAAAGCTAAGAGTGTGAACTTGCCAGTGACAGGAAGAAGATGAAAAAAAACCCCACAGTAACTTGCTTCAAATTGGCGTAATAAAAATAGAACTGTTTCCTATAAAGATATTTTTGAGCTTTGTTTGTGAAATTCCCAGCCATTTAAGCCATTTATTTTGTAGTTATTCCTTTGAAGGGAGATCTGCTCTTCACACTCCTTTATGTCTGTTCAAACATATGTATAATTTTTAGCAATAAATGCTCATTATCATTTCACCTTATGCTACTTGGTTACTTGTTGATTCTTTTGCCTCTATGTTTAAGAGACTTTGCTTTGGTTTTTCTCACCCAGATTACATTGAATACATGTATCTGTGTATTACAGTATTTTGAGTGCTTTGATGAGGAATAAGCTCAGTATAGTTTCATCCAGTAAGTTGTTTGACATGCAAACATAGGCAAAGCTGTCTTGAATTGCTTTCTTAGGCTACCATTTGTGTAACTGTACTGCACCTTGCGGCTTTTTAAACTCAATAACCACATATCTTACCACATTTCACCTTTGGGAGGCATTGTATATACAGCTAAAAGTAAAGAGCAGCAAGCCAAGAGGGACAAGATAGCATAATGAGGATGTCAATTTGTGGTCAGATATCTGAGGAAATATTTATCTTACTTGTACTGCACTTGGCAACAGATAGAGAAATATATATGTAATGAATTTCCTTAGACTTTATCTGGCAGAGTGTGTACCTCGTGTTAAAGGCATTTAGAAAAAAAAAAAATTGCTTGTCTCAAATTTTTAATCTTTGAGGTTATTCTACTTTGAATTGTTTCCAAAAAAATGGACCTTATCTATTAAAAGAATAAGAATCATCATGTTTGCTCTACTAGCATATGGGTGAATTTTTAATGATCCGTTTTCTTGATGCTCCTCAAATAATGACATTTTAAGACTCGACTCATTGACCAGAATGAAAGCAAGGAATGATTTTTGTTGTTTATGAAAAAATAAAAATGCTGGTTTTGTAGTTTTACTCAGTTTTGCTAGGTATCTCTGGCAAGCTAGCTAAGTAGCCTAAATGAATGTGCACAGAAACACTGGTTGTCTCACACGTGCTGTGTGTCCTGAGGCAAGCTACAGCTGCTTCAGCTCCTTGTGCCTGTTTCCCCATCTGTAAAACAGG
The DNA here is from genome assembly GCA_028858755.1 of Ara ararauna. NCBI lineage: Eukaryota > Metazoa > Chordata > Aves > Psittaciformes > Psittacidae > Ara > Ara ararauna. Next base: position 80,321,578 of record CM054381.1, read on the forward strand.
AATTATTTAACTTATTTTTCTCCTTCAGGGAATTACAGGGTGGGTGTCTTAATGTTCCTATAGAGCTTTGAAGATTAAAATCTCTATACTTGCTGCTAATATTTCAGTGTTAGAGGAGCATTTGACTGAAGCTGTTTGAAGAGTAAAGTTTTGGCATCTTGTGTTGTCTTTGTACCATAACTTGAGGCCTCTCCAATATAATTTTGCAACCTTTGGTTCAGCATAAGCTGTGGAAGCAAACAACCCCAGTGTAAATAAATGGTGATGACAATCGGTTAATGTATATGTCTGCTGTTAAAAACATCAGGAGATCCATTGCAGTGTATCTCTAAGCTTGCCAGGATAGTCCATGATGGAGCAAAGCAAACACCAGTAACTCTGCTTAGCCTGAAATAGCTTTTATTTAAGCATCACTGGTAAATGCTGAGAGGCACAGAGTGGTTTTCTCTATTATGCTTCTCAGTGTGTTTAGAAGTATAAGGAGAGCTGATGTTTTAATGAAGGCTTCCTGACTTCCTTTCTAAGACTTAGAAAGGAGCGGGCTTAAGGAGCCTGTGGGATGTATGAACACTTAGCACTGAGAGCAAGCCTGAAAGTCTTCTTGTTTTGTTTCACAGACCAAAGGTCAGCATCAGTTCCCAGGGCCTACACAACCTCAAGAGATTGCAGGGGGACAACTCCTCATTTGGTTGTTACTTCTTCAGTTTTACATTGCTTGAAAAACTTCAAATTTAGTACAATGATGTCTTCCTGTTTGCAGTTAGGAGCAGTGATTAGGCTACCACATATATTATATGCTGTTGTTCAATCTAACCCAGCATTTTGAGGCCTTACAGCTACAAGCTGTGTTTTTCATTATTTACATTTTGATTTGTTAATGCAGAGCAGATTGGACAGGAGATGCTGGAAAACCTCAGCCATGACAGAGAGAAGATCCAGCGTGCCCGGGAAAGGGTAAGTTCGATAACAAGTAATTGCTGGTCTCTGATTTTATTTGCTTTGGGCAAGTTCTCTATGCATGCAAAAATAATCCAGCATATTGATCAGTTTTATATAAATCAGCTGCTAAGTCACTAAATTGGCTGTTGGAAGGAAGCTGTCTGTCACTAACGTCATAGTTAGGTCATTTTTTTGTCCTTTGAAAGGTTTCTTATAGTGTCCATTGCAGTAACTTCTTGGGCTTTCTATGAAACAAGGTTCAGCATTACGATTGAGCTGCTAATGGTTGATCAGCCTTACTTTTTGTATCTCTAATGCTAGTAGTTGCCTCCTGGGGCAGTTCTGAGTGAAAGAACAGATTTACTTGCTACTCTGTTACTGCGGTCAAGGTAATATATCTATGTCATTTTTGGCTTATGTTGCCTCTATAGGGATCAACTCTTCTCTGTAGAGTTAATGAAGATGCTCAGAAGCCCATCCCATCCAATGCACACAACTTCTCTGAAGTTCAGTCTAAGAAATTTACCTCTCTGGTTCTGTTTTCCATTCACAGAGCGAGGCGTGACCACTTGTGACTTTGTCTCCGTGACATGTTGGTCAGATACTTTCTTGAATGTCCAATTTTGCCAAAGCAGTGTCCACCTATAGGCCTCTAGCTGACCAAGCCCACTTAAAATTCCTTTATCTGTCCCAGTGAGATTCTTTGGCTGGTTAGCTTTGATTGGTAAAGCCTTGTATGATGGCTTTAATGAGGCATTTTCTGTCAGCTGTACCAGTTGCTTCCTGAAATCCTGGTTATTAACTATTTTAAACATTAATTATAACTAAATAATTAAATGTAACTAAGGATTGTTAGCACTTACCAAGTGGTGTTCAGACAACTTTGTGTCTTACTGCACCTCCACCCCTCACATCCCTAGCGACTACTGAGTCTGAGATGCTTTTCTTATCCTAGTTGGACAAGTCAAACCTAAGCAATGGAGATGAATGCCGTGTGTCCCTTTCTCCTGACAATAAAAGTCCTTGGGAAAGAGAGAGTGTAGTTCTGATGACTCTGTGTATACATGGTTTGTAGCATAACTTTTCCTTTTCTTCACTTTCCACCTGAAGAACAAATTTCTCTGATGGAAAAACCTGTAAGTTGCAATGACAAGACTAAAAATAAGTCTCCCACCACAGTGCACTGGAAGACCTCTTGTCATAACTGGAAGATCTCAAATTACAGGTTTTTATCATATGCCACTTAAAATATTTTGTTTAGGGAATTGAGAAAAGTTCTCCAGGGGAGCCACATGGGTGGACCTCTCACAGCTGCCTGTATATTCAGATGGAGAGTAAGGGATGATCTTGGGTAAATTCGCAAGATTTCCATTTTCTGGAAAGACCACGACAGAGGGTTCTCTAACAATGCATAATAGCTTTACACTGAATACATGGTATTATTATCTTATTAGTCAGGTAATAAACTTGTCTTCTGAAAGTCAAATGTCAACTTGAGTATGATGGTCAGGTCTTAGCAGTTCAATGTTGTGAAAATTAGGAAGATTTTCTTATGAGCAAAATTTAAATGAGTTATTGTCTCTGTAGTTGAGTTAAATTTACATATGTGAGTTTTCCTGTACGTAGAGTAAAACTCTTTTTTTCCCCAAAGCCAAAAATGAGGAATCAAAGGTCTGCTACAAGGCAGACAGATTAGCTGGACTGTACAAGACTCTAAAAGTTGCAATGATTTTTAGGAAAACCTCAAACTGAAATGTCTGTGTCAAACAGGATATCACCATCAGCATCTTATTCATCTTCCTTCCTTTCTCATTAGTATTCTTAATACTATTTTTAAAGCTTCCTTAGCCATCACATTGATTTGTTGTTGCTAATAGAAAAGTTTATTTCAGAATGTTTTCACTACAGCAGTTCTGTGAAGGAAGGAAGTGCCATCATACGCCGTTTAACAGGTTTGCATGACACTCGTTCTTTGGCTTATGTGGTGCACTGGTATTAGTAAAGAAATGATGGAAGAACTATAATCAGATAGTTTTAAATAAAAAGAAACTTGCAGTTTGAAACTCTTTATGTTGTTTTTTTTCTGCCAGGGCAGGAAGAAAAGGTGGGTTTTTTGTGTTCTCTTGGGAGGTAGCTAGAGATATTCCATGTGTGTACGTGTTTGTTTCTTTTTTAACATTGCTTTCGCTTATTTTGTGGGTTTTTTAATTACCATAAAAATATGATGTTGTCTTGCTTAGAGGGGTTCGTCAAACCTCTAAGATTCAGCTTCCCCTAACTATAAGTACTGATTCTAGCTGTCAGATAGAATCCTGCAGCAAGAGAGGAAAGTAAGGATCAAACATGCAGTGGTAAAAAGGAGAGAGCTACTTTTCTGTGAAAAGGGAGGAGAAGCCCCAAGTATTAAATGCTTCCTTATGAATAATAAAAGACCAATATAAAGCATACATTTGTACTTCGGATTCCCTTCTAGCATGGATAAGAACTTGGCTTTTTAATGAGCCTTCTAAAAATTACTGTGACTTTTTTTCTCCTGTTCCTTGTGTCAAACTGGGCTAAACTGTTATTCTGGAGCCTGAAATGTCTAGATTAATCAGGAGAAAAAAGAGGGAATGACCTCCCTGGAATATAATGCTTATCTTTGTCCATCATAGCACATAATTACAGAGATCTGAGAGTCAGTACAAGCCTTCCACTGCATATGGTATTGCTAAGAGCAAATCTCGGTTAGTGTTATCCAGTCCTAGCTTCTCCTTGATATTTTCTTAATACCTTTTACAAGAACAAGGAGGAAATATATGCAAAAAGGTTATATGTCATTGATTGCAGCTACTGATTTCAGTAGCAAACATTAAATCTGGTAGCAAATATTTATAATATTGGGCTCCAGAATAGAAACTGGTTTTAATATTGCTGCCATGCACATGTTCAATATATAATAGTGGTTTGTTATGGTGAAGGTGATTTGTTACTGGAAGACTGACACATTTCTTGACAGTGTTACTGTTTGGATGGATTTATAACAGAGGATGCATTTTGTCTTCTGCAACAAAGTTTTTTTAGTAAGAAGTCAATGAGTCAGGTAATCCTTTCAATCTGATTTGATAATGAAGAGGTAAATATTCAGCTTTCATAATGAGAAGAATGTTTTTATGTATGTACACACAGCTGTGTTTTGGGGCATGTTAGAAGCAGTTGTCGCTGCTATTTCATAACTGAGAATCATCATGTTATCTGTTACAGTAGACTGATGTCCCACTGGTTCCAAGATCCCTAAAAAGTCAAAAGATGCCTCTCCTTTAGCTACCAGTAGCAAAAGAGGCAATGGGAGAGTAAATCTATTCTTCCCATACCCTTCTTCATTTCTAGACTTCCTTTTGTGGGACACTAGTAAACACAAAAATAGAGGGGAGGTTTTATTCCCTTTTAAAAAACAATAGAAGTAATTGCTCTTTTTTTAATATGAAGTTAATTTGCTTCATAAATTTTCTGTTCATGTCCCGAGTGTTATCTTTTATTCAGTTGTGCTTTTACCTGTTTTGAAAGATTTTTGGGAGCTGTAGAAAATGTCAGCTATTCAAGTTTGGCTGGAAATATAGATTTTCTGTGTCCGAATAAGCTACAAAAATGCTATTTTCAGTGAGTGGGTTATCCTTGCATGCACAAATATATATTATACCACTGTGCCTTATGTACATACTATATACTGTTCAGAAAGTATTTGGGCATCCATCCCAGTGGTGGCCACTGTAAAGTCAGTACAAGTTTTGTGTTTAAATACAAATATAAGCCTATTTCTTTTATGCAGAATTGGTAAAAGACCACTGTTTTATATTTCTGCTTTTTCTTTAAACTACTGTCTTTGAAAAACAGTGGAAGAAAGGTATGTTTGTTTTTCTTTTCATGAAGATTCAGGAACACAGCGCATGGCTGTCTCTTCATTCCTTGATGCCCTCGCTAATATACATAACCAATGCACATACGTACATCAATGGGAATTATGGATACCAATTTATATACCTGCCAACCCGTATTTGTAAAGCTTTTGCTCTTTATCCTCGTTCATCGCTGTTGCCTCAATGTCTTATTTTCCATGGGTTTCATCTTTACGTAAGTGAAAACCAGACAAATCATTTTTAGATTTCAGATCTTCAGTGGTTTTCCTACATGAGAGTTTGTTGTGGGCTAAACCTGAAGTTGATTGACTCAAATGGCAGTAGAAATAGCTGTCCTTTGTACAGAATGGAATATATGTGCCTTTTGCCTTTAATGGGACTCTTTTTTTCCCCAGCTTAGAGAAACAGATGCAAACCTGGGGAAGAGTTCCAGGATTTTGACGGGAATGTTGCGAAGGTAAGGCCAAGGTAGGGACATTTCCGCTCTCTTTTTCTCCTCTATCCTTCTGTGCCTTTATTTTTCATTTTAATTCAAACTCAGCATTTTGATGATGTACCTAACTTTTTCACATAAGCTGCTACGTAGAATGTCTTTGAATGAATGCTGGTAGTGAAGCAGGCATGGTTTGATATCAGGCTTTATCAGAGCTATAGAAAGACTTTTCTATAGCCTGAGGGATTACCTCTTGCTCAATCATTTCACATCTTTCTTTCTTTGTATTTGGTGGGGGGTTTTGTCTGTGTGTTTTAAAATTAAGTACTTTGATTATAATTTCCTGTGTTCCTTTTTCTTGACTGATTTCAGTCTTTTACCTGGTTTTTACCTGTTTTTTACCTGTTATATTTTTTGTGAGAAAGTTTGTAGATGTTTTTGGGCAGTGTACATTTGCACACAGATAAAAGGTTAAGATGGTCAATTCTGCCTGAATAGATGGGGCAAACTTATCGTCAGACCTTGTGGTTTTAACATGTTCCTTCCATGCTTTCAGTATTATAAAAATTGTACCTGGGGTCAAAGTGAGGTGGTACAGAAAGGAAAAATCTCCAACATCCTAAAAGTCTATATGGGACAGCAAGGAAGGAGTTATCCAGAGATTACTCTGCACCTTCCAAGACAGATTTTGTTAATTAGTGGCATCTCTGGACACATGATCTTCACCCAGTGAAACAACACCCAAGCTTCTCTGTCCATATTTCTGTATATATTCAGCTTCTTATAGAAGAAAAGCATCCCTCTAATAGGTGGTTCTGGGTGCTATGAAAACACAGTTTTAAAGGAGTTTAGAGCATCCTCTCAAGTGTTCAGTATGAAATTACTCTTACCATTGGCTTATATGTTGCATATTTGCTTAATGCAATCTGCTTGTTAAAAAAAAAGATGAAGTTTTAGCAGAGTTGTTGATTTGTCGCTTCACTTGGAAAATGCCAAAACCAGAATTTAGTAAGTTGTTCTTTAGTGCAAGCTTTGTATCTTCATTTCTTCTCAGAAAAATATCTTTGTTGGTCCTTGTCTACCCAGCTGGCAAAGGTTAAAATGACTGAACCTCATGCCTTCATTCCACAGATTTCTTACAATTCCAACTCCAAACTGTGACATATAAAATTCTCTGATTAAGAGTAATATGTAAATGACACAAGCTAAATTCAAAATCCATGGAGGAAGGAAGTGGCAATTGAAAGGGATGGTTCAGTGCCTGTAGACAATCAAAATAAACTATAAAAAAAATGAACGAAGGAAAAGACACAACCAAACCCAAGTCTCCCCAGGAAGGGCTCTGCGACATGAGCTGTAACGAATATTCTGCATATGTCTCCATTTTGTCAAATCTCATTAAAGGGGTTTCTTGCTTTATGTCAATTGAGCTGTCCAAAAATCATTCATCATTTTAGTGTAAAAAAAAATCATGCAGTTATTTAAATAATATCATATTAATGTTAAAGATCAGCTGTCATTTAATAGTATGGCTTAATCAGACATAGCATTTAGGAAAAATAGTTTTTTCGGGCTTTACTTGGCTTTCAGGTTGGCAGATTCAAATAAGGATTTATGGGTTTCTAAACCAATGTATTCTTTCCATGTTTATGCTTGAGGTACCTCAGCCTTTTTTGCAGCACCCTGTAGTCTGTTATTTTCAATAAAATAAAGTATCTCCTCATATTGTGTTTGAATACATTTGCAAGTAATTTGGAGAAGCTGAAACAAAAACATATGCTGTAACCTTTGACTTTGTTTTGTGTTTGGGAATCACAGTTAGGAGTCCTAGTTTATAAGTGTTCCGTAAGCCAAATGAAAAATATGATCTTTCTGAAATATACTTGGGCTCTGTTTTTCAGACAAAAAGGATAATGTAGTCAAACACCACCATATCACGTTTCTGTGTGTCAGAAAGGCACTGGATTTCCTTTTTCTTTAGTAAAAATCCTGAGCTGAGTCACCCGTCTGGATGAAAGGCAGGTTAGGATTTAAGCTCAGTTCAGGTAAACGTGCCAAAAGCAATGCCTCGGCATAGATATAACTTGCAGTAGAAGATTCTCAGGGTGTTATTTAAACCCACACAATAGATAGACCTTTAGTGAATATAATTTGTTTGTGACTTGTTTGGTAGTAGGGTCTAGCATTATTCCAGCCTCAGCATCATCGCAGTGTTGTTTAGTCTCAAGAATAATCATAAAATGCAGATCCTGAGAAATCAGCACAAATTAGATAAATACAACTGTAAGAAAAATCATTAGCATGGATTGGCAGTTATGTCCTAATTTCTGCACACTTTAGTACATGCCACACAATGTTTCCCTTAATTACTGGAACCAATAAAGGCGAATGCTGGAGGACTATTCTTCACATCATTAATATACAGAAAAGGTAATGTTAAACTGAACGTTGCTCAAGTTGCTGCTCCCACAATATGTATTTGCTGATATGCTTGAAGTCATATGCCAGGCTAATGAGGTATATGCCAGGATAAGAGACTATGCCATAGTCTCTTGACTATGATAACACCCTGTGCATCAAATTAGTGCCTAACTATCTCTATTTTTACATCTGGGAAAGGTAAAGCAGAATCTCTTCTGAATCTGGCCAAATATAGTAAGAGATTATAAATTTAGGTAGCTAGAGGGCTACCTTACTCCCCTTGTACAACCTAAATTCCCTGGCCATGTATTTGTGCATAAAATTCTCCAGAGATGGGGAATAAAAGCAGGGACAGGCTTTGTAGATTGCCAGAGGTCACTAAGTAAATCAGTTGCATAATAGGGACAGACCTTCCTATACCAGTTTGCTGCTCTAGCAACTTTAGAAAGCCAGCCTTGTGTATTGGAATTTGTTGTCTCCCTGTATTTTGAGTATTTGCTTAAGGGAAATTTTGTAATAAATGTTTTTAAATATTCTCACTTTGAAATAACCTATAAATTCGTAATTTGTTTTCCTGTAAATAAACCTACTGGGATTCCACTAAACTAGTGTATTCCACTCAGGGTATGGTATTGCATTACTATGATAAAATCAGCATGTTGATAATGTCAAAGCATTAATCATTTCTTTTTACATGTGTCTATAGCTCTGGAAATCCTGTTGGGTTATGACTTCTCTTTAAAACTGTGAGACTATAACACAATTGCAGTGTAGTTTAAGTTAGAGAATTTTCAGATAATAGCTTTTAACATAAGGAAATGGCATCTTCTGCAATCATCTGCAGTATCGCAGTCTCAGACATCCATCCCTTGGCCTCTACCCCCGTGTGAATTGGGGAGCACACAGTGTGTCAGAAAGAAGCAGAAAATAATATGTTCTGAAAGATCTTCAGTCTTTTGGCCTAATCGTAAGCCAATAACCTAGAAAAGCTTTTAAGAAAAGAATTTGGATAGCCTCCAAGCCACACATGGCCCAGTGGGAAACCAACAAAACTTAAAGTAACCAGATAAAAATTTCAGTCATTTGAATCTTTATCCAATTAGCAGATAAATTCTATCTACCCCCTCCAAATGGCAGAAAAATATTTCATGAAAAAATAGCTACCACCCTCCAGAACAACTTCTTATTTTGTCTGGTTCACCAGGAAATTTTTATGCCAAAAATTCTTTTAATCTTCAGATTTCAGTCTTCTGAATTGTTAGCAATGATTCTTTGAGAAGCTCATGAACACATCTGCTCTTGTAAGAGAGACTTTTAAAATGTGATTTCCAGCAGGACAGACACTACCTCCAGCTGATGGAAATGAAGCAACAAGTGTTCAGCTCTCAGGTGATAAATTATATGACTTGCCAGCTGCATGACCAATGTGACTACAGTCAGAACTGAAATGCCTGCCCCTCTGTGCTAATTGTAGTTGAGCTTCTTCACTCCTCTTTCCAGGAAAATTCTGGTAGTCCTATTTTTTGCGTCACTTCTAATCAAACTTCCTTGTATTTTTGAACTCCAGGATTGTCCTGACCTCACAGTTATTTCTCACTATTTCGTAGAATCATAGGACAGTGTAGGTTGGAAGGAAGCTCTAGCGATCATCTGGTCCAACCTCCTGCTCACAGTAAGTCTAACTAGAGCAGGTTGCTCAGAGACGTCTCCATTCAAGTTTCAAACATATCCAAGGTTAGAGATACCAATGCCTCTTCTAAGCAGTCCATCCCAGTAGCAGTTGAAATTAGCAATTGTCGTGGTTTAAGCTGTAGATCACGCAGTTTGCTCACTCACTCCCCCCTCTTTCTTCCCCCCCACTCCGAGGTGGGGGGGAAACGGGGAGAAGAATTGAAAGAATGTAACTCCCACAGGTTGAGATAAGAACAGTCCAGTAACTAAGGTATAACACAAATCACTACTGCTACCACCAATAATAATAATGACCAGGGAAATACAAGGGAAGAGGATGCAGCTGCTCACCACCTAATGACCGAGCTGTGAACTAACTCTTCCGGGTTCCTGCCCCCAGTTTTTCCATCCTGGGCATGACGTGCTGTGGTATGGAATACCTCTTTGGTCATTTTGGGTCAGGTGTCCTGTCTCTGCTTCCTCCTGGCTTCCCATCCTCCCTGCCAGAGCATGAGACTCAAAAAGTCGTTGGTCAAACCAAACATTCTAAGCAATAACTGAAACATTGGTGTTATCAGTGCTGTTCCCAGGCCAAAAGTCAAAAACACAGCGCTGCACCAGCTACCAAGAAGGAGAAAAATGACTGCTGCTGCTGAACCCAGGACAGCAATTTTTCCAGTTTTCTATGAAAATTTCCCAGCACCCAGCTTGTGTCCATTGCCTCTGGTACTAAGCAGAAGTGATTTAAAACAGAAGTGTTTTACAATTGGCCTTCAGAATTTGGGCCTGGACTGCAGTCATTCCTAGCAGTTCTCAAACAACTTCAGCAGTTGTGAAGAGGCCCCTGTTGTCATTAGGCTGAGAGGATGTTCAATGTAGGGAAGTTCTTTACACAGGGTGTGGGATGCTCTGCCTCCACCCATTGGCCTGGTTGGGTGGCCATTCAGTAGTGGATACATAAGTAATTCTTTATTTGCTTTCCCACACTCCTAGAGATGTGAAAAGCTCTTTGTGTCTGTTCTACCTTCACTCTTGACTACAACACCTAACATTTCCATATGTAGAACAGCAGCAGGGGCAGTCATATCCCAGTCATTGAATCATAGAATAGTTAGGGTTGGAAAGGATCTTAAGATCATCAAGTTCCAACCCCCCTGCCATGGGCAGGGACACCTCCCACTAAACCGTGTCACCCAAGGTTATGTCCAACCTGGCCCTGAACACTGTCAGGGATGGAGCATTCACAACTTCCCTGGGCAGCCCATTCCAGTGCCTCACCACCCTCACAGTAAAGAACTTCTTCCTTGTATCCAATCTAAACTTCCCCTGTTTAAGTCTGAACCCGTTACCCCTTGTCCTGTCACTACAGTTCCTCATGAAGAGTCCCTCCCCAGCATCCCTATAGGCCCCCTTCAGATACTGGAAGGCTGCTATGAGGTCTCCACGCTGCCTTCTCTTCTCCAGGCTGAACACCCCCAACTTTCTCAGCCTATCTGTCAAGGCAAACCAAAACAAAGAGTGATTTTTCTCACTGTCTTTTCCCCCTATATAACTACCAGCCTCTGTTTGCATCCCCAGAAGTCCATAACAAAAAAGATTTTCTTCTGAGCTAAAGCCTATCTCCGAATCAGTCTTCCTAGGCCATAACTGTTGAGTCTCTGCAGTTTTCTGAAGGATGGTCTTCACATCACAGATACAGGGTGAAGTTTAACATGTGGTTAGACTTGTCTTGTTTTCATTCTAATAGAGGAATTGCTCTTTCCAGCAGGAACTTTGCATATTTGGTCTCAATCCAGAAGAAGTTTGAGTAGAAACTGTTCTAGCAACTTTTTGGTGCATATATTTCTATTTTTACTACAAGATGTATTTCTACACTGAAAATTATTTAAATGGTAGATCCTTATCTACATGTGTGCTCCATGTTGAATATTTGCAGCTGCAGCTGTTTACTTCAGTAATTTTGACCTTGATTCAGGAGCATATTTAAGCATATGGTTAACTTAAACCAGAGGAGCAAATCCCTTAACCTGAGGGAGACTGAATAAGGGGGGGTAATGAGTGGCAGTATGATTCTGGGTCATCTTTTGGGCACCACAGTTTTTATTGTGCTCTTTGCTCAAGGCTCATAACAGACCAAACCCTGTCCTTAATATTCCTGTTGTTAAATGGAAATCATAAAATACACATAAGGTATTTTAGTGCTTGTTACTGTCAGTGTAAGATTTTCTTTTTAAATTTCCTGATTTTTAAGCATTTAATATAGTTACTTGATTCTTATATTATTGCACGTTTGTGTTTTTTATGCAGCTAATCTTTATCATTATGAAGTGTTGAATCTTTCAGAAGGAAACTGATAAGCTTTGTGGTGCTGTTAAACACCAGATAGTTTTAGGATAAATAATATACAGCTTGTTATTGCAGATTAAACCTTGGCATTGATTAGTACCTGCTTATTCCTCACTTTGTGTCTGACTTTAAAAATAAACCTTGTTTCTTTGCTGAAGTGATGGACAAAACATCTGGGAAGTATAAACGTAGTGTCAGCAAAATTCCCATTCTTCAGCATTAGGATTCCAACCAAAAAGACAGGAAATGCACCTCTAGGTATGAGGAGCAAGAATTTTAAAACAGTATGGGGCACTGTGGGCTCCCTGTTCTCAAGTTAGGTATGATGTAATCTGGTGTATGTAAGATGCATTTCTTATTTTTAATAATCAATTGAGAGCCGTTTTATAAACCTTGCTCATCTTTCCTGGACAGTGTTCTGTATGTTGTTTCCTAAATGCTTTTGAAAACTCTTACTCTACTTTCATTCAGCCCTATTCATACTTTCATTTCATGCATCGCAGAAGGTGCAGAAGTCTCCTGAACTGCTGTATAACCACCATAGCTACAGCAAGCAGAGTACATGGGGAATTCCAAACTGCATACTGAAGCTACTGAGTGCCTCACAGAATGGGACCAATTTCAATTTTGCAAGCATGTAGCTATGTTGAGTTTAATGCCACCATAGCCTTTGCAAACCTTCAGCTCCAAGAGCCTAAGTGATTCAGAGTTAAATTTACTCCAAACCTGGGGGAAAAAAAGGAACATAATGATCAATCTTTATATTTTAATAACTTAAGTGCGTAGGACTAAATAAGTCAGTGTTTTCATCTCCTTGCACCTAGGCGGTCTTGGAAGGGTATGTCCTGCATTCACTGAGATGGAAGCATTTCTATTGTAGCATTGTTTTATTTTTCAGATTGTTGGAAAGCTTCATCCACATGTCAAGCATCCTCCACAACATCCATTGTGAGCAGGGCTCTCAGCATTCTTTTGACAATATTTCTAATTCTCTTTTTTCATTCCTTTTTAAAATGTACAATGGCCTTTGTTCTGTTCTCTCCATTCTCTCTTTTCTATCATCCAGAATTACTATCTCATTTGCCCCCCTTCTATCTACTTGTGTCCAGCTGAACAGCTGGAAAGAACATTATCTAAAGCACAGTTGTGTTTCTGCAGGAAAACAGGATCCCACTGGATAATTATCCAAGCTAGTCCTAGACTGCATATACCAAGAATGTTAAGTATTGTAATAGGCTAAATATCATGTAACCCTTTGTGATTGTTCTTTGTATTGAGATACATTGACTATGATTAAGCAGCTAGAGCCTAAAGAGGTTCACAGTGTCACGGGTGAAACAAAAGACATTTCATAGTCAGCGTTGTCATGTCTGAACCACAATAGATGTCCCATGACATGCTTTCATGAGAAGGCATGTCTTATATCAGCATAATCAGTGCAGTGCGTTCTTGCAGTGGTTGCAAGTAGTTTCCACTTGGATGAGTTCTCTCTGACATGATATTCTGGGATAGTGAAGGTAGTGAAAATATTTTGAGTGTGGTGAGATTGTTTATGTGAAGCAGGGAACCTGTTAGCAAAAGCTGACATTGGTAAATGCTGAAATAATTGGAGACAACTCTTCAGAAATCAGTTAAGTCAAATTCCTTAAAGACAGGTAGTAAATCAAGGATTACGTTGCTCTTGACACTACTCACCCTGTAACTGTCACAGAACAATATATGCCAAGTTTTACACATGCCATTTAGTACAGAGTTTTTAAGCCATAAATGCCTAAGTGCAACATTTACGGAACACAGATCTGCGTGGTAGTTTGCTACATGGGTCCTTTCATTTTAATCCACAAATTAACCAAAAGGAAGAGAATCAACTTGGAAGTGATCTCAGAAAAACAAATCCGTTTGTGTTAAGCCAGGATTGACCGGCCCCGTTTCAGTCCTGGCAGATATTTGTTTTGCCTGCTCTGCGCTGATGAACATTCTCCATCTCTTCAATCAAACTGTTCCAAGTTTTCCCTAATGTTTAGCACAGATCTTTCTTCCTGGATAGAGAAGAGACCTTCTCTGTGCTGCTGCTGCATTTGAAGAGATTTCTGTGCTCTGTCATGTCCCATGACTTCTCCTGTGGAAAGAAATTTCTGCTGAACTTCTCAAGAATTAGAGAACATAAATAATAATGTACACACATTATAGTTTCCAATTTTCATGAAGTCAAGCTTTCTGATAGGATTCAGGAGTGTAAAAATGGAAGACTTGGATAGTGTTCTAATAGGAAAATCCTGGAAGCTCAGCCTCTCCAAACAGTAGCTTTACTTGTAGGTATCACTAAGCTTTGCAAATAGAGACACAAAAATTAAATCATTCTCATTGAGATTACATACCTGGACTAAACCTAGGCTGTATACTAAGCTCACTAAAAGTAGCATTTGGAATTCAAACATGAACAACAAAAAACTGAGATTTGACTTATTTTGTGGCACTTTAGGAAAAGGCAGCAATGTTGTCAAACATCAGGAGTTTTAACTTACTTCTCCCACCCATGCCCATAGACGTACCAGCATATTTGACAACTCTGGCATTTGGAAACAAATGGTGGGAATGGGAAATATTTAGTCTAATCTTCTGTTAGGTCACTGCAGGAGCTTTGTAAATCTTTATCAGGTAAAGAAGCTCTTCTGTGCATTCTGAGTGTAACTTCAGTAGCATTTGGCACTTTTCTTCCCACACTTGATGGAAATTGTCATGTTTTAATAAAAGCAAAATTAATTCAGCTTTCCAGCACAATTCTGATCACACACCAATGATTTTATCTGTAAGAAAACAAGGAAGTCATCAAACTGATTTTAAACTGCTGTGATATCAGAATCTTGTCCTTATTAGCTAATCTTTTAGATTAGATAATTTTCAATCTGTTTCATAGTAGCAGGTCAGAGTTTTGGCTGTGGTCAGGAGACAGATTAAGTGAGCAACAACTGAAACAAAGGAAAACTCAGGATTTGCTGGGTACAGTGTTTGTTGAAGTCATAGAATCATAGAATAGTTAGGGTTGGAAAGGACGGGGACACCTCCCACTAAACCATGCCACCCAAGGCTCTGTCCAACCCAGCCTTGAACACCGCCAGGGATGGAGCATTCACAGCTTCCCTGGGCAGCCCATTCCAGTGTCTCACTCAAGTTCTGTCACAAAATCCAGGACCTGAACTTGCATGTCATACTTATGTGAGTAGTTTGCTCATCCAAAACCCTAGTATTGAATAAGGATCTCTTTTAGTTGGAGCAAAGTTTGTTTGGGGGTGGATTTTGTTTGTTGTAGTTTTAAAAAGAAGGCCATAAGTGATGACTGGGAAAGCAGCAGCTAAGGAAAACCAGGATCCCTTAGAAATTGTTGCAGATAAGTTAGTGCTGCTGTGGGACAAGAGAAAAGCTGAGAGAGGATTTATATCCTTGGGTAGCATGTAATTATGTTGTAGTGGACCTTTAAAACTGCAGTAGAAATGTTCACACTTTGCTAACCTGCTGAGCATTTGTCTGAAGAATAATGAAGTCATGAATGAGAAAGTGTGGTCTTAGAGATTGTGTAGCCTACTTCATGATAGGAGGGATGAAAATTTGCTAATTTTGGCTGGATCTTTAACTAATATGGAAGATTTGAACCTAAACAACAAAGAAAAGTCAGTGTGGAAATTGAGCAAAATGGGGAAAGGAAAACTAATCTTACCATAAGCACTGAGATTTATGTTCTCTACATTTGTGTAGCTCTAAAGTCATTCATTGAAAATCACTGAATTTTTTTTTACAGAAATATCTAGAATAATATAAACAAGGAGAGACTCTTGCAACCTGTTTGCTTCAGACAAACACAGATTTTCAGTGCTAGTGCTCCTTCAGTCTCAGAATCAGGATTATAACTCAGCTTTTAAAATCGTATTTATTAATTGGGTTTTTTTGAAGACTTAAAGAGTTAGTCAATGAATTTGAATAGTCAGGAGCTACAATTTATTAGAATTAGAAGTGGTATTAGTACTCTCCAGATTGAAATATAGCACAAGAGTTCTTCACTGTCCTATATATGCCTTCTGCAAGTATTAACATTTTTCTGTGAGTGTGAACATGGATTAGCTTGCAGGATCTCACTGTGGAGTATTTACTACCTAAAAGCTTTTGCTTATCTTGGACTTTACTATATTAACTGAGCTGTAACCTAGGAGGTTTTTATAACACTTGTAAGTTAAAGCAAAGTCTTCATCTTGCCCTATTTAGTAGATCTGCTAATAGTTCAACATTACAACACTAACAAATAATTTTTCTTCTTGAATAAAAATTGCTTTTTATGATGATTTTTGCAGCAGTTCCTTGCCTTCCTCCTGATAAAAATGCCTGTGCAAGCAAAAACAAAGCACTGTATGTTTCTCTGGCACACTTATCATGGCTGCAAATAATGTGTTTAAGTAGGGAATTGCTTGAGAAACATGGTTCTAAGTGTGCCCAGCCTTGCCTAGATGTTGGGAAGCGTATGGCCTACTTTATCCATGCTGAGAAACTTCCATGCTGCTTTCTGTTGCTGTGTTTTTTCAGATGCAGTTTGCAGTGTGAGTGGCACACACGTGTTGATTGTGAAGGTAGCATTATTTCAGTACAGCCTTCAGCTAATTACTCTTAGTGGCAGAGGGGCTTTGTACCTCGTTTGTGAACAGCTATTTATACTACTGCACCAGTACAAAGCAATGTTTCACATTGCCAGTTTACCAGACTATTACACCATTGTGTTTTAATCCACAGTAGGTGGATGGAGAACATGAGCCATCTGTTTTATTTAATGGTATAATCAGTAAACAATATATGTACTTTACACATTTGGTCATTAAAGATGCCCATATTGTTGGACCCTGTATTTACATTGTAAATTGGTGTATTCACACATCAGCTCATTCTGGTTTAAAAGGCTTGCTGTGTTCATAAGATGGTACAAAGCAAGCTCAGTAACTGCTCGAACCCAGCGCAGGTGGTCGAGCTAGTTGCCACGCAGATCAAAAGTCAAACAACTGTGAATCTTCCTTTGAAATGGCATTTAGAGAGACAAGGCTGGTCTTATCTTCACAAACAAGAAAGAGTTATAGATATACATCATGAAGTTATGAGAACAAAGGGGGGTTTTGTAATCCCCCAGCATCAGAAAATCCAGTACTGCAGACTTTTGTTAAGACATCTTTGGAATATAAAGACCATCTTATTTTCCTGGACAAAATGTAGGGGAGTGAGTCTGAATTATTAAATGTGAGAAGGTTTGGTGATCTCAAAACTTTGGAGACAAAAAGTTGCTTTCTCTCACAGTTGATTTAATTTAATTTTATTTTCAGCACTGCATAAGCAGAATAAAATGGACAGCAGCAACAAAACCCAATCTTTTTTGAGGGATAGAGGTGAATGGGTATATTTGTGCTAGAAAACAAGGAAATTGCTTGATATTGCAATTTCCTCAAACTATCCTTGGTGAATGCCAAAAAATAGCCACCAAAATACATTAAAAATTCACTGATAAGTAAAATCTTGTTTGCTGGCGTATTTTTAAGGAAGTGGAAGATCATACAATCCTGTATTAAAGCAATGATATTTATGTTCAATGGTTCTATCATTCCATGGTTCTGTGTCAGTGTTTTATTTCACAGTTTGTGCTTAAGATGCCTAGAATTTAAGGGATGTATTGGAGGACTCAGTCTCATTTCTCATTGTGTTTTATAAGGAAATATAATTGGGTTTATCACCAGGTGAAGGCCTGACTGGTATAGGCAGTAGACAACAAAAGGAAAGAACTCATGGAAGCGATATGGCTAAGCCTGAGTTTGCAGGTCAGCAAGGCTAGAGTAGTCTTGAGTTTAACAACACAGCTGCTCAGTTGAGACTGCCGATAAAGGTGGAGCTCTGTGAGTGCCAGTTCTTTAGCTCATCTTTTAAAGCAGCAGAGTGTCTGTCAGAATGAGATCTTAGTTGTATCTTGTTGTATGTGCATGTATAAAAAAGTAGCAGCAAAATAATAATACGTCGGAGATCTTCATTTTGCTTTCTGTTCCTACGTAATGCAGCTATACTCAGAGGCACTGAATACATGGCCAGTAACAAAGTCTGTATGCTAAAAAGTGTGTTCACTTTCCGTTTAGTGTTACAAACATGAGGTCATAGCTTTCTAAATATCTAAATCTATTTCAAAGCTAGGCTAGTTATATGACTTTTTTTTTAATCTTGGGGTAGGAAGAAAGGACTTTTTTATGATGGCACGAATTTTAAAGTATTTTCAAGATTGCGAGCGAAGAGAAGACAATGTCTTGTTTTATGAGACATTATTTATTCTTTCCAACTATACAATATCTTCTTGGTTAAAATATTTAAAATAAAACAAAGAAAGGCTCAGCTATAAGTGTCCCTTTTATAGTTTCTTCATATCTGTATTTCATGTAAATTGAATATTAAGCACTGTCCTGTTTCCATATGCTTCATGACATATTGCATTCTGATTTTGAGATACTGTGTAAGTAACTTACTTCTAATCTTAGAAAGGTGTTGAGATCTTTTTATAATGATTTTTCCCAATCCAGGAACAACAGTCAGCTACTTGACTACTAATGTCTGAATCCTAGTTTTGTCCTGGGTATGTCTTGGGTAACTGTGGACACATCTGTTTCTGTGCATTTCTAAAATGAGGATAATGTTCCATATCTCAGCAAAGCATACCAAGAGCCAATGCCCTTAATTAATCTGTGCATGGTCCTCACATGACAACCTGATGAGAGTTTGTGAATGATGGACTAACTGGTAGCAGTGCCTGTCCTTATTTGGAGTCATGGCTTAAATGGATTTTAAAGGGGTGAAAGAGAAGCATGGGAAGAATTTAGACTAGAGAGGTATGGAATATCTGATTTCCCATAACAGTCCATTACCAAGTGAATACCTGATCTCCTTAACTATCGAATGTGGGTATGAGGAAGAGGAGGTATCCGTTCTTTGTTGATTTCTATAGATATTGTAATTTTGAGGTTTACAGCTGACAGGCTCATCTTTCTGTAGGTGACATTTTTGGTGTTGCAGACAGAAAAGAGTATTTGGGTTGATTCGACAAATAGAATTAATGCATTTCTAAAAACATAAAGATAAGTGTATCTATAGAAAAGCAGTAACGTTTAACTTGATGTGCTAGCCCAGGCAACTGCTTCTTCCTTATCAATCTCTCCTTACTCCTCCTGTCAGGAATGATGTTCTTATAGCTTGCTGTGGAGTGAGATGTATTGCTGGCTTGCTATCAACCTGCAAACAATCAGTACTTTACAAACGTTTGTTAAGTACTTTAGGGTTCCTTAAAAAGGAAATATATCCCTATAAATGCAACAGTTTGTGACTCACTCTCAGAATGCTGCTGTGTCCTGGGTTCAGCAGTAGCAGTCATTTCTTCTCCTTCTTAGTAGCTGGTACAGTGCTGTGTTTTTGACTTCCGGCCTGGGAACAGCACTGATAACACCGATGTTTTCAGTTGCTGCTCAGTAATGTTTACTCTGACCAAGGACTTTGAGAGTCTCATGTTCTGCCAGGGAGGAGGGGAAGCTGGGAGGAAGCAGAGACAGGACATCTGACCCAAATTAACCAAACAGGTATTCCATACCACAGCACGTCATACCAAGGGTGTAAAAACTAGGGACAGTTACCCAGAAGGGTTAGATCACTGCTCAGTTGGGCTGGGTATTGGTTGGCGGGTGGTGAGCGGTTGTATTCTCTTCTCTTGTTATTTCCCTTCTCATTATTATTATTGGTGGTAGCAGCAGTGGTTTGTGTTATACCTTAGTTACTGGAGTGTTATTATCTCAGCCCGTGGGAGTTGCATTCTTTCTATTCTCTTCCCCATCCTTCCGGGAGTGGGGGGGGACGAAGGGGAGGGAGTGAGATAGCGGCTGTGTGGTTCTGAGTTACGACTGGGCTTAAACCACAACATGCTGTTTCCTTCTTCAAATAGGGTATGGAGGAGAGATATGTAGACTCAGTGGCTGACAGACACCTCCCCTGGCCAAAATTACCTTTAGCAGCATCACCTCTTGCCTCTGGGGAAATAAAAAACATAATTTGTTACAGCACATAGAATCATAGAATAGATAGGGTTGGAAAGGACCTTAAGATCATCTAGTTCCAACCCCCCTGCCATGGGCAGGGACACCTCCCACTAAACCGTATCACCCAAGGCTCTGTCCAACCTGGCCTTGAACACTGTCAGTGATGGAGTATTCACAACTTCCCTGGGCAACCCATTCCAGTGCCTCACCACCCTTACAGTAAAGAATTTCTTCCTCATATCCAATCTAAACTTCCCCTGTTTAAGTTTGAACCCGTTACCCCTTGTCCTCTCACTACAGTTCCTCATGAAGAGTCCCTCCCCAGCATCCCTATAGGCCCCCTTCAGATACTGGAAGGATGCTATGAGGTCTTCAAGCAGCCTTCTCTTCTCCAGGCTGAACAGCCCCAACTTTCTCAGCAGGGAAAGCCATGAAGATAGTCTAGAAATGCATAAAAATTCTATATCTCATGTGTAGTAACCAAAACATAGTGAGCCTTTAAAATTCCAATATTATGCAGTTCAACTTCTGATTGAGGAGAAAATAAAAATATGGATTTCAATTGTATTTTGTTGAAACATCCGCTGACATGATGCTGCTCTTAACTGTAAAGTTAGAAGAGAGTTTGTTAGGCAGTTTGTTTAGCAGGCACATGTTGAAAGCTAGGGTAAAAGGAACTTAGAATGTGATAGCTGGTAACAATGCTGTAGAGCAACCTCTTCCTGAAGAGTTTTCTTTATAAAAAGTCTGTTGTGCTGGCACACTTTTTTGGTCATATTTTAATGGTCATCTTTGAATTACTAATGATTTGTTAAAGATCTACCAGCAAGCAGTGGGAGAATTAAACTCCCACATGTCAGTTCCGTCAGATGATTGCTCTTTGGGGAATCTAAGTGACCAAATGAGATGAATCATTTAGAATTCTTCAGACAGGAATTGCTCACAAGTAGTTGTTTCTTAGTGAATTCACGGTATCCTCTTTGTAGTAAGATGGAGTATTTGGAATTACATGATACACATATATGACGTTAATCATATTGTAGAATTGTTTTATAATAAACAATCTTAATATTTTAAAATTCGGTATTAGCAGTGTTCCAGATGCTTAGCAGCCAGCTAAGGAAATAGGGACCTCATCTCAAAGATGCACATTGTAAACAGACAACACATTGGTGGGGTATGGAATGTTGAATGAAACCAAAGAGAAGGCAATGGTGCAAAGACACTGTCACCATCTGTTTCGGGTGGTGATTTTGCAAGCTTATAATTCTATTCATTGAGATCAGTAGAAAAGCTTGCGCCCAAAAGTTTGTTCTCTGAATCTGAGAGGAAGAGCAGGTACACGAGATACCAGGGAAATGTGTTTTGTAAATGTAGAAACTAGCTTACAGTGGAGTTTCTGTTTTGTCCTCTTGCTCCACTGATCCAATTAAATACAGGCTTCTTAGGAAAATATTTTCTGAGACTGAACTCGATAGCAGTGATTGGTTGGGAGGACTATCAGACCTGTCCCTTATCTCTAAACTAGTGAGTTCTGAGACTGGCTTTAGTTTGAGACCCACTGTGCCCTGCTTTCTTTGATCCGAACTCTGAGCATATGTAATCATCATTTAAAGGAATGAACTCCTTTGTGAAGAGGAGGCCAAGAAGTGGCCCCAGAGAATGCCTTCCCACATGGAAAGCCACCACCCCCTGATTTGATGGCTTCCATGCTAATGCATCTTTCAAGGGGGCCTCTTTATCCTGCATTGTTACTCATTTGGCTTTTCTTTTATTTCAGTCTTAATTGTCATTAGTGTGGGATGGTTTTTTTTCTAAAGTCATCTGGTGAATAGTAGTTTATTGCATATTGTTGTGTTTGTCTAAAGGCAATTGCGCAAACTTGAAACCTAATTCTTATAATCTTTCCTACAAGGGATAGCTGGAGATAAATACTGCTCTATGCTTGGTGGGAGTGGGTCTCTACTTTTTGATCATCCATGTCTAAATGTTGAGTAATACTTAAGGGAAGCTGTTCTCAAAACATTCCTTAGATGATTATTAGATTATATTTTATGTTTGATAAAAGCTGGAAAATTGTGTAAATATTTGCTTAACATCCCACCCCTAAAGCAATTTATTTCCTTTCTGGCCTTCAACCCTCTTGCTCAGTGAAATGAGATCAGTCACTTTCTGTTTGTATTCAGTTTCACTTTGCAGTTTTCATGTACGTGTGGTGAGATTCCCCATTGCAGGGAAATACTTAAATAATAAGTGGGAAATAAAGAGGAAGGAAGGGAAAAAGTATTTGCTAGTGTCTTCCCACATTTTAAAAGTAAACAAGTGCTGTGATTATACTACTTGCATGTTACATGCTAACGATTAGTATTAGAAGAAAACTAAAACCATAATCCAGTCCTGTTTTTCTATAATTTGTTTGTCACACAGTAAGTGAGAGAGGTTTATATATATTATGTTCCTTTGGCTACTGTTTAAATCTACCTTTAACACAAGTGAACACATGAGAGATCTCCGTCTTACAAGAGGAAGTCACTTTTGCATCTTAGATGCTCCATGGTGGTTTTCTGGAAAGTGCTGACTTTTTCACATGGCCAACAGTCAGTACTCACATAGGTCAAGTGTTTGGCTGATTTCTCTCATCTGCATTTTTTATCTGGGGTTAATACAGAGTATGGGTCTCAAAACCACAGACATCAGAATGAATGATTAGAGCTCAACTAAATGGGAGGAGGGGCTTAGGGTACATTGTGTTGTGGGAAAAAAACCAGCATAATCAGTTAATGAATTTAAAAGACTGAGGACATTTCTCTGCACCAAGCAGCATTGAAGCATTTTTGTCATACACTGAAAAATGGCTGCTTCGGATGCAAGAGGTCCTGGAGTTTCTCTCAAGTCCTCTTTTTCTCCCACCATGTTTTTGCAATTAAATACTGGATGCAAATTCTTTTTCCTTTCCTTTTGTTTTGTTTTTTGTTTTAAATGTGTTACTTTTTCCTTAATGCGTAGCAGCTGATTTTTCCTCTGTTGGCTCACTTGGGCACAGAGACAAACCTCCTTTCAAGGAACAGAGTTCCAACATTGTTGTTGATTATTTTAGTGGGAAACCATCTGTGTGGTAAGGCAGGCTCTCCAGCTTCTTTCTGGAGAAAAAAAATCAATAAGAACAACAAAAAAGAGATGCAAGTATTTTAGCCATAGGTAAAACACTTCCCTCTGTAATGTGAATGGACTCACAAGAAAAGTGTGTGTCTCCTCACCTGATTTTCAAGAGCAGCCAACCTGTGACAGACAGTCCCTTGGGAACACAACTGGCCTTCAGACTGTAACCTGCTCTTGGGGCTTCCCACAAAGGTGCAGTTGAGATCTGCTGCTCCTTTGGGGGACAAAGGACCAGTTTGCTTTACAAGAGCTCTTTGCCCTTCTTTTATGCGGCATACTTCACCTTACCTTCCCAAAGCTTGAAGGGCATTTCTTGTAGGAGTCTTGTGCTTCCTCTCCATTCCCTTCTGTGGTTTTCGTAGCCTGTCAATCCATAGTTTTGATGTCTTTTGACAAATACCTTCACTTAGAATCACAATATGGTTGCCCTGAAAAAAAGAAAAGGTGGCCTTTCTTTTCTTCCTTCCTTTTTATGAACTAGAGACATCATACGTCAAAGCTTGGTGTAAGGTCGTAATAGCACTTTGTCCTCTTTCACATCACTTGCCAAATAACTACTGTTGTGGCAACAGCTGTAACCAAGCATGGTGTCAGCTAGTTTTGCCATAGCGTGATTGGATGCCAGTAGTTCTTATATAATGTGAAACACACTCCCAGGCAGTGCAATGAGGCATCTGATTATTAAATTCCTTGAAATGTCATCTGGATTTTTGATTATTTAATATTTTTTTGCATCACTTCAGGTCTCAGATCTGCGCAATGTTGTGATTAAAGGAAAAAGAACAGAAAATTCTCTCATTATAGTAAACATTTCCAAGAAAACTCACACCCTGAAGCAGACAGTTCTGCTTACGTAGACAGCAACAGCAAAGGCTCTGTGAAGGCTATGAGGTGAAGGTTATAATTGTGGCTACCAGTTGTTTGCTGCTTTTTACTGTAGCACTTTCTCTAGTGACAATAAGTGTTATTTATTTTTAGCCTTCTTATTCTGAACTACTTCTGAAAATTAAGAGGTAGGAACCTCGTGAAGCATTTGTTTTTAATACATTGCTTACATTGTGTTCCAAAGCATGGTATTCAACATTATTGTTAATGATTGAAGCATTAGCATTTAATTATGTAAAGCAATTAAAAAGCTCAATATTACTACTTCTTGGGCTGAGTCCATTAATACAGCAAGCATTAGTAAGATGTATATTGAAGAAATTGAACAAGGTCATAAATGTTCTGCGTGGAAAGAGCACCTAATGCTTTTTTCCAAGCCTTTAAGGAGTAGTTTTTAAAAACTAATAAAATAAGAAAACAAAAACCCAAACAAAACCTCGTGAGATGAATAGATAAAAGGCTTTCTTGGTTTAGTTATGTCAGTTTGGCTTTTTCCTGTAATTGCTGGGGTTGTTTTGTTCCTAAAGAGGGAGCGGATGCCAAGCTGAAGAGGTAATTTCTGAGTGCTGTTTCAAGATATTGTGAAAGTTCTCAACTTTTCTGTAATAAGAAAAATAACACTTCTCTAATGATGTCTGTTTATTGCATATTGTTCTTCTGTATGCAGTTCAGAGCAGCTGGCAGCAAGTACTTGAGAGAAACCCAGAGCTGAAGAAACATTGTAGGGGAACCTGAGTAGCCCTGAGTACCTGCAGGCTGTGTGCACCAAGTCCTCTGGGTGCTGTCAAGCAGTCCTTACCTTACGTCACCATGGATGAAATCGAAAGAGATCGTTTGCGTGTGATCCCAGATGTCTTTACATTTGAATCCAAACAGGAAGAAAATTCCTGGCAGCATGTAGTTGGATTGGAGGTGTTGATACTCCAAACACGTCCGGATGTCACTCTCCTTGCGTCAGATGGGCTGGCTGTGGGGCTTACTTTCCTTTGGTGATCTTAGGAATTACTTGCACAATGAAAAGTCTGAATTTTTGCGACATGTAAAGAGTCATAGCGGAGGTCTGTAGTAGTAAAATGTCATTACGTGCTCAGAAGTGAGGAGCTCAAACCAAAACCCTTAATGTGGATATTTCTAAACCTTGGAATCTGTATCTGCATCTGAGTTGTTCAGGTTACGTGTGCCAGTAGTGCATTAAGCCAGTGTATGACATGGAAATTTCCCTAAAACTTACAGTATTCCACATCCAGGTGCAGTTGCAACTCATTTCTGCAGGCTCTGCTAGACAGTTTCCAAGGGAAAATTTTGTTTAATTTAATATTAAGCCAAATCCCCTGTACATCTTCAAATCTCTACTTACTATTTGAATGTGTGCATAACAGAAGCAGCACAGGCAGAAATAATATGGTGTTTCACAGAGTGACTTATTTGACCCTTTTGCTTGGAAAATATACCAACCTGAAGAAAGAGCAAGTTCCCTCTCTAGATCCACAAAGTTTTTGGCTTCCCTTGTGATGCTGCAGTCGTGGCATTTTAAAGGGATACAGTTGTTTTCAGTCCAAAATCCAGTTGATTCTTCACGCATAGTTGACACTACTGTTTAGGCTGACGAGGGTAAATTTTAGGACAAGCCACAGGAAATGGCTTGGAGAGGTGGAGGATATTAAAAAACTGTCGTACTGCTGCTTTAGAAGTGAAATGAAACACTTTAGGCTCCGTTCTCCCATATGATGTTTAAAGCCATTGTTTTGATAATTTTTTTCTTTTGCAAAAAATATTGCAACTATTGAAAACAAATGTGCTTCAAAACATAGTTGGGTTTTTTTTGTAATCTCAGACCAAGATAAGTCACACAAAATTCCTCTTCTCATGGAGGGCAACCTGAGGGTTTCTGCAAAAAGTGTTTCTTTCCTCCTTCCTCTGTCCCCTCATCCCCTTGGTTTTGGACTAATTGTGTCCGCTTGAGAAAGGACTACTTTCTGTGTGAGCTTTGAGATTGAAAATTATTTGACTTTTTGCTTATGGAAGAATCTGCTTTAGTTGGGAAGTCAGAAAGAGCAATATGAACAGAAATAGCACTTTTAAAGCTGACAGACTGTTTTCACTTTGGTATGTAGAGAATGGCAACAGTCGTCATTAGTATTGAGAGAATTCTGTTTTTTCTGTCTCTCTGCCCCTGTTGCAAGATGAGCAAGGGCTGACCTGAACTTTTTGTTTGTTTGTTCTGCTGTGGGGTTAAAGATTCACCCTCCCCCCTCCAAGAATGTTTTATTCTGTTTTTGTAAGGGGGTGAATTCAACTTTTGTGAAGGCAAAAGAAAAATCCTTGCCTGATACAAGAAACAGCTGAACAAGACCTAAGCTGATAGCTTTTATTTCTTTCTCCCAGCTTTCTACCTGTGAAGAAATACAGTACTTTCAGGGTGAGGGGTGATTGTGGAAAGCAATCATTGTACAAATAACTGCTTTAAGGCCAATGCTAGAAATGCTTGCCAGTGTAGTAATGTCAGTTGGAGGTGTGATTTTTGGCTGCATGCATATATTGGCAAAAGCCCTAGCATAGGCATGGTTGTACCAGGAAAAAAAGGAAAAAAAACCTTTGGCCAGTATATTCTGTTTTGCTTGGGGAGGGTATAGGCTCTAACAACAAAAGCACTTTTTTTTCTGCTGGTAAGTCGCAACTCCAGTAGAAGCTCGTGCCAAAACAGTTATACTGTTGTGGTGGCAAAGCTTTTTCATAGACTAGTCTTCCAAGTCTGGTATCCTAACATTAGCAACTGGACTCCTGTTACTGTTAATTGTAAAAGCAGCAACATCTGAAGGTGATTTGAGTGCCTTAGACTTTGTAGCATTGTAATGGTCTTGAATTTACAGATCTGCGTTTCATTTACTCCCCATACTTAGGAGAATTGCAAATGAAATTTTCAGTGGACTCCATCTTCTGCGTGCATGACATTTCTTTACAATTCTTTTTTAATGGCTTTTTTCTAGCTATAACTCAAGTAAAAAGACCTGGGTGCTTTGCAACTCCTAAAAGCTGAAAAAGGAGATTATATTTGGATTTATTTTCTGATTCATTACATCGCTCTTTATAGTGGAACATGGTTCTAAGTGTGACATAGTCTTCATACCTAGGTATTGTGGATTTCTATAGTAGTTTGGTTTTTTTCTTAAGTATATTGGGTTTCTGGGGGAGTTTTTGTCATTACCTCGTGGGACTGTGCAGTCATTATGTGTGATGCTGCAGGCCTCCCATGTGAATTTTGCTTCTATTTTACGCACATGTTAGGATGAGAAAGAAGTCCTTTTGTCTAATGCTAAAGCATGCTGCATCAGCCACCTTCAATACATGAAATTAGAAGGGGCAAATACTCATTCCAGGTGCCAGTTTCATGCCACAAGAGCATTTCAGCTATT
This sequence comes from Ara ararauna, assembly GCA_028858755.1. Lineage (NCBI taxonomy): Eukaryota > Metazoa > Chordata > Aves > Psittaciformes > Psittacidae > Ara > Ara ararauna. The sequence goes on from CM054381.1 coordinate 80,348,828, forward strand.
GTGTAATCTCTCCAGAGTGCCCTCATACTAGGCAGAGCAAAAGCAATACTGTTCTCAATACTGTTAGGGAAGGATGCTTCCAGATGTTTTGCAATCTGCCCTCAGTGATCAGTACTCTGCTCGTCTCTGCCCATGGCAGGGGGGTTGGAACTAGATGATCTTAAGGTCCTTTCCAACCCTAACTATTCTATGATTCTATCTTCTACTTGTATTTCATGTCAGCTGACTTTATAAGAAAATACCAACATTTGAACCTTGATCGCTAGACTTTTTGTTCAGCCTACTACTGCTTGTTATGATATGATAGAAGAGAATGTTATGGTGGTTTGGGTATTTTTATTTTTGCTTTAAATTACCTCTGACTTCACTGGGTGCAAAATTCAGCCACCGCTAAATGCTTTTGAAAATCCCACCCTTCAGTTGGTTTTAGTTTTGTTGTTGTTTTATATGTCCAGTATAGGACTCAGTAATATGTACTGGCATAACATCTCGCTTCTTGAACAATGATTTATTGTGCTAATTACTGACATTGCAAAACCGCAGACAGTAATCTTGAGTTTTGGGGGGAAAAAAAACAACTAAACATGAGGTTGAGACTTATTAATAAAGATAGTTTATGTGAGTCTGGTAGGATAAGAAAACTAAGAATGTTGAGGTTTAAGAATGTTTCCCTTTCTAAGTTTATGCTCTTCATAGTTTTTTATATAAGAGGAAAAAAAATCTGGGGAAGGTAGATGTTTAATAAATGGTACATGCATCTGAAGCTGTATTTTCAGTATTCCTGGTCTTTCAGTCTCACAGCTTCTTTTTCTAGGCTCATGAAGCATAAAATAAGTTAATATCAATAGGTTTTTAGAATATTTGGGCTTTCTGGCATTTTTTCTTTGTTGCTCTGTGACTTGGACAACAAACATTGTGAACTGAGTAGCCTCAGTTTGTTAATCTCTCCCTTGGGTGCATCCTTTCTTAGTTCAGCAAAAACACAAACAAAAAAATCTACTGCATGTGGTCAGGGCTCAGTTTGCTTGGGCTCATGTGTCTTGTTGAAACCAGAATATTTTCTCTTCAAGACAAGCCCAGCCCCTTATTTGTGGTTAGAATTCTCAGTTTTCATTCTGGATTTTAGCTATTAACCCCTTTGTCATTTCAGGTTGAAAAATCAACCAAAAAAAAATCATAGTGTCTTATGCATGTTTAACATTTTGCTTGTTCAAATAGCTTGAATAGCAAACCAATAAGCGAACAAAAACCCCAAGCAAGCAGAAGATCACCTAGCCAAAACCAAAAATGAGAAATTTCCTTCTGAAAAGTACGACTTTCAAGAAACTTTGGGTAATGAACTATAAACAGAAGGAAAAAATGGAAACACTCTTGCATCTGAATTTGCAGTGTCTGCTACCCCAGTTCCTGAAGTACTTTGGCTGAAAGCAAATTCTGGCATTTGCAGCTTCATTCACAGTTTGAATGGGTTGCTAGCAACTTTCTGCCTGCAGATGACAGGGTAAAATTGAGTCTCAGGTGGGGATATGAGGGAGTTCCTCCAGTCCTCGTGCTGTAATTGAAGCTCTTTCATGGCAGCAATACCTCAGTTCTAGTAATCTAAGGGAGATTTAAACAAAAATAAAACTTATTGCAAATATTTGTTCTTGGGTCACCTAGCAGATGAAACTATAGTGTGGCCAAGGTTTGCCCTGTGGTGTGCCCCTTACCAGGATAGCAGCAAGAAAGAGCTGGGCAAAACAATGGTTTCTGGAGGAACATTTAATTGAAAGCTTTTCCCTTTAAAATATCATCTTTCCAGAAATACAGATGTGCATGATAATCCTATAGGGATATTGGTATTTGGCCTCTAGGATTTTAAGAGTCCTGTTCCCAAGGTTAAGACGTACGGAGAGCCAAATTTTATTTGAAACTATTATATAAGACAGATATGGAAGCTCATGGAGTATTACATTGCAAATCACATGCTAAAGAGAGACACATGGCTCTTGAGCTATAAAATGAGTAAAGAAAGGAATGATATTTAAAAGATATCTTTAACCACTTGTTTTTACTCATTAATCTGCAGTTCACAAAGCATTATTTGCAGCAAAAAAAAATGCTATTACAGGATTGTTTCTGAAAAGCAAATAAATATTTCAGACATTTTCACTGCTAACATAACTGTGACAATAGCAAAACAAACACTGATGGTGAGCTATGTTTCTATGACTGAATGTGTTGAACAGCTGCCACTTTCCACCCTTGAGACTTGTGCGTATCTATGTTGGATGAAGTGATTCCTGTAGCAGATTTGTAATACACTTCGTGTTGCAAGGAGGTTAAAGGGAAGAGCTGAATCTGTGATATGACGCCTTAATGTAGATTTCATCAAATCAAAGGAGACTTAAACTATTGGCATGACAGTGCTGTTGCTAATGAACAAGTGCAAAGGTCTGAATGTGCCCCATGGCAGAACTCCTGACCCAGTGCAGCAACATCACAACAAGGTGCTGTTCTCTTCCACCCTAACTCTCCCATACATGGCAGCTTTCCATCTACCAGGTGCTCGCTGGGAAACACAATGTCCTATCTCTCTGTATGACCCCAAGACAAAAGTGTTCTCCTTAACTGCAGCTTCTGAAATGACATGAGGTGTTCTCAGATATTCAGTCATTCTGAAACTATTGTTGCTTCTTACCAGATTTATAAAGAAAAAAGCACTCAGAAGTTTATCAAAAGAATTACATCAGGTATTGCCAACTGTGTCATAAACTGAAAGAGGATAGATTTAGATTAGATATTAGGAAGAAGTTCTTTACTGTGAGGGTGGTAAGGCACTGGAACAGGTTGCCCAGAGAAGCCATGAAATTCATATAGACCATGAAGTACAGCCTGGGACGAATAAAATGAGTGGATGTCATAGACTTCAAAGTAACTGTTACTGTGCCTTGAGCCTGATCCTCATCTAGTTGTCTGAGGACATGAGATGTCCCTGGATGTTACTATTAGGGTGTTGGTCAGGCATCTGTCTCCTAGCTCAGCAGGAGTTTTGCCTGCGCAAAACCTTTTGTCAATGGCTGTCTGGCTTCCTGATGTGTGGGCTCTAGACATGCATGTATGTTCTCATGCTTTTATAAAAAGACTTTATATAAGTGAATGTTACTTCAAAGACTCAGGACCAACTCGTCAGCTGCCAAATAGAAAGCCCAGTAGTTGTTCCAGCTGCAGTAATCTCTCTTTGTTCTGCATGATGGTACCACAACAGATCACAAAGTTGCTGAAGGGTTGTGTGGTCTTCCTGCCCTTCTAGGTACAGTGGTATAACAGCACCTCTTGACTCTGAAGCTTGCCTCTTTGTTAAAAGAAAAGTCTGCCTAGGTGTCACCCTTTTTGAAGGAATTCTTCAGAGTTCAAAGTAAATTATCTCAGGGATGATGATAATCATTGGCCGTTAACTGGGGTGCTTAAAATTTAGAAACCAGTTCATAGTTAATCATTTAAGTTCATCAGAAATAAGATTCAAGTCGGGGCAATTAGACAATCGCTTCATTACTCACACTGTCTAATGATGTTTCACTGATCTTTCATGAATGATGATACTGTAGAAGAACTGTATAGTTTTAGAATAACTTGTTTCAGTTTTAGATAGTTGAACAGTGACTTACCAAAACTGTTAATAGAAGCTATTCAGGATGTGCTGTCTAAATCCTTTCCAATTAGCATTGAGGTCTTGAAGGGCCAGTCTTAGCTTTTTATTAATATGTTCAGTTTATTAACGTATCTTTTATATATGGATATGTGAATGTCTGGTACATCTCAAGATGGTGCCTAATTATTATCCTTTTAATTTATTTTACTTGGGTTCTGCTCCTTAGTCTTGCTTAAAATTCAGAAATATTTCATAGCTTAATAACTTAATAACTCATTGGAAAGCTATGACATGTACTTGAGGTTGCCTCAAGGGCTATCCATATTAAACAATAAACTTGAGGTAATTCATTGGCAGTAAGACTGTCATTGACCAGTTTAAATATTTGAGGCTGTGTTTTGACCTTTTGCCTTACATTTAAGCCATATGGAGGAACTGAAACAGATTGTGTATAAAACTGGGGTCTTTATCAGATGGTTATGGCATTATGAGACGACAAGGAATTGCTGCATTGCCTGATATTATTGCTATATGCATAGAATTCATTAAATATACACTTTTATAAAATTTTGTTACCTTCCTCTGGTTTAAATATGAGTCTTCTTCTTCCTTATTAAAAATCACTGATAAAAAGGACTTCTGCTTCCAATTTTGAACTAACATCTGTGGCCAACAAATTATTGCCTAAATGTGATACGAGGTACAAATTGGGTTTTTGAGAAACAGGACTAATTAAAAATGTTAATGGTGTTTTTCAGATCTTTCATGCTTTTACTTTGCCACATATAAAAATGGCTTCTTTTGCATGCTTGAAGTGATGCTGTCTTCGGAATCTCTTTACTGAGATCTAATGTACAGAACCAAGACTCACGATAAAATTTTATCCTACAGTCACAAACAAATCCAAAACTTAGAATGGCCTGTCCAGTTTTGTGGACTTTTCTTGGAGGGCCTCAAATGACTGGGGGAGTCATAGAATCATTGAATAGTTAGGGTTGGAAAGGACCTTCAGAGTCTTATCTCTCCTGTGAAAATGCAGCATGTCTTCAGTCTCTGGCTTTTCACACTTTTCTCAGGCTGTCTGCTGCTGACTTTAGAGGTTACTCATGGGTGAATAGGATTGTAGCTCTGCATCCCATCCAGCTGTGTGTATGCCTGATTTTGACTGTGTTGGTGGATACACATGATGTTTCTGTAGGTTGGCGATGTGATAGGTTGTTTCCCATTCTCTCCAGGTGCCTCCCACACCGAGATCCAGTCATGCCCTGCTGTCCAACAGTGCTGAGCACTGTCTAGGAAGGCCTGCATTCTTTCCAATGCAATGCCAGAAGCCTTTGGGGGATGTTGCTGCCCTGAAGAGGAAACTGTAGAAGTACTTACAGTCTTGTAACTCATCATAGCTAGAATTCTTAAGACTGCCCGTTAGTATTGGTTTCAAACACCATTGTTTCTCTAGCAGAGTCTAGAGCATGACATGTAATCAGCATCAGGATGCTCTGTGAGGTGATATTGGGGTCTGGTCATGTTATGCAATGAAAAGTTCTTATGGTAGTGAAACTTGAGACATCTCCACGGGAACCTTTGAGGCCCCTTAATTCTGTAGTACATGGTTCTCAAAGGTCTTTGCAGACCCATTTAACATGTATAGCATTAAGTGGTTTTTTTTTATTCCTGGCACCTGTAGTTTAGTTCACATTCCTCTCACCTTTTCTTACTACTAGGCTAATGCAAAGCTATTTCCCTAGCTGCTCTGCTCTCAAAGACTTTTTCTGCTACGTTTTGTTCTAAATAAGTACAAGAAATGCCTTTATTATTTGCAAGTTAAAAGCATATTCAACTTTTGTCCTTCAAAAGAAATTTGGCTTCCTTTTAAGAGACAAATGGGTAAAGAATTAGAAGGTAAAGGTGCTGTGCTTCTAATTTGTGCAAGATTAAAGGTCTTGTTAAATGAAGAATTTGTACTATAGCTAATAAAGCTTTACTTTGGGGAAAGATATGGGGAAGCACACAAATTTGTATATAGTGCAGCTGTAACATAGCCCAAAGCTGTCCTTAAAAGCTAGAGCAAACCTGGGGCTTAACTTCGCTAATTGCTGGAGCAGTCCAAGATTTTTGTCTGGCTGTGAAGCTATAACTTGGAATTGCTTTCTAACCATTTCCTACTAAGTACAATTTAACCAGTTAGCATAATGATTTAGAAGCTTGTCATGGTTTAAGCCTCTCAGCCATAGTTTGCTCACTCACTCCCCCCTCTTTCTTCCCCCCAGCTCCCAGGAGGATGAGGAGGAGAATCAAAAGAATGCAACTCCCACAGGTTGAGATAAGAACAGTTTAGTAACTAAAGTATAACACAAATCACTACTGCTACCACCAATAATATTACAAGAGAAACACAAGGAAAGAGAATACAACTGCTCACCACCCGATACCAAGCCTGACCCAGCAGCGAACCCCCCTCTCTTCCAGGTCCCTGCCCTCATTTTTCCATCCTGGGCATGACATGCTGTGGTATGGAATACCTCTTTGGCTAGTTTGGGTCAGGTGTCCTGTCTCTGCTTCCTCCCGGCTTCCCCTCCTCCCTGGCAGAGCATGAGACTCAGAAAGTCGTTGGTCAGACCAAAACATTGCCAAGCAGTAACTGAAAACACTGGTGTTATCAGTGCTGTTCCCAGGCCCAAAATCAAAAACACAGCACTGCACCAGCTACCAAGAAGGAGAAAAATGACTGCTCCTGCTGAACCTATGATAAAGCTGAATTCCAATATCTTTGTTCTGTCAATGGTTCTGTTGACTTAATTGCATGGATAAGGAGCTGCTGAAGAAAATTCAAAGGAAAAAAGAGGCTTATAAAAGGTGGAAGCAAGGACAGGTGGCCAGCGAAGAATACAGGGATGTTGTCCAGGAAGGTAGGGACCAGGTTAGGAAAGCTAAGGCCCACTTAGAATTAAACTTGGCTTGGGATGTTAAAGATAACAGGAAGGGATTCTATAGGTACATTGCAAGTAAAAGACAGGCTAGGGACAACGTGGGCCCTCTCCGGAAGCTATCAGGAGAACTGGCTACCCTGGATTTGGAGAAGGCTGAGGTTCTTAATGACTTCTTTGCCTCAGTCTTCACCGGAAAATGCTCTGACCATACCACCCAAGTCTTGGAAGGCAGACGCAGGGACTGCGAGAAGGAAGACCCAGGGCCCACTGTAGGAGAGGATCTGGTTCGAGACCATCTTAGGAACCTGAACATACACAAGTCCATGGGATCTGATGAAATCCATCCACGGGTCCTGAAGGAACTGGCAAATGAAGTTGCTAAGCCACTGTCTATCATATTTGAAAAATCATGGCAGTCAGGGGAAGTTCCCGGCGAATGGAAAAAGGGAAATATAACCCCCATTTTCAAGAAGGGGAAAACGGATGAGCCGGGGAACTACAGAGCAGTCAGTCTCACCTCCGTGCCTGGCAAAATCTTGGAGCGGATTCTCCGGGAAGGCATGCTGAGGCACATGAAAAACAACAAAATGGTTGGTGACAGCCAGCATGGCTTCACTAAGGGGAAATCCTGCCTGACAAATTTGGTGGCCTTCTATGATGGGGCTATGGAACTGATGGACAGGGGTAGAGCAGTTGATGTCATCTACCTGGTCTTGTGCAAAGCGTTAGACACTGTCTTACATGACATCCTTGTCTCTAAGTTGGAGAGACATCAATTTGATAGGTGGACCACTCTTGTGGATAAAGAACTGGCTGGATGGCCGCACACAAAGAGTTGTGGTCAATGGCTCAATATCCAGCTGGAGACCAGTAACGAGTGGTGTCCCTCAAGGATCGGTGTTGACACCGGTCTTTTTCAACATCTTTGTTGGTGACATGGAGAGTGGGATTGAGTGCGCCCTCAGCAAGTTTGCCGATGACAACGAGCTGTGTGGTTCAGTTGATAAGCTGGAGGGAAGGAATGCCACCCAGAGGGACCTTGACACGCTTGTGAGGTGGGCTGATGCCAACCTGATGAAGTTTAACCATGCCAAGTGCAATGTCCTCCACCTGGGTTGGAGCAATCCCAGGCACAGCTACAGGTTGGGCAGAGAAGAGATACAGAGCAGCCGTGCGGGGGAGGACTTGGGGGTGTTGGTTGATGAGAAAATGACCATGAGCCAGCAGTGTGCGCTTGCAGCCCAGAAAGCCAGCCATATCCTGGGCTGCATCAAAAGGAGTGTGATCAGTAGGTCGAAGGAGGTGATCCTGCCCCTCTACTCTGCTCTCGTGATACCTCACTTGGAGTATTGTGCGCAGTTGTGGTGTCCTCAACATAAAAAGGGTATGGAACTGTTGGAAAAAGTCCAAAGGAGGGCCACGAGGCTGATGAGGGGACTGGAGCACCTCCCGTATGAAGACAGGCTGAGAAAGTTGGGGCTGTTGAGCCTGGAGAAGAGAAGGCTGCGTGAAGACCTCATAGCAGCCTTCCAGTATCTGAAGGGGGCCTATAGGGATGCTGGGGAGGGACTCTTCATGAGGATCTGTAGTGATTAGACAAGGGGTAACGGGGAAGTTTAGGTTGGATATAAGGAAGAAATTCTTTACTGTAAGGATGGTGAGGCACTGGAATGGGTTGCCCAGGGAAGTTGTGAATACTCCATCGCTGACAGTGTTCAAGGCCAGGTTGGACAGAGCCCTGGGTGGCATGGTTTAGTGGGAGGTGTCCCTGCCAGTGGCACGGGGGTTGGAACTAGATGATCCTAAGATTCTTTCCAACCCTATCTATTCTATGATTCTATGTCTCCTTGGGAAGTAAGGAAGTATTCAGAGTGAAAGTGGTGGACCTCAGTTTCAGTTAGTTACATTTAGCAGCCAGCTGAAATAAACTTCTTGTACATATGAAAACTATGGTGCTTTTCATAATTCCATCCTCATGAGATATAGGCACTAATATAATGGCAATTAAAATTTTTTATTGATGCATATATTTCTTAGCCATTGCATATCATGAGGTACTCCAAGAAACCAAAGGGTTCTTTGTTTAAAAGCTAGTCAGCTAGCACTAAGAAATCTTTCAGTGTAACCTGTGTAATTCAAGGTTTGAAACAAATAAACTGACAAGTGCATGAGGTAAGAGCGCAGTTAAAGTGTCCTGTCAATTTTGTAAATCGATAAGCAAAGGTACAATGAATTTCTCAAGTCCTCAAGAGACCGACTAGGTTTGTGAAAGAACCTCAGGAGCTGTGCTGTGCACTTATCCACATCAAGTTCTCTAGTCATTCAAGCACATTCTGATGTATCCCAGAAAGGAGGTAGAAACACTGTTCTCATGCACTGCTCTGATGTTCCAGACGTTTGATGAGGAAAGTATGCATTTCTGTTATTGTGACAGAAAACATGAACGCAAGTTCATAAGAGCTTTTAGAAGAAAGTTCTTAACAGATGCTATGTTAATTACTCTTAGGTATTTTTTGGTTTAATGATAGCTACATATGGTGCTTACATGGGGTTAAATTAATCAACAGCTCCCTAATTAAAACAAATATCTTCTCCCAGGGATTTAAAATGTGGACTTTTTTGGTATTAGGAAACAGTCAAAATGCTTCTGTCAGATAAGGTAAGAGATGGGCTGTTGAACCTTGGGACCTCCTGCATACTATTCCTGAATACATTAGCATTAAATATTTTGCCTTCCAGACGATAAATCATGAAAAGGCTCTTTGCAATAGGGATGATAGGGACGGGATGATGGAGGCCAGCGAGATGGTGGTTAACACATTCATTTGTAGTGTTTGCCACCTCGCTTCAGACGTGTTCTAGTTTATGAAGAGAACTGTCTGTTTTCAGCTGAGTTTCTTTGTAGGAAAGCCTAGCACACTGGCTTTGCTTTAAAGCGATCATGGACTTAGAAGCTCAAGCTGAATATTACAGATCTGAATGAGAATTCACAGAGCTACGGGAGGAAGCTTTCTTCACGAGCCTTCACTTTCAGGAGGTTTAAAATTCTCCAGATTCTCAGCTAAACTTTTATTAAATTATCAGATGACGTTTGTTCTTTTAGCTTTGACGTGGGCTATTCACCAGTGTCATGGAAACTCTTCCTTGAGAAATACACAGCCCTTCTGACTCTGCATGTCTCCCTATCATGCTTTTTACATTTCCACTTGGTAGACTAACTTTCACTGTGCTATGATCATTGTTTGCTAGCACAGTTAATGAACTCTATGGCTTTGGTAAAGGGCAGATCAAATTGGTGAGATGCATTCTTACTCAAAAATGAGTTAAATTAGCAAATTAATAGTGTTAATGTGCTTTAAATGTGATGGTGTGACCCTGTATAGATTTTATAAGGATATAGCTCAAATGGGTAGCTGGTGGATTTACATGTGCAAAATTCAGATTCTGCTTTGAGTGTTTATCTTAAATTTGTCTGTAAACTATGAAACTCCAACCACATAACTGCCTTTTAGTATCCTTGCCCATCAGCTGTAGAATGTCAAATAAACATTAGGAGCTTCAGCAATGGATCCATTTTACTAAAGTATAGTAAACTTTTTCATCCTAGTAAAGTTTATTTAGATATCATAAGTTGATAACATTCTAATGCACGAAGTGTGGTTTTTTTATTCTGAATCAGACAGTGTTCCCCTGATAACTATCGTGCAGTAAGATATAATAAAGTCAGCTTTAACTTTGTGAGCACAAGTGTCATGTCATATGATGACAAAGTTTATAAATTGACTGGATGTATGCATTACATTGATATTAAAAAAAGGGTAAGGTGATTTTTAAAAAGATATTTAATGGGACATGAGAAAAATATCACTTCTAGATGATAAAACTGGGAGAAACATTTTTCTTCTCTAAAAATAAATAGTGAATTTGAGCAAGAAAATTGTGTCAGCAGGGCTCTGAGGCTTTTTCTCACAACTCCATTCAGATTTAGTGAGAGTATCTTTTCTGTAAGGCTTTGAATCATCCTCTAAGTTTCCATTGCAGAAATCTTTTCTGTCATACTAGGTAAAAATCCAATCCATCCTCACCCCAGTTACTGAATCCTATAGGATTTTTCCATAAGAGTAATTAAGAACACTCATCTTTCCACTTTCTGCTGTAATTCTTAAAGAGACGTGGGAGAAAAATAAGCTTTAAAGGAGTGGAAAAAATTCCTTTTGAGTGAAAGCAACTTGCTCAATGTCACATGCATGTCCTGAGTAAGGAACTTCAGTATAGGTTCCCTTATCCCTGCTTTGGGAGCTCTGGCCATGGGATGATGCTGTCATTGAGCCTGGAATTATGTTGCATTTCTAAGTAGCCTGGAATGGGGCCACACACCAATGTGTTGGGTCTAGTGTTTACATGGGAACTGTTTGCGTAATTGATGGAATGGAATCTGTGTAAACAATTCCCATCGATTATGACAGTTAATGCCAGCTCAGCAGTATTAGACTTGGTATTTAAACATTTCAGGCTGATATCTGTTTTCTCACTATACTGGAGTGTTTATTAATAAAAGATTTAGTGTGTAAATACTCTTCTCTAGTGCTCAGTGCTGAGCATGCTATCCTTTTAATGGCATTTTTGTTTTGTCCTAGCTTAAGAGTCATCAATGTCACAAATCTTAAACTAATTCAAGCATTATTACTGCCTGTATAACTTGCTACCATGAGTCATTAAAAAATAAATATGAATTAATTCAGTGTCTCAGTGGAAGATGATGAGACAAATATTGTAGCAGGCCTGTAAATTGATGGTCCTTGTCAAAGCCACAGTGGCTTTGACATGCAGATCTAGATGCAAAGAGAGATTCTGCAATCGTTTCTGATTACCTTGTTGTCAAACTGACATTTCCCCTTGCTTAGTCAATAGCCTGTTTCTTAAGCTGTCACCTCCATTCCAGTCTAGGCTCAACAACTCAGTCTCTCCATTCCAGCAGCCATTTTGATATTGTCTTTTCATTGATCATTATTGCATGCTTGCCTGAGGAGTTTTTCCTACTGATATATCTCACTTTAAGGGAGCCTTTGGTGAATCCATTGGCATATTTTATTTAAGAAGGTGTTATAATTCATTGTAGTTGTCACCAGCCCAAATCAAGGTCAGTGCCAAACTTGGTGCTGGTGCCAGTGATCTGTTATCCCTGGCATAGCTACACCACTTCTCTGAAGGACATTAGTTGAGTCAACAATAGCGTGTTTCCATCACTACTGCTATATTAACCCTGGAAGTTTTGCTGGAAAAATAATGTTGGCAGGGTTTGGTTTGGTTTTGTCTTTCTTGTTCCTTGTCAGCATAGCAGTGCCAGGAAAAGATTCTCATGGAGGCTAAGCAGGAGCACTCTGCAACTTGTGGATGCAGCTGATCAGTGAGTCCTTCAATCTGAGCAGCTTCAGATTGCACGTAGATTCCCAGGGGGAGAGAGAAGCCACAGTGCTGTTCTGTGGCTGCGAAAGCTGCAGATGCCCTAGCCTGGAGTGACTGCCCTGCTCTCATCTCTTGTGAGCAGAGCAAACTTCAGATGTCCAGTGTAGACTCTACCACCTTGTTCTGTTTCTCCTTTTCTGAGAAGAAGGTTGTCTGTTGATATGATACAGTTCTTTGGGGCATTGTCTGTTGCCATAACCCAGTCGAGTAGTTTGTTTTCAATCACAGTTCCAGAATTCCTTCCCTTTAGGGTTTTAAGAACTTAACTAACTTTAATGTCCCTTCCAACCCAAACCATTCCATGACTCTATTATTATTATCTATTTTTTGTGGTTTTTTAGACTGTAGTTGTTGTTAAATTCTGCATCAAGTGATTTTCCCTAGGTCTCATTTGCTGCTTTCCTACATGGTTTATGAAGCATCACAACTCAGTAGTACTAGTTACTTGTTTCTTCATTTAATACTTTTAATGTTCTAGGAGAACACATTTCCTTAACTAAATGATATTATTTTTAGGCTGTTCTATAGCATTTGACTAGTTACTATTTGTTCTTTACTCTCTGAACATGTCTAGTTGTACTGTTCCAGCATTGTTGCAAATGCAGTTCTGCAATCTAAAGCAAGCGCTTGTGATTTCAACTTAAAGTCTATTACTTTTGCTTGTGTTTAGTCCTACTTGTGTAACATTTCTGGTGACACTTCACCATTGGCAAAGCTTCCATAAACTGAAAAGTTTGTTAGGGTAGAATCCATAAAATATTCCACTAGGAAAATAATTTATATATGTCAGTATGTTTAAGTGTGCTTTACTGACACTCTGCTTTCAAAAGGTTTTATCTGGCGATACCTTCCAGCCTTGGTTAACAGTGGCCATTTAAGCCCTGGTTGTGCAAAGGAAATTTGCCACTCCTGCCTTTTAGGGGCCGGCTTCCAAGCGTGGGATTCATAAATCTGAGCTAAGCATGGGAATCAGGGTAAAGAGGGTCTGTGCAGGGTCTGCTTTCCACTTCTTCTGCCAAAGCTGCATTTCTCCATCTTAAATAGAGGTGCTTAAATTCCACCTATATGTCACTTATGTAGATGCTACATGTTTTCCAGGGGTCTAGACGTAGTTACCTTTGGGGTGCCAAGCATGATTCCCACCTCTCATGTCCCCACTGACCCAAGCCTGTTATACAAATCAATGTGTCTGTTTTAAGCTGTTCTATCCATCTTCTCAAATTGCTACTAGGCCTGTCTTTGTAGGGCTGGAGGCAAGTTATCCATCAAAGCTTCAGGCTGATCTCTGTGCTGGATCTCTGCTGCAGTCCTCCCTGCTCCACTGGTAATTTCAATGTTTCCAGATCACCTCTGTCATACTAGGTAAAAACATTTATAGTCAACACTTATAGACTTCGGGATGAGTGCTTGCTCATTCATTTCAAATTTGAAAACTTCATGTGACTGTTATCTGTGCTTGTTTCAAATTCTAATTATTTGGGTTTTTTCTGTGAAATAGTTTTTTTCCCGGGGTACCAGCTCAATTCACAAAGGAAACCTGTTTTATTCATGCGTTATGTCTGAGGTTTAGAGACGCATTCAGCAGCAAATTAAGCTCGCATGGCTGAAGCAGCTTCTACTCATGGCTGTATGTGCTGCCTTTCTCTGGAAAGTTAGTATAACCACCGTGGTGATAGCTGAATGGGATGTGTATTTGTTCCTCCACCACTGTTTATAATCTGCTATATTAATGTAGCCTGACATTGGTTTAATTTACAGTATAATACTGGGCTGTAAAATGCAGCTGTTCACACGTAGATTAATTTCCCATTCAGCCGCCTCTCCAGTGAAGGCGATAACCTCCCGGAGCCCAGCAGGATACAGCATCAGTCAGCCCAGTGTAATCTGCTGCCACATGTGTCAGCACTCTCTGTTCATCCACATCCCCATGGTGACCTCTGGATTTGCTGGCCACTCAGAAGACTGACCAAAATGTGCTTTGGCTGGAGCTCACACTGGACTGTGAGATAAAAAAGTGCTTATGAGTTATGGGCTCACATGGAGGTAATCTTCAGTAGCTTTCCCTTGTTTTAGTGTGTTGAGTAACTTGGTAGAATAGACATTTGGTCATTTACAATCAAATTACTTCTTTTAGGAGAGAAGACATTAGATCTACACAGTAGCTTCTCTTCAAGGAAAATGCCATTGCCATTTAGATGTTATCTGGATTTCCTGCAGAAGAGGTGGAACAGAGCCAAGCATTACATGACTCCAGAAAAAAATATTGCTTTAAAATTTTACTTGGCTTTTTAGAGGATGGTTTACTTTTTATGAGGTGCGGAGAAATAGGAAGGAACTATGTGGCAGAGAGAGACAGAGACATTTTTATATTGGGAGTATCTGAGGAAAGTCGTGCAGGAGGGGTTTGTTGCTGGTTTTGTTTATTTCCAAAAAAAGCCCTATTTTTTTAAATTTTAAGTGTATTTCATTATGTTTGCCATATCTATCAAACTGTGCTGAAGGAACTATACATACATGTGTACGGTGCTGTTGGATTATATCAGAGGTCTGTAAAATCTGCTATTTCCCCTTGAAATCATAGGTACATTCTATTTCTACACCTAACTGCCATGCCTATTTTGAATATTGTGCTAATTTATTTTCTCCATTGTTGTCTTATCTCCATTTGGGATTGAGATTCCCTGAGAAGGGAGAAGGTGCTAACAGTACAGAGTGAGTGACAGGCTGGCTCCTCTTCCAAAGATGCTTCATAGCACAATGGGATGGGAGCAGCTTTTGGAATCCCATTCATGCCGGCTTCTTGACATAGGCTTGAGGTCTGCAACAATAAAACATCCCCTGAGATAGAATAAAAGTTGTTTTAACACTAACCTTTAAAATACAAAGTTTTTGTCAGCAAGCAGAGAGTGTGGGCAGGGGAGAACAAGCAAGGGAATGTCTTCTAGAGAGAGTTTGGTTTTGTTGCTAAAAGAGACCACAGAAGAAGAGAGGAGCTTTCTTCATGACAGGAGAAGTTTTGTTTTGTATCAAAATCAGATGGCACAGCCTCTCACAGGCAAATAACTCGGGTTTTTTGAGGCACTCAAGGTGTGTAAAGAAGATGTATGGCTGTTATTCCACCCTTTGATTAGAGGAGGCAGCTAGGTAAAAGTAACAGTCTCCCATGGGTTTCTCAGCCTCATATGTTTTGGTTTCTTGTGTAATCCAAGGCAATCTAAATTTAATTTGTTTTAGGAAATCAAACCAGAGTAGTGACTATAAAGATCCTTTTACATCTTGACCTAGTAACTTTCTCAGTAAATGCTCTTGTTTGCAATCACAAAGACCAGAGGATCCCTATAACTTGGAGAAATGGTTGTGATTGATAGAAGAGCCTATGTTTTTAATTCCTAATGTTTATTTTTACTTTAAGCCTGGTATCATTGCTGCTGTGAAAATTTCATGGCTTGGAGATTGGTTGCAAATCCATTTTTAATTGGCTTTTTTCATGACCAAAAAAGGGAGAGGGTCATGGAAAACTGGTGGTTTCTGCACATTTTAATGATGCTCCTAAAGAGCTAAGTGAAAAATGCCCAATCTCTTTCCAACTGGGAAATTTGCTTTTCTCTGTTGTGATTTAGAAGATGCCTTTCATCTCGTTGTTCCAAGTTTACTCCTGGTTTTGAGCTGCAGTTTTTACCTACACAACAGGGCAAAGGCAGCCTACCATTACAAATGTGTCAAAACTATTTCATTTAGCCAGCAACTACCAAGAGCAAAAATGTAAACCACTGGCTTACTCTGAGTAGTCAGAACTGCAAAGGCAGGCAAAAGCCAGTTAAAATTTGACACTTGGCCACATGGTGGATGTTGGAGAACCCCAGCTGTTTGAGGTGTAAGAACATCTGTGATTGTCAACAGTTCATTAGAAAATTACTGGCAATAAAAAAATGCCATCCCCCCTCTTCCTGAAAGCAGTTTGAATCCTGATGGTCTGCATGTCCTCTGTATCATTTTACTTCATTCACAGAGAGATGAAATTTGGAACAACCTTTTCTTCTGTGTTTCCCTCATGGTGTGATGATTTAGCATCATTATTCACTCCTTACTTACGCCGGATGTGAATATGCCATTGTTTCTTGGACAATAAAAGCATCATTTGCTTAGCAGTCATAACATATATTAAATCTTTGCCATATGTGTATTACATTCCTGTGTCATATTCCTTGGACTGAGCCTGGGTAAATTCCTTTGGCTCGAGTTTTGACATGATGGTTGTAGTAACTGAGAAAGCTTCCATTAATAACTGGTCAGAGCACTAAGTTACTTGATCAGTACTCTTTACAGTATTTAGATGATATCGATCTCTAGTGTAGGACTGTCTGGCAGTTTGCACATTAGAGCAAAACTATGCAGAAGTCAGGAGCAATGAACCATTTTTATGCTTGTCGAAGAAGAAAAAAGATGGCATGCTCCATCAGACCTGTCTGTGCAGGGAACCTAAGACAAGCTGTCAGTTTGGCTGCAGGATCTTCTTGAGCTTTGCAGGTTTGTTGCTGCTTGGATTCTTCTTCTCTTTGAATTTTTGGCTGCCTGCAGCAGAATTTCCATTGCTAACATTGTCTCTGTGCCACATAGCAACAGGGGTAAGAGAATGGTCTACTATTTAGTATTTCTTTTTCACGTGTTTCTGCAGCTCCCCCTTATTTCTTTTCTTGTATTTGGCTATAGACCTGAGGGTGAGATCACACACATATAGAATGAGAGCTGCAGAAACACATTATTCAGCCGTATTTAGTGCCAGCATTTGAAAGTGCCAGATTGCTTTTTGGGTTTTCAGTGTCACATGCTGGAGACGTCACAGGCTACTACTATTCATTGCTATTTACTCCTCGCAGCACTTGTGTAATATTTATAAATACTTTCACAGATGAACAGGATGTTGATGGCATTGACCTATTGTGTAAAGACTGTATAGTGCTTCTGATCCAGTGGTTTTGAGTTCTCCATTAGACATTTGAAATGAGCCAATTATAAAAGCAAAGATAGTTTAACCACTACACTTGTTCATTGTTTTTTGTCATCAGCAGTTCTGTGTAGACTCTCTTCATAATTAAGGGCTTCACTGAGTAAAGAAGATTCCCAGCAGTCACCCTGGAATTAGATTAACAGCGCAAGAAACTTGCCCTTGCTAACCACATGTTCGGTCCCTTTAGGTCTTCCCATATTCAAGTCCTTCAATTTGTTTAAGTGAATTGCTGTAATTTGGCTCTGTGGACTTGAAGAAATCTAGCCAGGCTTTATTTAGAAGTATAGTGGAGCATAGAGTCTCCAACTGAAATTAGAGCATGTTGTACAAATTATTGTATAAACAAAAATTAAGAGAAGTCCTCTTCACTGATGAGTTAATAATCTTGGTTGTCAAGACAAAGAATGGAAGACAGGAGTAGCATTATATCTGCCGCACGTTGGGGATGCACAGGTCGTAACTTACTAAAGGTGATGCAGAGAATGTGTTACAACGTTTAGAACTGAACTTTCATTTCCTGTATCTGAATACGCTCCCTTGTTTACAAGACTGACTTCTATCTTGTCAGTCATTATAAACTCTGCAGTCATTTGAGGTTGATACTGTGCCAGGCCCTGTATGGCCATGAAAACAATATAGCTAATGTTAAACAGAATTGTGTTTCTCATGACCTGCAGATATGTGAAAATAAGTAAATTTTGTCTTTTTGAATTACAAACAGCATCCAAACATGCTACACTGGTACAAAAGAAAGAAGAATTTTAGTATATCCATGTTTTAAAGCTGCTGTCTGGTTCAGCATAACCCAGCAGACTCCCTCCATTTCTAGAACCATCTTTGTGATAATGGTATAAATATGTTGTACAAGTTATGCTGCACAACTTGGTTGTATTCATTATCTTTTGGGAAAAGATTTTCTATCTTTAGGCTCAACTGAATCTGCCATTTTCATGTGAGGGTATCCTCTTAAGTGGATATCTTGGGTGTGCAGAAGTGTCTTAACATACTCAAATAGATATAGGATATTGACAGATGTACTCCAAGGAATCTAGCCATGGTGTGTGAGACATTACCATCCCTCTGTTATCCATCCCATCCATCAGCCTGAGGTTACCAACCCTACAGCAGACCTGACAAAATCAAACATGAGGAGGTGTGCTGTAGTCATTTCAGTGCAAAGACCAGAGGCTTAAATCAAACTTATTTTGTTGGCAATATAAACTGAACTGCCAAGCTTTGCACAGAGCCAACCATTCTGTGGCGTCAGCTCTGCCGTAGGGGCAGAAATGTCATGCAGAGAGGAAGAAACCAAGGCCGGCACAGCAGAAGAGGACAGTGTACCTGAAAGGCACCTGAGGGAAATTTGTGGTAGAACCCTCAAAACATCACCAGAACAAAGAGCTCTGCAGTCAGTGTCAGAGCCCTTTTCACGGCCACAGTCAAATCACAGGTCCCCACAGTGTTAGGGACCACATCAGAGCTTGTCATGTCTGAGTACCACCCTGGTACTGGCCGGATTACAGATGGGGGGGGGGGGGGGGGAAATCTGAGTGTGGGTTAGTCCTGTATATATGGGGGTGAGGGAGTCAGGCTGTTTCCACCCTGAAAACTGCATAAGCAGTCAGCATATCCTGTGAAGTCAAGTGCAGTGAGATCTCTGATAAGCAACACAGCTCCTCCTCATGGAGCCATTTGAAGGCAGGCGGTGGAAACAGTCTCTAAGAGAGCACTTGCAGTCATGGTGTGGTTTTGGACACCGTTATCAAGTCTAGAGTTTATATGCTGCTTGTGCTGTAGTTTCTCTTTTAATGGTAATGAATTGGGTTAGGATCTCTTGAGATAGAGATGATATTCCTGTAATAATGGGATTCTAAAATGTTAATTTTTTCTGTGAGATCTGTGGGATTTGCAGGTCAGAAAAGGCCGTTACTGCATTTTGTATACTGTTGATATAATTTATAAATACTGGGTTGATATCCTTCTCAAAAAAAAAAAAATCTAATTTCCAGACTTGGAGTTTATTTTGTCGTGAAAAATAATGACAGTATGAA
Source organism: Ara ararauna (assembly GCA_028858755.1). Classification (NCBI taxonomy): domain Eukaryota; kingdom Metazoa; phylum Chordata; class Aves; order Psittaciformes; family Psittacidae; genus Ara; species Ara ararauna. The sequence continues at coordinate 80,367,911 of CM054381.1, forward strand.
GGTGGCTCTTTATATGTCTTACAAAAGGACACAACAGTGCTCCCTGTGTTTGGGCAATGTGGTTTTTTTACTTTCTTGGGAACGGTAGGGAAAGGAAGAGGAAATTGGAGAGACATTTTAAAATGTCAGTTCTAGTTCAAAAGTTACACAAGCAAACACTCTTGACCAAGGTGTTGAATTATAAAGTTTGATATTCCATAAAGCTAAATAATCGGAAGTAATGCTGCCAATGAAAGACATTCATTTATTTACTCAAGGTGCCCATTGTTAGCGCTAATAATACATTTCAACATATTGAAATTGACAGATAATTCTTTTGTGACTTTTATGGTGGGTGATATTGTTATTTAAATGAACCTGCAGACCGCACTGTAATGAAGAAATGCATGTTTTGCTTAACAGTTATCAACCGGCATTCCAGCAAAATGAGAATTTTTACCTCCATTCATTCGGAGGGGAAGCTGGGGGTCACTGTTTTCAATATGGACCTTTTAAAAGCCTTTCAGCAGTGGATAATTATAAGCCACAGCTTCTGAAATTACCTGTATTCACTGTAGGGAAGAAGAAACTTTTATCTTTTGTAATGAAGTACACTTGCTCATTCATACTTTATAAGACTCCCTTAAAATGGCAGTTGCATTGTGCTGATTTAGTATGAGTTGGAGTAATAAAAATCGATTTTTAAATATATGGATACCCTTACTTATTCAGTTTTACTTTTCTTGACTGTTTGGATCCATCTTGTCAAATAGTACGGATGGAAAAAATGTGTTGAGCTTCTGTGTAAATAACCTTATCTGTACACATTGCTGTTTACTAAAGCAAATGTTTCTTCATTTGCAGTTTCAAATTCATTTTGCACTTTCATTTGAAGATTGGGGTTTGAAACTGGTTTGGTCATGCTAATTTTTCTATATTAAGTTTTAGAAAAAGATTTTCTTTTTCATAGTTCAAAACTATGCAGAAGATAGGGAATGCAAATATGGCTTGCAGCAATGGGCTTTGGACTTCTCTCTTTGTTCTTAAAAACAAACAGGTTGGGAATATTCATTGGTGTAAAGAAGCAGAAAAGTTATTATCTGGGGAGTAATTTTAAAAAAATTATGTACCATGATTTGTTAATTATTGCCAGAAAAAAGCACGCAGCTTTCGCTCTGAAAATGTGCGTTCCGGTTAATGAAAAACATTACCCTGCAGCCTCGCCGGGATTTTTTCCACTTGTAAAAGTTTTTTTCTTAAAAAGGAAGAAACTGATCCCACACTTTCCTAAATGGAACTTTTAGGAAAGGCCTAATTCAAGCCTCACCCTCAGACAATAAGCAAGCCCGAAGTTAAAGGTTGAGATTTTTGCTTTGGAGTTCTGCGCATTTACTTTTAGAATAAAAAGACCTTTTTTTTTTCTCTCCACTCCCCTTTTTTCTTTCTTTTTTGTTTTTTAAACTATATGGCAGATTGCAAATTGGATTGATTGTTTCAAAGATATTTTTCCTCTACTTTGAATGATTGAGACACTTGATTTCCTCCCTGTACAGACAGCACCAACCCGCTTCTGTTTAGCATCACTCAAAAAAACACTTTGTAAAGTAAGATAATGTCACAGTATCTAAAAGTTTTAATCCTGCCTTTGAAACTTGATTGAATGATGCTGCTCTATTATTTTTCCAACAAGGTGGGATAGGTAGCAGTAGGAATAGCGACCTGGTAGAGATAGATGTTGTTGCCATTAAACTTGAGCTTTTTTAACTCCCTCCTCATGGTAACTGTATTAATGGATGGGTAACCAGGTAGTTTGTAGCTGTGTATGCCTAACACCCAACTTGCTAAATATTTATTAGACCAGAACTTTGCTTGTGTTTTAGATATATTTAAATATGGGCCATATGTTCAATACTCTGAGAGGATAATCCATATTTCATTCAACTGTTTAGTAAACTTTCTGTCTTCTGTCTATGTACTCAGGCTCCCAAGCTGTGGTAGCACACACAACTAGCCATCTAGAAGAACAAACATAAACCTTATGATATACCCAGCAATGTTTCTGTGCTATGAAATGGCTAGGACCAGGACCCTTAGGCAGCATACAAATACAGAGCAAAGAGTTGCCCCTTCCAGAGAATTTACATCCAGATGGCTGAGGCATATAAAGATATTTTCTCAGGGTAACAAGTTGCCTCATGTCAGCTGACAAGGATATGCATTCTCAGCAAATGTGGAGTAATTCAAGCTGATTTAGCCCTTTCTCCTGTGATAACTTTTAAACCCAACGACAGGAGACAACAGGTGGATGTAAGCAGATGGGAAAGCACAAGGAGTGAATAAGAAGGTCGGCTTCATAGGTAGTGGGCTCAATATTGCAGCAGCACAGCCATTGTCAAGGGTTTTTTTTTTTTGGCATCAGAGCTAAGAGGAGGCTTGAGAGGGGATTTGAAGGAGGATAACGAGGCAGCTTTGTGGACATGAACAAGGAGCTCTACCCAAGCATGGGGGCAGCAGGGGAGAAAGAACAAAGATCCTTGCTTGAAAAGGTAACAAATGGGTGATGGAGCCTACTGTCAGGGGCTGACTGGAGGTGGGAGCTCTCCCCTCTGGAATAAATGAATGAGAATAGGTTGGGAGGGGATTAGGCTGAGAGTGCTTTGAAAGAAAAAAGCAAGCAGATTATGTTTATATAACAGAAAAAGGCAAACCACAGCAAAGAGGAGTAACAATGGTCAAAGTGATGAGCAAAGAAAATGCTGGTATCAAAAAAATTTCTTCAAGCTTTTCCAAAGCTGCTCTTTCAATAAGCAGAAGGAAGAGGTGCATTGTAACGATGGCTTTGTATGCATCCTCATCATAACCAACTCCTCACAGTTGCTTTCTGAAACTCAGAAATTACCACTAGAAAATTTCTAAGCATGGCATCTACCTTTGAGGTGAACAGCTGTATTGCCTGAGCCAGAAGAATTTTCTTGGGTTTATTATATGGAAATAGGACAAAATTATACTTTCCTGATGGGAAAATAAAAAAAAAAAGCCACTGGTCTCATCATTTGCCTTTTTTTTAGTTATTACAAGAATGGACTCGTTCTGTTGATTTGTCATAATAATTTAAAAGTCAGCTTTACAGAATTCTCAGTCTGTTAAAAACAGTGTTTTTGTTATGTCCTTGGATGTGCAGTTTTCATTACTTGCTTCTGAAAAGAATTACTGGCTTTTTTAAAAGGGTGTTTACTACCAGGCAGTCTTATAGCAAAGCACATATCTGTCCTTAGGCAACCATATTCCTCAAAATCTGAACAAACACATAGCTGAGGATATACTGTATTCTTATATGAACCATCTGTTGTTGATGGAAAGGCAAGAACAGATGATCTGAACTGGCCTGTTAGTGCAATAGCAGCATAATTCTGTCCTGGGCTGGATTTAGCTTGACCTCATCACTTCTGTCTTCTCTGCCACTGGAGACCGGTGGGGTACCCTGGTGCGTCCATCCTTCTTGGGAAGAACACAGCCAGCACTATTGCATGTGTGGCCATTGCCAACTCATATCCATATTGCTTTGTTGAAGGTCATTCCTCAAGTCTTTTGGTTTCGCCTTCTGCACAAAAGACACATCTGCAGTTTGTTAGGGAGACAAAATAGGAAAGGTTGGTGTCAGTGCTGCTGAATGGATGAATTTAAGACTGAATAGTAAGCTGTGCCTGGATGTTCTGATGTCAGGGTGACCTTATACTGTACATACTTACAGAGGCTTTTATAATCAGTTGCAAAGCTGAATGATGGTTTTGACATGTGACATATATACAAGGGTGCACTAATCACTGATTTAATATAACGCTTAGCCCTGTTGTGAACACTGTCATGTGCTTAGCGCAGAAATCATATTAAGCCAGCCACCAGCTATAATTTTTGGAAATTGGTGGTATATTCCTATAAAGAAGCACAAAAGATTGTAAAGATTGAATAAGTTCATTGTCTTAGTGACCAGTTGGGGAGGGGGAGGGCGTTCTCTTTAATTTTTTTCTTCTTTTAAAAATACTTTGTGGTTCAGCAGCACAGACACTGCATATCTTTGTATCCCCACACAGTCACCATGTTAATAGCTGTTTGCTAGCTGTGGTCAGTTAATTTAAAAAAGCTGGCACACTAGTATTATAGGTCACAATAGATTATTCTTGAATCAAATGTAGTATTGTTGCTTCAAACCAAGCCCCCACCCATGACAAAGTTCATTATAGCTCTTTAATTTAGAATAGTGTTTGAAAAGATGAACCAGACATGATATGAAAGGAGATTCAGTTTGCGAAAATTTTCTCAAGCCATGTATCATCCTGTTCCTGCTTTGTTCTTCCTACTTGTAAAGACTCAATAAGCTGGTTTGGGGATCTAGCACTTATTTTGTTTCATTGCAAATATGAAAACAGATTATGAAATGTTCAGTGATGTGATGAACATGGGTGCACTCCTAGAATATATTTCTTCCATGAATGCATGTTATATGCATTTCTACTATGCACATAAATTCAAGGGAGTAATTCTAAAATATGTTTTATTCAGTGTATTGCAGTGGCACAGAAACTCCAGGCCCATCCTTGACTCAGTCACTGGAAGCCTGTCAATACATTGGAGGGTAACTAGGCTCTCAAAACTCACTTGCAGTGCCCATCGTAGTCCTGGTGTTGGCTGACGCACCAAGTGACATCACTTTCTGACAGGAGCCTCAACTACTCTTTTCAGGCTGTAATGGATAGTTGGGGGGGAGCTCAAAAGCTCGTGAGGCAATTGCTGGCCTCTAGAATAAAAAGATGAGTTTAGACGCTGGTTTCCCCACATCAGTCTAGTGAGAGTGCTGGGTTTGAGAGATGATATACTCAATCTCAGTTTTCATTGTTTGAAAGTCTGGAGTCCTGTGGATGATGTATGATATACCCACAAGCACAGAGGAGTATGGTAGCACTTCAGCATAGATAGGGAGAGGGTTTTTTAGACACACACACTCCCCCCCCCAAAAAAAGAATCAACCACACAACACTGCTGTTTGTGCCCTTTCCGATTACGTTTGACAAAGATAGAGTTTCTCATCAAAAGAAATGAGAAAGAGATATGTACAAACATAGTATCCATTGCCCTCTTCTCATCCATCCAAATAGTCATGTGTTGTGTCTAGGGGAGCTGTGGAGGGTGGATCCAAAATTCTGCTGCTATGATTACCTTGAATTTGGGAATGAGTAATTACAGCAGGAGAAACAGAGGCACCTTCCCTGGAAGAGTCAGGAGGTAGAAGATTCAGCCGATGTGTGAAACATGAGTCTTCAGTCTGAATTAGGGAAGAGGATCTTGCTCTTTCAGATCACAGGGGAGCAAAACAATTACGGAACTGTTGGCTCTTCTTGAGTTGGATGAGTCTGTGCCCATTTTTAATCTGGTTTATCATGGAAAAATAATTGGTTTGCAAGGTGATGTGATCTTGGAAAACTTTTGCGGAATGAGAAAATGGATACCCACTTATTACCATGTCTCAACTTCAGAGAATGACCCTATGCACCTCTGCACAGATTATTGTTTGCCATGCACTTTAAAGCCAGGACATACCTTCCCTGTTCAACACATTAAGCAATGGAGACATAGTCCTGTCACAGGGCTTAAGCATCTGTAAGGGATGCAGAAGTAAAATGTATATACCATGTAACTCCTTCTGTTTGAATTCCATGCATACGTAACTGGCAAGTATTATGAAAGAAAGGAAAAATATCAGTTCTTCAGGCCAGTGAGAAAATTCTCTAATGGTGAAGATTTCTAAAAACAAATGGATTGCTTCCATAAGGAATTTAGAATGAAAAATGTGATAAGTTATAGTCAGTCATTAACAGTTGTTGAACATTCTGCTTATTATTAGTGTTCCGTATACTTCTGGTTCAAACATTTCATGGAAAAAGAGTGGAATAAATGGAGTAACACTAACCAGATGGTCCTGTATGCGGAATTTCTAAAGCTTTTTGTGTACTTTATGTCGAAGATAACAAATCACACAGGTCAACAGCCAGTGTCAGCTAGTGAGAAATGATTGTACATTTTAAGGAAGAAAAGCTCTTGAGGTCTTAGTTGCACTGGTGTCAGTGATTCAATTTTGTGATTTTCACGTGGAAATGAAGATGCTTCCAAGTGAGGCACACTGAGGAAGAAATGTTTAAACAGAGGCTTATTTAGATTACAAAAACTAGGTTATCTTAGACACATTCAGGTTCAGGACATCTCCTCCTTGCTTTTTGTTTAATTATGTTTCTATTTTATCTTTGGCATCCGCAGAGGATAAAATATAGGTATGATTAGGAATGGATCTAGCTGATAAAAAATTAAGATTCTGCAATATTGTTTCTTTATATGCTGTTCTTAAAGTAAAAAAAAAAAATCAGAAAGTCTGAAGTATGTTTTGCTTTCTGATAAGCAACTTCATATGTTTTAACATTTTGGGAGTCATACACTTGCTGAGAATATCTGTCTGATCTGTGACATATCTAAGTCATCCATCCCTGTAGTATGTTGCCAGGTCATTGTAGTCCTGCTGAAATATTTTGATACAGAATTTCATCCAAGTAAATAAACAGTGTATGATGGTGCCATCTATAGCCTAGACGGCTCAAGGAATTAGGAATTAGTTATATAGCCTTTTACTTAGGGATTGTTACTTTAGATCAGACTCAGAATGTCACTTCTAGCCACAGGCTTGGCAAGTTGAAACAGTGGTTTCTTTCTGATCCTTGTCAATGAGGTAATGTCTAAGTCATCTGGGGCAAAGTAGAAGTAGAAACTGAATTATAATTTCATTTCTAGAATTGATTTCTCAAACTCCTTTTTATTTAAAGATAATGGGGAAACTTTTTAACTACTGTCTACCTGTTCCATGAGTACTAATGAAATCAGCTTCCGGATACATTAATCAGAAAACTTTCATTATCATTCCATCCTCTAAGGAAGACAAGTGAGACACAGTTTCAAGTATGTATGCCAAAGGCTGTTGCATCACAGAAAACAGCAGCAATGGGATGAGCAATTCAGAGCTAATGATCTTTCTTTCATAAGACCATCCCATCCTATAGCTGAATAGATGCATCTAGATAATGATCCGGGAGCTACAGAAATGGACATTGCCTTAAAACTGAATTGTTTACTGATGGCCAGCTTCTAGCTAGACTTCAGAGGAATGAGCCATACTGGAGATGCAGCCCTACATGTGTGCAGCAGTGGTCTTAGCTTTTTGGTGTGAAGTTAAAACCTCAACTGTAAAAATGCAGCTCTGGTAGAATTCTTTTCTCTTACTCAAATCAATATTGAGGTTAGAAATTAGTATGTTCCTGCAAAGGAGAACATTTTAGATTTTCTGCTAAGGGTAGACCTCCTTTTTAAACACAGGCAGCATTTACCCTCTGAATAACTGCTGGGGCTAGGATTACCTCTTCTAGAAGACTGTCAGTGGCAAAAGAAATTTCACTTTTGACACATGTACAGTGAAGCAATGTAGAGGTTTATTCAGCATGGCATCTTCCATAGATGAAGCATCCCTGAGCGTTTTGTGAAGTGGTGCCATTTTCTAGAGCCAGAGGTGGAGAACAATAAAAGAGCCGTAGGCAAAACAGGAAAGGTGAGCTTCCTGGTGAATGTAAAAGCAGATTCTTATGGTCTAAATTGTGTTTTATTAATCATGTTAGCACCTGTCACTGTGTTGCAGGGTGGATGAATCAGTGTGGGAGGATGGGACTGTGTACGTGGTGTGTTATTGGTAATGTGGTGAATGGTATTTATATGCTATCAATTTCCAGTGTCATGAAATGACCACGCACAGTGCATTTATGAGTTCTTGTTGCAATAACTGTACTCATCATACCTGCTTTCTGGCAGGTGGTAGAGAGCTTACATGATTATTTGTTTAGTTAGGAATCAATAAACCCATGTGGGTGACTCTTTCAATTCTGTGAGAGGTTATAAAATACAAAGAGATATTCTCAAACACTATTTGAAAGAGAAGCAGAAAAGTTTTCCTTTGTTGTTGTTTTAGGGGTTTACGTCATATTTTACTGATAATTTTCTACTAGTGGTAAAGATTGGATCAAGAAGTGACATTCTTTTTTCCATTATGTACATTTGTGAGTAATCTGTTGTACACTTACATCTGTGTATTTATGCTCTGGCTTATATGTGTGCACGCTTGTGCAAAGATGTATCTCTGAAGGTGTTTTATTTTTGCTCATGATGTTAGATGTGCAGTTCTCTCTATTGTTATATCATTTTTTTGAAATGTTTCCTTGAAATATGTATAAACACAGGGCAGGAGAGACCCTATTTTGTCTGTAAAATGCCTCGTTAAGTGCCCATCACATCTACCTACTGTTATATTTAGACAAGAGCTGAAGAAATTGCTAAAACAGGTACCTGAAAGCTCCTGGAAGTGATTTAGGATGAGAGTTGACATGGAGCCAGCAGCTATCTGTTACCAGTTCCTGGTCAGTGACTAACGCACCGAGCTCATCTGACATGAGACCCGTTGACGTTGGCAGCTCATCCCTTCTCAGGCTATTGCAGCACTGCCCTCTCCTCCCTAATTATCACGGTCTGCACCCTCCACACACAACACGCGCGCACACGTTCCACTTAGCCTTGCCCAGGCTCAGTGCCATCACTCGCAGCTGCCTCCAGTGTTTTCTCCTGGTGGGAAACCCCATCAGTCCCTGGGGAGAGGATTTGGGCACCACATTTGCATCTTGTGGGTCCATCTGGGAAGCTCCCACAGGCAGGAGCACAAGAAGAAGGTAGAGATCCAGCACAGAACTGTTGAAGTCCAACAACAGCAACTCAGCCATGGACTTGGAGAGGGTGGAATTGTACACAGGGAAGAAATTTTCTGTATAGTTATAAGTAAAAAGACAATTTTGTTTAGTTCAGTAACTCAATTCAGGTGATTTTACAAAGCATTATAAAGTTTTGGGATGCAGTAGTCAAGAATCAGATGGTGGATGTTGGTTAGTAAATGATTATTTGTCAGGTATCTGTTTGGGTTTTTTAGGGGCAGCCCACAGGCTGGAGTCCCTGAGTAAACCTAGGAGTAGGGCTATCCTCTGCCCTGAAGAGCTTACCTTCTCAGCCCTGTTTCCAGTAGAAACCCAGTAATCCTGACCGAATGTCCTATTATTGTTCACTAGTAAAAACTGAGATCAAGATGTTTGCATTGTGAAATTTCTTGCTGGTTTGAGTCCTCATCTTGTGAATACTTACCATTGTGCTTATTGTTATGGAGATGCATACTCCCACTGAGTACTCCAAGTTGTATACATAAATGTTTTCGTAAGTCTTAGAGATCTGGTTTAGTAAGTGCTGGCACAACATGTATAGTGCATAATCTCAGCTGCTTCTGAATCTCTGCCTGGAGATAGATAAAGCAAGCTTTAATAAAAAATCTCTCTAGATTAAGTTTTTAGTATTATAAGCTTGATTTATGTGTGACAAGAACAGTTGGTTGGGGTATATTAGAAGAAAATCTATCCCATCCATTAGCAAAGAATGCAATAATTAGGAAGGGAAGAGAGCTGACTTAGAACATGTGATATGACTCAGAATTGTGTCCTCGAGTCATTATGCAGACAAAAAAACCCACCACTCTCTTCAGTGCAAATTTTGCATGTGTAACAGCTGTCACAGTCAGACCATTAAACAGCTGAACCACCACACAGGTGGAGGATGAGAAACCACCTCCTGTGTGAGAGGTTGAACATAAAAATTACTTTTCACGGGGTCCGTCTGTCTGTGCTGTAGCTGCAGCAATGCAAATCTCCAGTGTAGGCCTGTTTCTCCACTGGCAGAAGTTTGTGTATATAGATTGTAGTTAAATGCTAGAGAAACCGTGATTTTGCTCTAAGCTGTGTTCCTCCTGCTAAAACTATTGCAACAAAAGACGCACTCAGATTTTATTTTATTTGATATATTAGTGTACTGTGGACTCATATCAGTTGCATGCAGTTAGTTAAACAGCTTACTTTTGACTGTGTGTGTTAAAGTGCCCCACGTTGTTTTGCTAAATGATACCATTTATCCTTCCCTGCTGTGTATAATGACTCTTTATGGAAAAATAGAGGGTTTTCTTTTCTCTCCTGTCCACCCCCAAACAAAAAAAAAAGAAACAAAAATCTAATCAGAATAAGCACATCCCTTGAAATACAGACACTTTCCACCTCCTCTCAGTTCGCATCATGTGATATGGCAAGACATCAAATGATGCAGGGATATGTAATGTGACAATTAATGGAAAATAAATTAGAAGAATGTTTTTTGGATATACTGTTCCTTATTCAATTTGAGTGATAAGAATTTAGTCTTAATTTCTGACATATTCATTTTATCAGCTAAATTTCCTAATTTGTATTATTACAGATAATTACCAACATATATTTATTCTTAAAACTTTATTTGTTCAATTAGAAGGTAGATTTCAGCCTTTATCTTTGTAGGTAGCTGATCCAAGACAGTTTTATGTAAATGGCTTAATTAATTGGTACCTTTCAGTGGAAACAGCAATTTACAAAGGAAGTAATCCTTTTCGAGTGGCATAAGCTGTTTCAAAAAGGCAAGAAACTCACAATACTTTTCTCAGGCACCTTGGCATACAATTATAAGTCATTTGACAGAAGTAAATGTGAGAAACTGCAAGTCTTCATCCCAAATTATGTCTTTTCTATGTAATTAAAATAGCATCAACCTTAAGTGCAGTGGCTCTGTAGTCTTCAAATCTACATTATTAAAGGACTTAATTATGCAGAATTACAAAACTTCCTTACAAATGGTTCAGCATGTTGGTGGTAAAGATGTGATCTGTGTGGCCTACTTATTAAGTTTACACTCTCTTAAGCAATTAGTTGTTTCCAAATGTTTGGTGACTTGCTCTGCCTTTCAGCCCATCCTTGGAAACCCCTACCATGCAGTGCTGTTAAGAGGATGTGGTGACAGGACTTTTTTCTTCATGGCCATCTGACAATGGCACCAATCACTCTAGGTGACCATCTGCCACCAGCGCTGTTGTTGCCGCAGCTGGGCTTGCAACTGCAAACTGCTGACCTGACATAGAGTCTAGAAAGGAGGATGGGGAATTCTGGCTATTCTCTCTCCTCCTGCCATGCACCGAGGTCCGTTTGCTGTAGAAGCCAAGCCTTCTTGTAGTGTTTTCCCTGGTTGCATGCTACTCTATAAAAATAAGGGGCACCCCATAGTGGAATTAAATTGTTAACCCAAAAGACAGTTGTTGATATCCCATACGTGTTGGTAAATCTCTGCCTTTCCTGCGCACATCAAAATGGACTGGATTGTGAGTGCTTGCATAGTGCAGTGTGAACCTCTTTCTTAGACTTATGCTTTCCCTTTATAAGAACAGTAGGAAGAAATAATGCATGATCCTTTTAAAAACAACTGATTCTTCATGTCATTAATAAGGGAAATGAAAAAAATGCACACTGCAATCACTTACCTCCTCTGCTGCTTGCTGTTATACTTGTTTCTGAACTTCATACCAAACTTGTGATCCTGGAGGAGGGGGGAGGGATGAGTGGGTGAATAAATACATGTCTAGAATGTGGCAACTTTTCAGTAGAGATGCTCCAATGCTGTCCTCATTATTGTCCCATTTTATTTGGCAGAGTGACTCTTTTCCCCTTAAATGTGCAAGGGTTTAATTAATACATTCCAGTTGTCAAACTCAGTTCAGCTTGATGAGCAGGAGAGTGTAGAAAAGCTAGATTATTTGTTTGCATCACTAGGCAATGGGGAAATACCTCCTCCATTGGTTTTCTTTGCAAGTAGTGACAGCAGCGTTCTGACACAGACAAAGGGATAAAAAATGTGCTGGAAGGACTAGAAGAATTAATTTGTAATAGATAATTGGATCTGTATGGCAATGATACGAGTTTGGAGGAAACTCAAGCGGAATAGCTCTCTAGGTTTTTACGTTTCACTCTCTTGTCAAAATAGTATCTGCCTCATGCATTTTAAAGTTTAAATCAGAATATACATATCTCTTCCTTATTTAGCTGCCCCGTTGTCTGACAAAGGTCTGGATGTGCTTATTTCTATTATCAATTAAAACTCAAGAAATGAATGTTGCTGTTTGCTGGGAAAGTGGTGCAGTATTGTTATTACTTTCCTCTCTTGCAAAAGTTAATTTTGCTCTTGCACCAGCCTCTGAGACAACTGTCTTTTGAGTTTTGTAAGCCTCATCTTTGTTGCTGACTGATCCTAGAGCAGATCTTCGGAGAAGGGCGTAGTTTAGTGTCACAAGAAGTTGTCTCATTTAGTGGAAGCATAGATCCATCCTGTGAGGCTATTGCATGTCAGGATTGAGACATTACTTGAGTTCAGTTGTGCAGAGAGCCAGTGCCAAAAGCAGAGTACCACGGGGATGCGTCTCTGGCTGCTAAGGTGGGCTGATGGTGTCTGTACCAGTGGCAGATTCTTCAGAGTTGATTAATTTGTCCCTAAATGTATCTGGTAATCAAGCCTAGAGGTCATAAGTGCCGGTAATAGGTGGCTGGTAACAGAGCAACTAACAAATGGTGACAGTGCATTAATTTAGAATAAAATTTTATTGGAGGGTGATGAGCATTGTTCCCCTCCTTTTAAAAAGGTGTTATGGGTGATCCCTGAAATTATAAACCTGGGAGGCACCTCAGTGTAAAGAAATATGGTTGAGAGAATGATTAAAGATCAAGTTATAAAGGACCTAGATGAGGATAATGTGATGGGGACAAATCAGCACGATTTCTATAGCCTGTCAGATTTCTTTGAAATAGTTAACAAATAATGGATAAAGGAGAACCAGTGGATATAATTTATTTAAACTTTCAAAAGGGTTGGATAAAGTCTTTTAAAGGAGGCAATTAAGGAATCTTGCTAACAATGGGGTAGGATGTAAAGTCTTGTCATGGATTTAAAACTGATTTAAAGACTGAAAGTTAAAAGTGAGATTAAATGCCCGTTTCTTACTGCTGGAAGGAGACAATAATGGGTGTTCAGGAGAGGGGCTAGGAATGATAGACTTCAGGTTTTTTCACATATATATTTTATTAAATTGCTATTGTGCATAGAATATAATTAGGTGGTATTCCCTAGGAAATACTGTAGGTTAGTATTAAGGATCTGTGTTATGCAGACTGCTCTAGTGCTGTCATGCTGAATTGAAAAGGAAAAGAAACAGGAAAATAGTGAACAAGAGCAGCAACACTTCCCCCAAAAGATGCTTCTCCACTGAAAAAAATATCATCTGCTTTCACACCACCTAATCTAAACTAGCACAATGCATGAAACACATTAGCCCCAGTCCAAGAACAAAATCAGTCTAGGGAAGTTTTGTCCAGTGTTTGATGAACTCAGCATATTTACTGCAGTCAGACTTTGCTGCAGTGGATGTGTGATCTCTGCTGGTGCTGGCATTGAGGCATTTCATGGCCAAGACAGCTCTAGCCTAAGATAGGACTGGGGAGAAGAAGGAATAATTGTAGAATAGCTTTACAAAACTAGACCACTTCAGATAACATCGTTTTGATTAAGATTTGTCTCAGGAAAGGTAAAAGAAATATATGCAACAGAAATATGCGCACTGTTAAACTGAATTTGTAAGCCCTGAATCTGTCATAACTCATCAGGTGAGTGACACTTGGTACCATCCCACTCAGGTCCATGAGGACACCTGGAGGTGCAATAGCTGAGAGATGGGAAGTTGTCTCCATGCCAGGTGTGTCCTTATCTTCAAGAGACTGTCTAACCCAGATAGCAGGTCTTCCCCCATCATCTAGCAAAGATGCAGTAATTTTCAGAACAATTAGAGATGCTGAGTAGGAAATTCCAGATGAGAAGGAATGAAAACCTGTGATTATTTAATATGGGGAGAAGAAGGGTGATCAATTGCAGAAGTACTACAACTAAGGCTGATCAGAGGGTTACTATCCTGAAAATCAAAAGTCACCTGTATTTAATGGATTTGTAGGAGAGGAGGTGGAAAACACTTCTCTCTTCTGGTAATAGGAATCTCTTGGCACAGGGTATTGCTACAGACAGCCAACTCTTAAATCTTGTAGCAGGGAGCATTATCATAAATAGTATCATGTAACAGAGCTAGCTAAGGTCTGCCTGGTACTAAGTAACACCAAATAAAATCACTCATGTTAGTCAATCTACCCCCAAATTTCTGCACCTTGATTTTAATGTGCTACTGATGAAGGAGGCTATCAGGAATGAAACCGAATGCAGTGGACTATATTTAAGCACTGATGGTTAATTTCTTTGATCTTCTGTTGAATTTTAATTTGCCTACAGTGGTTTCCCAGTTTCAATTAGTACACAAAACAAACTTTGCGTATTTTCTGAGACTATGTTCTTCATTATATGTTGCTGTAGTTTTATGTGCTGTTGCCAAGAAATCTGCTTTTGACAAATTGCACAGGAGGCATTTTGAGATTGTGATGGAATTGATTGAGTTTTGGCCAAATCCTGTACACTTTTATCACTGAAGACTGAAATACAGATGCTTGTTACACTAAAATATATAGAATTTGCTTTGGCCCTGAAAATCTGTGTCACATTTTAAAATAACCAATTTGGGTACAATTTGAGTTAAGTGGCAAGTAAACAATGCAAATGAAACTGTTTTGTTAGCTAGAAAGTAATTGAAAATCTGCAGCTAATTATAAATTGGCAATATACAAGTCTCCAGGAAGCTGAAAGGAATACTTCGCTGATATATTGTTTAGTTATATTCAAAATTAACTTACCCTGAACAGTTTGTGCAAGAGATTTGGTTGCTTATTGTAAATTTAGTTTTGAAAAAATGAAACATCTTGGATTTCATAAGAAAAAAAGTGTAATTTTTTAATCGAAGGTAACTCTTCTAATGTTATATGATTTTTTTTGTTTCACATGGGCCTTGAGCTTCAGATTTTGTGTGTAGGTTTGGATTTCTTCAATGTTTGTCAGTATTCTCAGTTTTGATTGGCACCTTCATTGTGTTTTTCAGCTCATCACCTCAACACATTTCTTGTGCATTAATGTAGCTGTACAATACCTTTGAGAAATAAGAACGTGTTGTCACATACAAGAAGAAATTCTTTGCTTGTATTTGGTTGAAAAAAAGTATGGGATTGGCTGGAAAGCATCTGTTATCAATGCCCCCTAGATCTGTAACGCTCGGAGGTAGGCGAAACACCCAGATAATTGTCATGTGGATTTGTGCTGCCAGAGTTTGTGCCATGTGCAGACATCAGGTTTTGATGTATATTGGCTTTTGTTGTCAAAGAATTATTATTTAATAAGACCGTGTAAATACAGAAGTTTTTCTGAACTATGAATGAAATTATTAATATTGAAAATGGGTTATGAAATATGACTATTTTCTATAACTCAGTTTAACAACCTTTGCTCTATATAACATCAGCCAAAAAGCATTTAACAGAATTTGGAGAAGGGAGAGTGGGAAAAATATTGGTCTTAGATGGCTCTGAAATATCCTTTACCCCAGAGCAGCAGGGAAAGCTTAATACTGTCTCTATTTCAGTCTTGCCACCAAAAGCCCCAGGAGCCTCCACAACTCACAAACACTGTCCTCCTGCTAGAAATAAACATTTTCAAGCTCATCCAAACTCAGGGTTGCTCAGATAAGCAGCAGAAGATGCAAAGTAAGACTGGCAGGTTTTGGGGAGAGAAAGGTAACACTGCAGTTATTTTTTATGTTATTCCGTACTATGCAAATAGACATAAAGGTTAAAAAATACTAATTTGGTTCAGATAGAGTATCACCAAGAAGAGCCATGCAGAGAACTCCTGACTTACAATTCCAGGCTATCATCATTAAGCTGTATTCACCCACTTGGCAGCTGCCTTCTCTCTATAAATCATTTCACTCATGCGTACTCTCCTTTAGCAATCCTTGACTTGGAGAAATGTCAGACTTGAATTTTTTACAGCCCTGTGCTGTTTCTTCATAAACCAGTGCTGATTAAGTGAATTGTGCATTCTTCAGATATTAAATTTTTAACATAAATTCTTGTAGTCAACAACTAGCAGAGATACCTTTTGAAACTTCTGATACAGCACATAGAAATGGCTCAGCACTGTCCAGCGATACCGTGTGGACTCAGATAAAAGGCTTGAAAAGCTGTGTAGAGGCCAAACAAGATGGGGAGGGGTTTCCTAGTTAGTTCTGTGTTGGGGAGATCTGGGCAGTCTGTCATTAAATGGAAAACACTTCAGCCAAGAAGCAGGAATAAACCTCTTTTCTTTGTGCGGTAAACATTTCCAGATAGGCCAGTCTCACGGTCCTTGTGAAGTAGCTCCGTTCGTGCCATTTGGGACTCTAACCTGTGAGTACAGGTCATAGGATGAAGTCCATAAAGGCTAGGCTCAAAAAAAGCAAATCTACATCCAGAGTATTTTAATAAAAAGTTAGCTTGGGTCATGGGGAAGGAGGGGATAAAGCGCTGGGGGGGAATGGAGAATATGAGTCATGGCATCCAGACTGAAACAAATCTTTGAGCACGAATCACAATACAGAATTTTAAGGGCTTGATCCTGCCTTTGGCTATGCTGCTATGTATTGTTACATATCCTATAAAATCAGCTACTGTTATGTGGTACTTTGCACCCACATAACTAAGGGGGTTTATGGTCTTTATTTTTTCAATCCTATAAATGCTGCTGGGCTTGGCTTTTTAGAATGTTGAACAGATGCAGCAAGGTTTTCTTACACTTCCTACCCAGTTACAACCTCAAATAATTAGTGGATGTGTTGCATCTTTTGATAAAGACTTCTTAGAGAGCTATTTGGTGAATAAGACCACACAGAATGTGTCATTGTTGCTGCTGCAGGTTTTGACTTTATTTGTGTATTATGGGTACTGTATACCACATAATAATGAAAAGCTATATGCTCCGGTCCGCTGGTTCACTACACAGTCTGTGTGATTACAAATTGTTTGAATAACAGTGGACTATTGAAACTCTATCCAGATGTGCGTGTTGCTAATTGTGGGAATACCCACAAAGGCGGATTATCTCCTTTGTTACCATTTCCAACGCATTTAAAAACAGGAAAGTGAAAAGCGTGTAGGCAGCAAATAAGAAGTAGCCGTACGTGTCAGAGATGAAGACTTTTCATAATTAACTCCCAGGGAAGAAAAACTCTTGACCTGGCAGAATGCATTTCTGGAGCGTAACCAAATGCAACCTAACACGCAGGAGAGACATCCCAAAGTGGCAGATTCTGAAAGTCTCAAAACAAAAATAGCATAGCTTCATTCATGGCAGGGGGAGCCCAGGTAAAGAAAGACTACCTGAGGAGAGCAGTGGTGGGGAGGGGGGAGCTAAGCTACTGACAGTTTTCTGGCATACTTATTTAAAAATACAGCAATAAAGTGATATGAGATTTCTGAAGGAAAAGCAGGGGAAAATGTGATCTTGCCTTTCCAGAATTCAAGTACTTTTCGTTTAATGAGCTGGAGCACTGTCCAGAGGGGCCTTTAGAATGAGCAGTTCTCAGAGTGTGAGGGACTCAGTGTGTTTCCAGGCACCACACTGGGATGATGATGTTTTCACATTGTCTTCCATAAGCGCTGTCTCCTGGCTTTGGACAAGAGAGAACATCATGTCTAATCATAAAGTGACCCTCAATCACTTTGTCCCTTCGCTTCATTTCAGGAGTTGCCATGAATCACATAGGAGATGAAATAGAGAAGGTAGAAGGAGAAAATGCCAGTGGCAGAAATTCGGTATGGGCTCCAAACTGTTTGAGAAAAACACAGTAACAGATGAAAGAAAGGGTGTTGAATGGCTTAGCTACCTGTCTCCTTAACAGCTTGTGATGAGGAGATGCATAGTTTAGCAGCCTTCACTCAAAATTCTTGCTTTCTCTTTTTCTCTTTTTCTTTTCTTTTTTCCCCAAAAGGTAGGGATTAAACTACACAAAGTCTGGCTCTTGCTGCTTCTCTGGAAGAGAGAGAGGATAGCTGAATTCAGACTTTAACCCCACTTTGCACAGTTTAATTTAAATAAAAATGATGAATTTCCTCCTGAGCAATTAGTAGCCAAGTGTGGTGACATGCAGGAACTGTGAGCTTGACCTTCTAGGTAAAGGATAACTGCTATGTTAAGTTGATTACACAATTTCCCCTGGGTAGGTTGACAAGCAGTGAGTGTGGTTTCTGTGACTTCTGGTCTTGTAAATGCACACTTACAAGTGATTTGCCTATTCCTCTAAAGCAAGTCTTGAGTTCTTTGTGACACATGTTAAATAAATTCCAAACGGTCTAATGTGAGATCTGGAATCCCAGCAGGAGGTGTCTGTGCAAACGGGCCGGCCTGACAAGGAATTGCAAAGTGTGAAACACCCTGAACTGGAATCCCAAATTTATCAGGGAAATTTCACGTTCTCTGAACATCTCAGAGGCTTATGAAGCAAGCTGATAATTCTCCCTTTTCCTCCTTGGACCTGTAGACTGAATTCTTCCATGTTAAGGCCAGGTTCAGTAGGGCTTTGAGCAACCTTCTCTAGTGGAAGGTGTCCCTGTGGCAGGGAGTGAAACTAGATGATCCTTAAGGTCCTTTCCAGCCCAAACCATTCTGTGATTCTCTTTTGTCAATTTTCCTCCAAAATCTAGTGCATCAAAGATGCTAAAACGATCCACATAGGCCACTGACAGGGCTTTTACACAGATACAAAATCAGCTGCAGTGCAGTGGAGAGAACTGTGCATGGCAGAGCTGCTCCCGCATGTGATGTGGAGGGCTCAGGGAACTTGGTCTTGTGGTAGCTCTGCCTCGTGTAATGCTCAGTAATGGAGTGAACAGACTATAAGGGAAAGATTAATACAAAGAAATCTTCATTTGCTTAAAAAGAAAAATGCCTCTACTTGACTTCAGATTATTGCTTTGGATCCAGCACATGCAAAAATCAGTTTGAGAAAACCACCTTGCCCAGTGCCTGACCTCTGCTTTCCTCAGGGATCTGTGGTTAGCACCTCTCACTCACTCAGTTCAGAAATGTACTGTAGAACGATTTGGATTTGAAGGAAGAATGTTGCACATGCTGCCTCTGTGGTTTTCCTTCACTTGGTTGGGGAGATTTCAACAAGCTCACCTACCTCTCAGGAGGTCCAGTGGACCATAAAACAAGCTCCCACATCCTGTGGAGATCCTTCACCGTATGTGCTGCCTCTGGTCCTGAAGTCCCTATGTACCTAGAAAAGCTCTCTTCCCAGCAGGCCCCTCCATCTCCAACCTATTCCCAGTTCTTCTTCCCTCTAGGCTTCGAGCAGTGCCTTGCAATAACTGGATCAGCATGAAATTCAGCCTATGTCCAGCAGAGTCCCTTTGACCCATTCCTGTCTGATTCAGCACATACCCAATTTCCCAGGAGCTGTAAAGCTCAGTAAATCACCTCCCACCTGCAAATCCCAATCCCCTGAGAACAGGTGTCTCCATTCAAAATCGCTGGCTAGGTCTTGTTTCTGGAGTTTCTTTGGACAGGAAAGCACTCTGTCAGCAGGTTGGTGTGCTCTGCCCATGGTGAGGCAGTTTAACAGCCCAAAACTTGAAACTCAGGACACTCTAACCCCTGTCAAGTCCCATGGAGCTCAGAAGTGAGAGGAAATTACAAATGCTACCTTTGCAGTGATGAATCATCATGGATAACTTTTTTTCCCTCCCTCTCTCTGTCCTTTGCATGAAGAAATTCTTTTTTGAAAGGATTCAATTGAAATGTTGCCTGTCTCCTCCAGAAGGGAGGCTGTTTAAAAAGAGATCATCTTTGTGTATGGCAGCATGCAGTACAGTAGGTACGCTAGGCTGTTTTGTCCTTTCTCTGTGATAAGCACTACACTGAAGTCTACTGTCATTTGTGTGTACGTGTGAATATCTTTCTGTAATGGAATAAGAGTGTTTGCAGAAATGGCTACTGAAGTGCCCAGCCAGTACACTTACTACAGGAGAGTGACAGGATAAGAGAAGTGGCAGAAACAAAGATAGGAAGAGAGATTTTTGCACTAACAAGTGAGAACTGATAAGCTTAACCTGTATGGGAAATGTGGAGAATCCTTAGTGCTCTTGTCAGGCCAAAATTAGCCGTGCCAATATGTTTTCAGCATCACTGAGCTATGAGAACCCTTTACTTGTTTTCTCGTTTGTGGAAAAAACTGCTGGCTCACTCCACTCCACTTATTATTAGCAAGCTAATTCACTTAGGCATAAATAACTTTCCTGGGTGTTGAAGGCTGTGGTAGGAATCAAGAGGATCTATAGAGATGGATGGGGAGGTGTTGTGTGGAGGTTTTATTGGCTGCATGGATAAGTTATGTGTGTCATCTAAACTGAGGGCCTAATCACCTCCGACATGTCATCACAACTGCAACATGCTCAGCAAGGCAAAGGGGAGGGAAGAAAATACATATTTCTTTCTCAAGTATGCACAGCTAGGAATCAGTCATCTCATTTTTCATCTTCCTCCAGGGTAGGTTTTAGAACCGTGTCTCTGCTGGGGAATGGTGGCTGCTTGGTTCACGCAGGAGTGAAGTGTAGTGTTTTAAAGAAGAAAATTTGAAGTGCTGTTTAGCAAGTAAGCACAGCCTTCTGGTTAGAGTATGGGAATAGAGAAGTACTTTGTACCTGATTCATTTGGACAGTTTGGAAAAAATGGAAGCTGAGGAGGAAAAGTCTGTAGTAAACAAGAGTGTCAAGGCTCCAGTTCTGTTTGTTTATTTAACTAATTCTTCCATGTGGGAACATGGGAAAAGATGATTTATGCAGCACTGGCTGGCACGGAATGATAGTCTGGGTATCAGTATGGAAAAAACCAGCAATATTGGTGCTTAGCTGGGAATTAGAGACTTTGGAGTCAGAAGGGACCAGGTAGCATCACTGGGATGTCTTCTCAAGCTCCTGTGTAAGCGGGGCTTGCTTAGCTGTAAATCATTGGAAGGTAATGAAAACACAAATTAAACTGGTCTTTGGGTTGATGAAAGAAAAGAAACTCAGAAAGGTTACTCCCATAGAGGAAGGGGACATAATGGAAATGGATTAGCGATGGTGACTGCAAAGATATCCCGAGGAAACGAGCCTTTTGACTGCTGAGAGTCCAGTGAAAAGGTGGCAAACAGCCTGAGCTGAGTAAATCAGACACCCTGCTCTGAAGGACTGCAGAAAGGAGTGCAGAGAAGCAGGCTGGTTGGGGTGAACATGAGATTCAGCAGGCAAAGCAGTGATTGCGTTAGGCATATGCAAAAGAGCAAAGAGAAAAGGGAGTTCCCATTAGGTTATCAGTAGTAGATTCCACTGGCAGTAAGGAGCTGTGATTCAAGGGATTGGTTGTTAAATTAGGTTTTCCTCACATAATTTTATCAGCTTTCACATCATTAAGTCAAATCTGGTTCCATTTAAATGGATCTTGACAAATTGTCAAAATAGGCGTTGTACCTAACATGCCAGTAGGAGCAAACAGTGTGATCCAGAGATGGAAAGAAGCTCTTCTAGTCTAAACTACGATTTTTCTTGGTTTTCAAAGGCATACCAGGAAAAATGTTTTTCCTTGAAAGAATTTTCCCAGTGAGATTTTTGCCACATTTTTGGCTGGTTACATTTGTATTTCGGGGTTGGTTTTGGTTTGGTTTTTTGTTATCTCCAGCTCTCACTTCTTAAAGCACAAGGTGATTCAGAGATATCTGTATCTGCAGCAAGAGGCAATGTGTCATTACACAGCCTTGGAGGGCGGCTGGCCATGTGGGAGATCTCTTCCACGTCACCATTTTCCTCCATCTGTGGAACTAGAAGGGTATGACTACAGGACTTTGCTGAATAGGGGATTGGAAAAATCTAGCTCTTAATTCACAAAGCCTGGCTTTGTGTCCAGAAATGGTGTTTCCACACAGTATATCTGATTTCCATAGCTGTACACTCTTTCAAATACCAGCCAAGGCAAGCCCATGAAACCATGTTAAATTCCTTTCTTTTCTCTTTCTTAAATCAGCCAATTTGTGTACACCTCTGAGGAGATAAACTGACACCACTTGGACCAGAGAGTCAATGTTGATTGTTATTAATTACTTAAAACTTTAACAAAAAATAAGGCCAGGTCTTTGCTGCAGATTTCTATCAGCACAGCTGTTCTGGTCAAACTGACACCTCTTAGTGAGCAAACACTACACATGTAGATGCAATTATACCTCAAAATGGTGCTTGTTTTGCTTGCGGGGATGATTTTACTATACCACTACAAAGAGCAGATTTGCCAGGGTAAGTTTACACCGCCCCAGGAATGCTTTGTCTGTTTACTGTGCTGGTATTCCTTTATCAGTAAGGCATTTGCAGTGTAGACATGGTCTTATTTGGAGGGCTGGTTTTAATCCTGACACATGCTAAAGTGATTACACTGCTGATTGAGAACTCAATAGAAGGACTCCAACTGATTTGCTCTGGATCAGGGCCTGAAAGGAGAGGAATTATCCTGTGGTTTGAACACAGGTGTGGAGCTCCTTGTGCACATCCTGGGTTTGATACTGACTTCATTTGCCTATGCCTCTAAAATTGGGAGTGTTAAGGAATTTGTCTTTCAGGAGTTTTGTGAGACTTTATTTGTTCCATGTTCCTCTTGCAGGACACAAGTAAACATATATTCCCAAATGGATATCCACAACCTTTTTCAAAAGAAAAATTAAAAAGTCCAGCTACTTCTGACGCTATTCCGATGGCACAAAGTACTGCTGTGGTGAAGGCCCTGGTTCTGGGCCAATCTGTGTGACTGCTTTGAAGAGGCTCACTGGCTTTAATGAGGCGTGTATCACAGTTTGGGATACGTTGCACCACCACGTTTCCCATAGGTGTTTCCTTGTAGCCCAAGCACTCTTTCCTTTTTGTATTTACAGTATCCATGGGCTGTGTTTTAAGGGCTTTATAGCTCTTAGATGTCAAAATCCAACAAGGAGGAGCTACAGTGTGGGGACCTGTGTGCTGGGTGTAGGGCTTGGAGGTCCTGAAATGGGTGTTGCTCCTTCTACAGTACTTAGCAACTGATGGCTGAGCATTATGAGAGCTTTAAGTCAGAGAGTGCAGCGTGCAGGAGGGTACTTTCCTCAGTGACTGTAAAACACAGATGGGTTATCACTGGTGTTTCCTGCCAAACCACAATGCAATATTAAAAAGGCAAAATCTAAAGCAGAGTTCACGTCAGTGGTTGCCATGTCTTGTGGTAGTCTAGCACAATGGTGAATACATATCATGCCCTCAGATTGTCAACTTTATTTCTGTATCAGCCTTTTGTCAAGAGACAGTGCAAGTTGGAGCTGAAGGGCATTTTCCATTCTCTTTGTTTCATCACACTTTGGGCTATAGACTTAGCAGGTTTCAGTTGGTGCCGAACATGTGAGATCACACCAAGCAGCAAATCCCCATAGGAAGCGGAATTAATGGGAAATTGTGATTACTCATCATACTCCTTTTTTACAAGTAGTGCATCCTTAAAAAAAAAAACACATTTGGGAAATGGAAAACTAGTGTATAGAGCAGAAACCTTTATCTCTAAGAGAAGCCAAGTTTCTTCTTTTTTTATGGTTTAATATAGAATATTTGGACTGCTCTTCACTCTGTAATCTGCTATCTGTAGCTTGCTTAGTCTGTGGTTCTTTTACATATATTCTCTCAACTGTCATCTGTTGGCACAGGAGACAATGTCAAGAGAACTGATTTCTATGACAAATTAGTGCATGGAAGAAAGAGGGTTTTTTCCTGGTTGTGTGATATGCCAGAATGATTGATTCCAGAAAGACCCTTTAAAATTCCAAGGAGTGCTTCAGAAATCAGGGCATTTGATACTGACCGGCTTGATTTAAAGCTACTAAAATTATTCAGTTCTGCTTTTACCTGACCTGAAATACTTCTCGGTGCTATTGGAGACTGCAAGGGGGAAAGTGGGAACCTATGCATAATTATTCTTTTTGCACACTGCTAGGAGGAAAACCAGGCTGTGTTTGGTGTAGTTTTTCAGGGTCTGGTAAAACTGTTCACAGTTAAAGTGAGTAAAAATCAGCCTGTGGTGTGTGCATTCAAAAGAGATAGGTTACTGGCTGTAACCCACAGTCCAGTGAATGAAAATCAAGAGCACAGTAGAACTTTTGTTTTTAAACCTACTCTTTGTCAATAGTAACATCACTAACCCTTAGCATGGGCTCGCACATTCCACGGAAAAATTTCTGTACTTTGATCAGGCTTATTAACAATACTTCGCTTCGCTTGATAACCAATGGCAAACCTGGTGCTCTGGGTAAGGGCTATGTTGATGGTCAAGGAATCAGTCAGAATCACAATTGAAAACCAGTGTCTGGACTACAGAAGGACAATTCTAAACGTACTCCTGCAGTTCATCTTGGAAAGATTGTCTTCCACAACCCCCCCCTTTTTTTTGTAAGTATTTTCTTGTTGCTATTATTCTGAGTACTTCCTCTGAAACCGTAGTTTTCAGATTACATTAACTTGTGAGGAAATACAGGGAAGAGAAATAAGTGGAAAAACTCACTACACAACTGGCATCTCATTTTTTTAATGCACAGCTATGTGGGAAACTTAGTCTTTAGTTTCATGAGCATAACTTTGGCAATAGTGCTGTAAAGAAATGTTGGACACAGGTTTCTACCTATGGTGTGACTTTCACACCAGTTCAACTGGTTATGGGGCTGTATTGTCGAGGACTTAAAATAAGTCAGTGGTTGGTTTAACTTGGATTAGTTTGCAAAATCTGGCATATAGTCAGAAGCTCTTGACACCAGCACAGCTCTTAGGGTAGTAATGAGAAGGAATGGCTACTTAAGGAATAACTTTTTTGTAACTTTGCTCCTACTTGGTGATGGACAGCTTTGAAAGGTAGATTGGCAGGTTGTTATTTGAACCAGGACTAAGAAGTTTCCTAGTGCCATTTACATTTTCAGAGAGGAACAACCAAGGTGAGTTTAAGATCAGCTGTTTTTGTAAATGTATTCTATCATTTGAGTTTTCTTCTGTACTATTTGCAAAACATTTTGTGAGCAAGAGTAATGCACAAGTAGGTTGCTGTAGTTGCATGAGCTACTTTGCTTCATATAGCTCTGGATTGGAACTTTCGGATTCTTCTGAGGGCAAAAACAGGACAAAGAAAGATCATTAAATACAGTGAGAAATCTGGAGGGCAGTGGTAGGGGAAAGAGAGGGGATGGCAAGGGGAGAGGACCCCCGGGGAAAGTTAAGTGCACATGTAAGAGTAGAACATATGATCCTTCTTTATTATTGTCCATTTAAAATTACAATGTGTTCCACTTAAACTAGACATGCTAATAAAAGAAGAAGAGTCATTTATAGTGGACAAATGCCAAAGACCAAAGCTGCCTCCTCATTTAAATTCTGCTCTTTGTTAGGGCACCCTACTGACATAACTCTCTATTGTTTCTGCCATTATCACTTGCTTAATGCAGGACATAGTGTCGGGAAATTCCTGCCTGGCACTTACAAGGTGTTTCTAAAAAGGGGAACAAAAGAGTCAAGAGCACATAGGGAGCCGGAAGAAGCTGCGAGGGGAAGTGGCAGTGGAAAGAAGAATTCCAGATAGTAACAGGGACTGGGGCATACAGGCAGAGGAGAAGAGAGCCTGGCCAAGAGAAGGGGAGAAAGAGCTGGATGCAGGCAGAAGCTCTCAGCATTCAGTCTACAGTCCCAACTAGTACAGGCAAATCTCTTAAAAGACTTGGGAAGCAACTCAAGGATGGTGAGAATGCAAGGTTTCTGAGTATGGAGTAAAAGACAGTCGGTCTACAAGAGTCCCTCGACTGGGCACTCAACTGGGAGGGCAGAGGATGAAAGAGGAGGATCTTCTGGGGAATAGAGGCTGTACCATTCAGAAACCAGGGAGCCAGGGTTTTAAAGCTGGCTCCAGAAGGGTTCCACTAGGTTTGATGCTGAGGCTTTGAGGTAGTAAATGAATGGGGAAAGAGCTGGTGTCAAGGCCATCCATGTCTCCCAGTACACAAGATATGAGGGACAAGACATCCTAGCTTGCACGAGCCTTAACATAAGGAGATTACTCTGTACTGTCATTTGTTAATAACAATGTCGTTTTCTGTCATATAATTAGAAAATACATCTTGCTCTGCCTCCAAGCACTGTAGCCTTATTGCATTTGCACATTTTTCATAATATTTCAAGCGAGCTGACCAGATAACATTAATGAATATATTAGATAGGCAGGCACTTTTAAGGAAAAATAATAAACATACTTGTATATTAAAAAGTTAATTCAGTCTGGAGCCAAACAGGTAATTTTCCCTTCAGCATTTTTTCACTCAACTAAGACAGGTTGGACTAGGAGTGCAGTCACCCTGTCTACAGTGCTTGGCTTGGCTTGCATACCAGGGGTGAATTTTCTTCAGAGACAGACAGCAAGATGATCTGATTGGCCTCAGTCCAGAGCATGCTCACAAAGGCCCCTTTGATGGAGGGCTTCTTGGTAAGCCCTGTACCAAAAGCTGCCTGCCACCCTCTTTTCAAAGATACCCATTTACAGTAATTCAGGGAAGAGAAGAGGGGAAATAAATAAAGAAACATGAAATAGGGGGTTGCCACAAGAATAATTACATTACTGGGCTTGGAGGGGGTAGGGAAGAGGAGGGGGGAGTTATTAAGTAAACTGCTGGATGTTGAAGTAGCTGTTTGGCAACAGTGCAAGAACATAAGGCATTTGCAATTAAGCTCATTAAAGCTTCATCATTTTGCTTATCAATCTTCTCTGGAAAGGGTGGGGTGAAGCACCGTATATTAAAACATGGCTGCTTTTACAGATAAGAACTGATCACTACCTGTTTGACTTTCTGAGCTACACTGAAGTACCCAGCTTCTGATGGCATATGTGATTAGCTGATTTAACTCTCTCTTGTACATGGGCAAATGATTAATAGGAGTTTGTTATTGTGTCCCTGCACTCCACTGCTAGAACGTCCAGCCCTGGCAACTGCTGCCTCATTGCCTTTATCTCATTTGGTATCTAGATGTGGTCTCCTACTTACCCATCAATTTTGATCCCATTTGTTCTCATAACAGTGGCTTTTGGAACTTTATTTACTGAAGCCTCCACACCTTGGGAAGGCAAACTAGATTATCAGAGTCATTGCTTCCTCAGTGAATGAGGGATGTCCTCAGACTGGAGCCCGTATCATCCCATGCTAACCAGAAGCTTTGAGTTTCCACAGAAATAGCAGCAACCTGAAGATAGTAGTGAACAGAATTGGTCTGAGCTGTTCTTGATCTGTTAACCTCAGCCTGCCCAGCCTGACTACTGACAAAGTGTCCCTGAGTGAGAGTCAGTGAAGTGTCCAAGTCAGCTGGAAGGCCATCAGAGCAATAGTCTTGGTTTGAAAACCTTGCAGAAAGAACAGCAGCAACATTGCTTTCTGCTTTTCAGCTGCTTCCTGGGGTTCAAAGGATGAGATCTGGGAAGAAATCAGATCTGTCATCTTCTAGTAATGTATGTGTCACTGCAGTTTAATGCAGGTACTAGGTGTGTAAAATAGTATTTCAGATATAGATACCGTTTGTCATCCACGAGCTTCAGAGCATTGTAGATATGAACTAAGCCTTGCAGCACCCTTTGTGGGAGGTGAGCCTTACCTTTATTTTCCAGATGGAAAAGTTCTGGCAGACAGGAAACCCCAGGAGGCACACTGGGTGTCTGGGACAGGACTGAACCCAGAAGTCCCAATTCTCACAAATTCATTTTCTCTAATGGCCTTGACTATGCAGCTCTATGATTTTCTCTGTTGTTTAGGTTATTAGCAATTCTATTGAGCTTCAGAATTTTCTTGCAAAACATGATCAATCTTTTCTTGCTTCATTTATATCCAGTAGCAACTGCTTTTTCCATATGTGATACCTAGTGTCAGAGAGGTGGGACCTCATTTAGAAGTCGCTCTTTCTATAATAAGTTTTTGAATTACTTTTTCCATTGTCTTCACAATATGTTGTCTATGTAGTGTTAAAACTCATTTTAACTTCGAAAGAAAGGAAAGGAAACAAAGAGAAGCTGGGGGAAATACTGATATGAAGAGAGGTGTGGAAGGAGTAGCACCACTAATACAAACATGTAGGTCATATTGCCATGTGGGAATGGAAGCCAGCTTGAACTTTAATTCTTGGTTTGATCAAGGTAGTGTAAAAACAGACCCCAAAGGATTTCCAGTGGAGAAACTGGATTTATATTTTACATATGAGCTATAGTTGAAGCCAAATGTTCATTCCACTCAAATTGTGTAGGTGGATTACTTTACTTCCAGCCTTGAAGTATCATGTTTTTAGCTGCTAATAAACTTAATAAAATCCATTTCTTATTTCCCCTGGTGTACCGTGTTCATGAGCCTTGATGTGCCATGAGAGCAATGCTGTCCAGAAAATTCATTTGTCAAGAAACAGGCAAATGATGTGTATGAATAAGTCAAGAAGAAAAAGAATATATATACCACTCTTCCAGTGGCATTGCTCGTACCAGAATTGCCAGCTTCCTTATTTCTCCTGACTTGCAGCTCGACCAAGGAGCTGAGGAGACTTAAGAAATTGTCACATCATTAGCCCGGCAGAGAACTAAGATATGCACAGGCTGGTTTTGTGAAAAAGTGTTCATTCTGCAATTAAGAACATCTTTCTGTACCAACAAGGTCCCTGCTTTGGCCTCGATCCCAGAATCAAACCTGCCTTTTCACACAATGTGTGATCAGTCTGAGGGGTTCATTGCCACTGGAATTCACTGAGGCCATGAATTTACAAAACTGAATGAGGGATTAGACATTTATGTAGATAACAAAAATATCTAGCATTATTGTAGCTAATACAAACAAAGAACACTGGGAAGGAGATAAAACCTCATTCTTGAAAGGTTTAAGATAATGTCTGATATTTAGAATTGGGGTGAGACTTCCTGGGGGACAGGAGGAGGTAGATTGTCACATGGTACCGTTGAACTTTACTTTGACATTTTCAGTCTTGGATACTGAGTTAGAAGAGTCATCTGTGATTATATACAGCAATAACTTTCTTTCTGATCAATTCACATTATCTGATGTCCCATGCTTAGCTATATGAGATAATCGAATGAGAGCCTTTTAGACCACAGTGTCAGTTTTAAGTTCAGTCACAGGCCAAAAAGAGGCGCAAAGTGAAGTAAGTTAAATGGTGTTTTCAAGACTTGAAGATACAGAGTTGAACTGAAGCTCTGCTACAGGTTCTGTGTTCAACAAAGGCAAAGTCACTTCTTTCAGCCCCTTCATATCCCCCCATGTGCAATGACATGTCACCCCTTTCAAAACATGGCTGTGGCACATTGCTGGAGCACAATGAATTAATCACTTTGCCTAATGGATTTATTGGGGGGAGTAGGGGAGGAAATAATCTTTAAAAAGATTTAGGGTAAACAAAAGAGTCAAAAAGAGTGAGAAACAAACTGCTTTATGGTAACAGGGAGTGGGAACCAGACAAGGAAGGAAAACAGAGGGGATAAAAGACCTCAGGTACAGAGGAAGAAGTAAGATCGTAGGTAGAAACCAGAGGGGAAAGGCAGGGTTGAGCATATAAACAAAGGGTTTAAGAGAAAAAGCAATATGACTTTTGAAGCTTTTAGTGCACATCTGACCCGAATCATCTGTCCTTTCAGAGTCAGCCCATCACCTCCCTTGTTTAGACTTTATTTTTCCTTCTGAGATCTGTAATCCTCACTCTAAAGAGCTCCTGTCTTGGTGGACATTTGTTGTGTTAGTAAATGCTGCTATTGAAGTCAGCAGACTTGTTAAAACTTGTGCTCTTGCTGCAGCAAATGGAGTTTGCAGTGAACAAGGAATGCAAGCCCAGTCATTCCTCTCTGTGTGTGTGCAGCGTGGAGGGGGTTGAGGGAGAGGAGGAAAGGCCAGGAACCTTGACAGCAGTTTTCCCACCTCTCTGTGGACCATACTAGAGGGTTTATCATGAAATCTCTTTGTAGGGGTAGTAGGAATTATCAGGAGCATGGAGATTTTCTTTCAAGCAGTGAAAATTGACATTGAAATTTCTTTTCAGAACTTAATACCACGAGGCAATATTTCTTCTGCACAAACCATGATCAAATTCATGCACGTGCATTTGAGAAAGGACTCCAGACTCATCTGAGCAGGTCACAGGGAACTGTAGGATTGCAAGGAGCGCTTAAGCCATCATTGATGGTGTTGTCTTTGGTCACTCATCCCTTAGGGGTCAACCCTTTTGCTTCTTCAGTGGGAAGTGTTTCTGTCCACTTCAGTAGAAAAGGTAGAGGAAGGGGGAAAATGGAAGTTGACCGTGTTACATTTAGAGTTTATCAGTTCTCTTCTGCAAATGTTTTCACAGAGAAAATGAAGTTTCTTCTTAAGATTAAATCTACATGGACGTAACCAGTGGGCAGAAAGTAATTGATCCTACCAATGTAGTTGCAAAAGACAAGGATTTACCAACTTTTTATTAGTACAGGGGGGTTGTTTCCCACTGAAAAGTTAGTTTTTAAGAAACATTTTTTTTTCAGTTTTCCCTTTTCCCATCACTATATCCCTGATAGATATTATTTATTCCTTAGAATAATATTTCATTTAAGAAGAGTAAAACTGTGGTCAGCTTTTTACACATCATTTTCACTAGTTTTGTGTAGATGTTATTCAGACCAGAAAAAGTTGAGCTGCTGTCATTCTATGCTCTGATTAGTGAAACCTGCTTTTCAACGTGCAGGACCACGAAAATCCAGCATCACTGGAGAATCTAACGTAGAGCTTTAAAACTGAGCTTTTTCATCTGTTTCTTTCTCCCTGAAGAATCTGTGGCCTGAAGTTGTGAACTCCCTAATGAAGTCATTGTGGAGGTCTTTGCTATCCCAGAAAATGAAAGACTAGAAAATTGCAGCCCAGAGCTTGTGTTTGCTGAAGTGATCAACCTTAAATGGTGTTCCAGGTTATCTCAGAGTATAATCAGCATAGCCAATTTGAATAGAGCTGTCTTCAAAATAGAGATCTGCTCATAAGATTTGTTTTCATTTAGGTCTTACTTTCAGCAATAGGATTACCCTAAGGTCTATATATATACAGGCTTTTGTACAAACAAGCAGCTTAAACAAAACTACCATTATTATACTGATTTAGGGAGAGAGAAAAGCCTTGTTTGGTTATTGAGTTACGTTTGTGTATGTGTGACAAAAAACCTTCCTTTAAATGTAAGTTTTGTCCCGTTCAATGTAGTCAGCAAAAAAAATAAATTACAAAGGCCAACATTATTCTTAATGCCAATTCTGTTTGTCACCTCTGGGTTTTAATCCCATAGGCTGGTAAAATACATGCTATTTCATCCAGTCAAGCAGTAAGACAGCTGATATCACCATATTTATCACCGTCAGGGTGATATTTGTTGCTATTAGAACTACCCTTACACGTCCTTTTTCTACTTTTTACTCAATGGCCTTACTAAACTCTTTTCAATGCTGATTTATTGCAGCCGTGAATAATGTTGTGCTCCTCCACAAGGAACTTCAGTACTTGTTGTCATTCCTTTGTCTTTTTTTTATTCAGCACATCAAGTTTTACTATTTTAAAGTACCTTGTAAATAAAATAGGATGCAATAGTTCTGAGCTCAGTTAGCAACTTGAGATCTAATGAGGGGTGGCTAATCATTTATGGTATGGATGCCATGGGTCTTATTTCATACAACAGCAAGAGGGCATGCATGTTTTCCTGAGTTCCCATTACAGGAGGTGCTGCATTCAACACTCCCCATGCAGCTGTGAGCTTTAGATTGGTTCCTGACCAAAGAAGGAATGAAAAACAAGATGGGAAAGTGCAGTTTAACAGAACTCATCTGAAAATGTTTGGGTTTTTTTTAATGTATATGCAGTTCAGACACTGAAGTTGAAACAGGAAAAAAATAGGGCAACTGTTTCAAACTGGCGCAAAACCAGTTTGGTTAAAACTACTTGTTAACTGCATGTTGAATGAACTCTTGTCTCTTGTTTTAGTCCAGTTATGCTGTCAGGCCTCTGATGAATTTATTCAAGTGGGTGAAGCTGGTGGTTGGGTACATGGATTTCCAAGTGCATAGGATGGTGCACCAGTTCAGGAGGACCTCTGGCAACGTGGCACCTTTAACAGAGCAGTGATTATATTGTCTATTATCATAAGCACCTTCTAAAATATTTGAAATGTTTATGAATGTTCCCTAAAATATTACGCTAGCAAGACAGCAATGTATTTAAACTGTCAACAGCTGACCTTGGATCATTGGTTAGAAATATTGCATTTGCTCGTTGCAGTCTGCTTGCTGTTGGTGGTT
Organism: Ara ararauna; assembly: GCA_028858755.1. Classification (NCBI taxonomy): domain Eukaryota; kingdom Metazoa; phylum Chordata; class Aves; order Psittaciformes; family Psittacidae; genus Ara; species Ara ararauna. The sequence goes on from CM054381.1 coordinate 80,400,278, forward strand.
GCAGCTGAAGAGCTACAGTGGACTTGCTGGTGCCACCTAGCTGAAAGTAAATTTCACCTTCACCACAAAACTCGATTGCAGGTTGTGACTATTATTTAAATGGAAATTATTTCCTTTCAGAAGTCTCACACAAGCTTTTCTTTTTTTTCAGGCTGACTTTTTAATATTTATTTTGTATTGTTCTTGCTTTTATCCTTAATTTGGGGCTAAATTAAGTCTGTCAGTGTCCCTTTAAATTTATTCCATACTGACTAATTTATTTCAGTTAACTTGTTTCAGGACAAGAGTAGAATACTTACAGCACAAAAGAGAAAATTTAGATCAATCTCAGTCTGCTGAGAGAATTAATCAATTTGCAAGTTACATCTAGCTTAATTCTGTCATTTAAAGCAAGCATTAAGTCTCCTTTCCCATGTTACATGAAGACTGGAGGGTAAACCAGTCTCCATTGGTAGAGGACTAACTCACTTGTGCTGCACTTTGTATAGAGGCCATTAAGACACTGCACTTAGAAAGCAGCTGCTTTTTGTGCATGTGCCAGTATCTCATTTTCCACATGTGTAACAGATCAAAACATTTAGATTGGGTTGATCCAGTCTGTCACAACGAAAGAATTTTGAAGCAACACAAGTAAATAGCAGCCTTACCTGGAGGGAGGATGCCTTTGCTCTGATCCTGAGGAGCTATTGGTGGGCACCACCCCATTAAAGCAGGCTAGGCCATACCAGCTTTGCACAGATCCTTTCCCAAAGCCAATAAGGTGCAGAACATTTGCTAGAAAGGAATAAATTACTGAAAACTCAGCCCCATACAGTGTTATCATTTACGTTCAGTGCTAGTCTAGTGCTCAAGAGTTTCTTTTTGTTATACTTCAGTAGACCTGCTGGAAAGGAAAATGTTTCCTGCTTCTCATTTGGCCTGTGTATTCTAGAGCCACATTGTTCAGTGTTATCACCTTAAGAAGCAGTTAAGATTAAAGTGAGATAGCACACATTTGAGTTTAGAAAACCAGCCAGAGAAGCTGTACAAATGTTTATGGTCTTCATCCAAAGTGCATTTAAGAGTGCGACTGTTTTTCAGAAAATTGAATTAAAAAGTAATTTTTCAACTGTTATGTATTTCCATTTATACTCTTCATCCGACAAATCTGTGCCATCAAATGGCTTTCTGTTACTGGCCAGAGTTCCTGGGCCAGCCCTCAAGAATATGAAAATCAGAGAACTAAAAAGAGGAAGAGGATGCTTTGGCGAGCTTATAATTATTGGTTATGGGTAGCTGGCTATCACTGTGGTAGCCCTTGGGATTATCACCTGCCAAAATCCAAAACTCCATTTCAGATGAGAGTATTTCAAGGAGCAGAAGCAATTACAATGGAGTGTAGCAGGCAGTGCTTTCCAGAGTGATGCAATTTATTGGAAGTTCTACCTTGCAGTGGCTGTATGCCTGGGAATTGCTGTCCGTATTCATGTACAAGCTAAGAAACCTAAGTACTTAGAGAAAAATACTGTTATTTGATTACTGTTAAGGACAGTTGTTACAGTGCTTAAAAATAAGACTATCAAATTAGTTCATGAAAGAAGAATTTTGAGGGAAGAGGGATTTACATGCAGTGCAATGAACAGAGAAGGAAGAGAGAAGAGAAAAAAAAATCTGCCAGTTTTTTAGCCTACATTTAGCCTGTTTAAAAAAGTTAGGTTAGGTTTGCTTGTTTTTTCCCTGGGATTGCTAAAAGCGTAAACAGGTGCTGTAATTGCATGGCAGACCAAAACTGGGAAACTGTTTCATGCTTCGCGGTGTCATTGAAGGAGGTTCTTGGTGGAGGACAGGCAGCCAGGGAGACTTTATGGCTTGAATAAAAGGGGTGAGGACAGGCACAGCTTAGCTGTGCCAGCTGTGTGCAGAGCTGGCTGGAGTGGGAATAAGAGGGCCTAGATCGAGATGAGCAGTGGAGAAAAGATGAATAGGCTGGATAATGCTGTAAAGCTGATAATAAACCTTTCTGAAGATGTTATGAAATGAGAGCTTGGGAATCGTTAGGTGTTTCTGTAGTTGTATTCTTCTGTATTGGTCAGATGCAGAATGTGGGCAAGAACTTAATGAAATTCTGCATTACTGTTCTCATAAACAGCTATTTCTCCTTCTACACTCCCTCTTCATATGAGTTTCTTAAGATTGGCTAATGAGATTCACTTTTATCTCAGGATCTTTAACGACTCCCAAAAGACCAAGAGCTTAGTTTTAAATCTCATCAGCAAAGCAGCGGCTTCCAGCAGTACAGTGCTTCCTGACAGCGTGGTGGAGCTTGCTGCAAACTGGCTCAGAAAGAAAAAGGATGCCAGCACCAGATCAAACACTGTTGCTTTTGGCAGGTCCTAGATATTCAGTCTCTGTCTTCCACATATTAAGCTATGCCAGCATTGCGTTGCTCTGTGTGTTGTTAGCTGCCACCCACCCTGAGCCTTACTACCAGGTCAAGAATTGGCATGCATGTTAAGGTTTGAACCCTATTGTGTGAAGTCATTTTGGCACACACAAAATGAAGATGTGGGAGTTTAGATATCATATTTAAAATAGCTGCTTGAAAATATTTGTATGTTATTGCCTCAGCTCATTATAAAAATGGCATCAGCATTTTGCAGTGACTGACTATTCAGAAAGTTAGTGAATAAAATAGTCACACAACACAAGAAACCTCAGGGATGATCTGGGACTCAGAAACTCTGCAGGGTTTGCGGTTTTTTTACCCAGGCACAGAAGAACTCCATTCTGCTAATAAGGTGCCAGACAATGACATATGGTCACCTCAGATGGCACATTGCCAGGGGGAGAGCCGTAAGGCCCTGTGCACTTCCTTGTTGTGTCAAATTAATTTCAGTGAATTCTCCAACCTAAATTTTCAGATATGAACAATGCTTTTGATGATACAATTTTGGGTGCTGAAACTGACCCTGTAAAAGAGAAGTCATGTTTTGAAAGGACAGATATTCATCTGATAATAAAATTAAGCCTTTTTTACAGCACTGAGCCCTCAGAAACTCTGGCTCTCCACTTCACTTACTATTCTTGAAAATATGTCCTAATTCCCAAGCAGCTCTTTTATTTGATGCATATTTATTTTACAGATGACTGTATAGAAAGGGATATTTTAAAACAAAGTCATCTGGCATATTTAAAATGGAAAGGGAGAAGGGAGGAGCAGTGCTCAGAAGCAATGAAAAAACCTTAACATTTGGGGTCAGTTATAAATGCAAAGTGTAACTTTTTTTGTTTCCCAGAAAGTTCATGAGTCCTTCTTGGGTAGGAGAACTTACACAGAACTTGGAAACTTTGATAGAAATTGCTTCATCAATTCCTAGAACCATTGAAGTTCCTGAAAGCCCTACTTCTGGACTTAAAAGTTCATACTAAATGTATTTGTCCATAGAGGAGAGGAACTGAGAGCTGTGAAATGAATTTCATCTCTTTGTCTTTGCTGGTAATGAGCAGTACCAAAATGACTATTCAAAATCCAATTGTTTGAAAAGACTATGACAACCAGCCATGGAAGGTGGTGGTGTCCTTCCTCATGGCAAGGACATGCTCACAAAGCATGGTGCTGAAAGACACCTTGTTTTCCACCTGAAAGTATCTGTGCCCCCATGTGCTTGTCACCCCCTCCTTAGATGGGGCAGGTTTGGTTGCTGTTATGAGCCTCTCACAAACCCATCAGCAGGAGTGGGATGGGTTAAACACCTTGACTGGGTGGTCTAGTAAGACGTGAAGGTGCACCCCCCCAAGAGCAGGCAGTAACCTCAGCCCTGGGTGTGCAGAGCAGAGGTGGAAATCTCCACTTGGGTCTGACTTCCCTTACCTTACCCGAGATTGGTTCTGCCATGGAGATGACTCTCATCTTTCCCATTCTAACTGCACAGCTTAGTTCTTCCTTGTCTGGGTTTCCTTTGCCTAAGATGCAAAGGCTGCCATGACTCAGTCTCGTGCATTCATCTCTCCAAAGGTTGGGTCCACCACCACAAGCCATCGCTGTGTGGTGACTGTCAAGCGCTGCCTGAGCCTGCCTGTTGCTTCACATCAGGGCTGTGACCCTCATTAGGAAAGCTGAATGCTCCCAGAAAGTACCACTGGGGCAACAAATCAGTTGTAAGAGCCTATTGATCTGTTGCATTTGTTTTCAGCGTGCAAAAAGGAGATTCTTTTGTTCCAGGGCTGGCACCATGCTTTTACTACAGTAGGTTCAGCACGTCTCCGGACACTGCAATCAGGCGCCTCGCAGCTGAGTCTGCACAATATTTGCTTATTACAGGAGGAACTGAAAGAACCTGAAATTCACTAGTGACCAACCTCTTACTTCTTGAACAACTGTTTCCCCCCTTCCTTTTGTTTCTGTTTTAATCACTGCATTACAAATGCAATTTAAATCCCCCTTGCAGATGCAGGGTATGGTAACACAAGCACACATCAACATTTATCAAGTTAAAATGCCTGCACCGTTCACACTAAGTGGTTGGTAGTTGCCGGGCTAGGTTCCTTTTTAAATCTAACTTGGAATAATAAACAGCCACAGCATTAATGCGAATGCAGTTTTTTACACTTCCAATAATCAAAGGGAGGAAAAAGTAGTCTGAAGCTGTTTGGGTTTTAATCATATTTGATTCTTATTTTAAATGAAAGCACAGAGGTAATTTTTCTGTTGCTCTACCTGTGACTCCTTAATTCATGGTAAACGTGCATTATGATCTTCTTAAAAGAATAAGAACGTTCCTTGTTAATTAATTTATACAGCTGTCAGTACAGCTTTCTATGTTATTCATACTCTAAGTGTTTGACTGCCATAGATTTTCTAGCAGTTCCTGGCAAAGCTCCAGTGAAAGCCTGGGATTTATTAGGCTGACTTGGTGCAAAGTCTATTGATTGTGGCCTCGAGGGTAATAACTAAATAGAGCTGGAGCAACAAGTCAATAACACCATTGTTGCTACAGACTCCATTCACTTGAGGAGTTAGATTGTTTTACAGTGGCAAAGAGTAATCATGAGCAGATCAGCATGTTCAACAGGCTCTGTACCATGTTAGTGCTGGGGACTGTTTTAAAGCTTTCAGCGGGACTGCGGGAGAAGTGAGGTGGGGTGCAGGGATTAAGAACCCTGTAAACTCCTTCATTAGGACTAAAGCATTTCAGCATTAGCTTGATCATCTTGAAACAAGGAGCCCTGTGCCTGTGTTGTTCCAAACTGGTATTAAAATCCTCTGCCCATCGATCTATAATGGAATGGTAGAAACTTGATTTAAAGTTTGAATGGGGATATAAGCGGGGTGTGGTGGGGGGGTGTCTGTGGGTGCATGTATGTGTGAATGCATGTCCCGATGCCTTAGCTTTAAATAATATTTTAGCTAGAACAAACTTCACCTTTGTGCAGTAATATTTCCTGGCAATGGCTGGAAAGAGGCTCCTATTTTCTTAAATTCAAAATGAGGAAATGCTTTTGTTTATTGCTTCTCTAATCCTCCCATGTGTTTATTTACTTTCAGAATTCTTCTCTTTTGCAGCAATATATACAAACCTACCAGAGGAGAGATGTTTATTTCCTGAGAGTTTATCGTTTATTTGACAGCCTTTGACAACTCGCGTTGTATTAAGAGCAGATAATTTTGAAAAGTCAAAATTGGGAAGATGGAAGTTTAAGAGCTAGAAACGGTGGATTTTGCACACATTCTTTATCCATCTCCAGGAGTGGCCATTGCAGCCTCTGCAGAAATACTGAGTAATTAGAATGAGTTTCTTCCTCACACCAGTTAGTAGCAGCCTACTCCCTTGAAACATGAAAGGTGGTACAGAAAGTAATAACAAGAACCACATAATATTAAAAAAAGGCAGATGTAATTATGCTGTGTGAAACGAACCGAGTGGTCAAGCAGCAGGCTTTTGTGCATTCAGCAGTTCCACGGACTCTTCCTCCCTTCACCTCTTACTTCTTGGAAGTCAAGTTTTCCTTTTTACAAATAAAGTTTGTAACCCCACATTTGCAAAGATAATAGGGAAGTGCAAAGCTTTGTTCCAGAGTCTGCAGTCATTTTAAAACACCAACATTTTAGGCACAAAAATTGCAGCAGAGGGGTTGATTCTTGAATGTGGTGGTGACTATAACATCTAATGATAGTTTATTAAAAATTCATCTGTCCTTTTTTTCCACTGCTTCTCTTGCTGTATTATAACTCATACTATTTAAAGCTCAAAAAGGGGTGGAACTAGAAAGGAAATCCTGCAGCCAAATATTAAGAAGGGTACTGGGCTTCCCTTGGCTACGGGCAGTCAGTTCATCGCTACAGTCAGCATGTGCAGGGGCAGATCTCCCCACAGGAGAGATGCAAACATGTGGTGAATGTGTCTGTCTTTTTCTTTCTTTCTTTTTTTTTTCCCTAAGTAAGCAGAGAGCTTGGCAAGTTTGTAGTGCTTGCTCAGAAGCTCATTTAAAACTTTGAGAGGAGTGAACTGAATTTAAACCACTCTCCAGAATCTCTCTACCCCCAGGCCTCAAACGTAAGACTCCCAAGGAAAGAAATGTATCAGATGGTTCATAATCTGTATTCTGTCAGGATGTTTTAATGAGAGGTCAGTAAATACCATATATTTGGAAGCAAGCAAGCCAAAGCTGGGCCTTTTCTTTATGACTTCCATACAGTCAGAAGAGGAGGTTTCTGGCAGATGCTTTCACTTTGAGTGAAGAAATTGTAACTACTCTGCTTGGGTTCAGTTCTGTGATCCGAGCAATTTTTGATATATCAAACCAGCCTAAAGCTTAATTAGCCATGGCTTAAGAAGTAAATATGTGAAAGAGATTTTGCACAGGTCTTAACACTTTTTCATTAGAAAAACCAACATTGATTTTCCTCGCTGATTGCAGTGTGATGTCCAGCCTCTGCAGTGATTAGATATGTATCAGAAGCACTTGCTTGCACCCTACTTCCAATCTTTCAAAAAGAAGAAAGACTGGTAAAAGGAAAAACCCTTCCTGAAATGTGAAAGTTGACATTTCTTTTGAGTAATACTCTTGCAGTGTGAACTGTAGATTTACAGAAATTAGAGACCAAGCAGTCAAAGTATTCCTCTCCACCTCTTCCTTTCTCCCCTCCTTTTTTAAAGTGTCTTCATCAATCAAAATCAACATAAATGAATAATGGAGGCAGGTAAAATATGAAGAGACAATAGTAGTGTTGTTTAAAATTGATGGCCATAAATCCATTCTATCCTGAGAGACTGAGACTGCACAAAGCAAATAGTTGCTCTTGCCCACCGCCATTTAGCCCATGATTTAGAATCTTAAGGAAATGCTGATGTCTCATTGAAGAATCAGCCCGTTAGTGATCTCTTTATTTTAGAGCACCAGGGTTGCAATGAGGCAGGGAGACTTGGAGGGTGAAGGTTTGGAGAGACAGGGGAGTCTCCCCTCTCCTCATTCATTTGTTAATTTGGGATGACAGAAATAGAAATGGTGTTCTTAGGAGCAGGTCAAAGGGTTTTTTAGAACCAGCAGAAAAAAAAAAAAAAGCTGATGCAAGAGGAGTTACAGAGCACATCATTTAAAATCAGTAAAACTGGGGCTAGCTGAGGTTTTCTCTGTAAGAAAAAAGGAAAGCACATCTTGATTGGCGCTGCAGAGGTGTACACAGGCTGGAGAATCCCAACAGAAAGCAAAGCCAAGAGGATTATGTACCTCGATTTCAGAGGGCATGATTTTTGGTGTGGATTTTATGTCTTGACATTTTGATTCAGATATGATACAGCTGAAGTCTCGCAAGGTCCTCTTGTAGGAATGTGACACAAAGGGGGCCCCTCTATGGCCACTTGCTCTTTCTACCATTTTGAAATGCTAGATCTCACATGGAATCTTTTCTTCTTTCCTTCCTATTAGAATGGTCATTCCAATTTTGGGTACCTTTTGGAAGCAAGCCTGTGGGTGCAAGCACAGATATAACCCTTAGGCCCAGGCTCACAAATTCAGGAGGTTTAAAGTTGCTTGGTTTACTTTTGGTTCTTCTGTAGCTGTAGTTTGTTCGGCAGAACATGCCAGTCACGGATCACTTGCTCAGGGCTCGTTAGCACCGACAGCATTCCAGCTATATTAGAATCTGTGAATATATCTATCTCAACTGTATTTTCACACCTTTTTATGATTTTCATTCTCCCTGAATAGAAAAACAAACAAACAAACAAAACTCTGTGCAAATAACCAACTACCTGGCAGGATGGATTGATGGCCTTTCTGATCATATCAAGGAAATACTCTTTAAAATCAAAATCTGAATGAGTAGAACTCCAGCAGCACAGCATCTTGGTGTAGAGGGGCTCGAAGGTGCCACTTCTGTTGTAAAAACAGTTTGTTTAGTAGTTAGTGCCTTGACTTTTCTGTCTTTGTACTTCTGAAAGATGATCTCTTGCAAAGGATGAACCCTTAGCCTTAACAAAGTACTGATCCCTCTTTAAGGTTTACTTAATTGAAGCTTAGAAGGGGAAAAAAAAATACAGTATAGTATTTTAAGAGTGACTGTGTAGCACCTTTCCAAGTTTGCATTCCTGTCAACGGGATGTCATCCTGTAAGTGTGAATGAATGACTCTATTTCCAGTTCGAGTTTCCATTCCTAGGCAAAAATAGCACCAAATGCACTATAGTTCCAGAATAGATTCCTTTTTTTAAACTTTATACATCACAGTGCAATAAAAAGTAATGTATGTTTATTTCTTCATTAAAAATGTTCTATATGTCCAGTACCGAGTAAAATCTATTAAAATGAGAAGACACTACTTGAAATGAATGAATAAAATCACAAGAAGTATTTTCTCATTCCATTGTAACTGAGCATACTGTTTTTTGTAAGGATACCAGTTATATTTAACATTCCTCAAGGCTACCATTGTTGGGCTTTTTTTTCCACAACCAGCATGAAGCACTGAAGCTTTAAGCATCCTGTCATGATGCTGATGTTTTGCTGAAGAAAAGATGTGTTCCTCAGCTGTTGCAGTTACTTCATCATTTGTGTCTTTTCACATGACACTTGGCCAACTTTATAAAATTGCCAAAGTCCCATGTGCAGAGTGATGAGGGCTGAGTTTTGTAAGGGCCTTGAAGTATCTAAATCATAGCATGGACTGTCTAACTACTTCCAAAGATCTAATTCTTGGATCTGATTAATTTAGTCTAGGAGTCTCAACGTCCTAATTCTCTAACCTACTCCTTATGGCAGGATTTGGGCTTTTTTCATTTTATTTTGCTAACACAAGTCATTCATAAAGAGCAGAGTATTATGATGGTGTACATTAGGGGTGGACATAAGGTAGAAAGCAATAACAAGGATTATAAATAACTACTTGATCTGTAGAACTCTAAAATAGCCTCTTAAATTTGATTAACTGTCTCAATATATGTTTAATCATCTAAATCCTTTATAAACTATTTGTAAATGCGCTCTTGACATAAAGCATGACTAGTTTGTCTATATTTTATGAAACATGACAATTCTACTGAGGAAATGGAGCAGTATTTCTGCAATGTGGTCAGTGTAATTGAGAAGGCGAACTTGGTGTTCCAGATCTTAATTGCAGAAAGTGGAATACTTCCAGTTTCTGAATTGCCTTGTGAAAATTTGTTGTGCAAAGGGAGGACAGAGTAGTTATGCTCTTCCTCAGAATAAACAGGCAAAGGAAGGTAAAAGGAAGGAGAGTTATAGAATTAAAACGTGAAGGTGGCATGGTTTAGTGGGAGGTGACCCTGCCCCTGGCAGGGGGGTTGGAACTAGATCATCTTAAGGTCCTTTCCAACCCTAACTATTTTATGATTCTATTATTCTATTTCAGAGTGATTTGGACCTCAGTTCTGTGGTACAAAACCATCAACAACAGGATCTTCTGCTCCCAGAGCTACTCACTCCTGCCTCTATGCTGCATCCAGCTGCTCTCTTGTTTTCATGGGCACTTCTGCTCTCCAGTCAATGCCTTGAAATTGAACTGATCCAGTGCAAAACAGCTCTCTTCTCCCACACTTTTTCTTTTTTTATCCTGGATCGGTTGCTTGATCTGATTCATCACATGGACCACAAGCTGTTGAATCAGCACAACTGAGATTGGCATGCTGCAACATGATGGCAGAAATGAACACCAAGAGGAGGTGGGAGTAGGGGAAGGAAGGGATAGACCTGAGCATGACTTCTAAAATTAGTATTTCTGCTGGATGCTTTGCATCTTGGAAACATGGTCTTGGCTTGAGTACAGTGCTTGGAGTCAGAACATTGAAACTATAAACTGCCCTCTAGGCTTTGACATCCTTGAACTTTAGTTTTGCCATCTGCTAAGTGGGAATACTGCTATTTACTTCAATGATGTGAAGATTTACTAGTGATTGTTCAAGGAATTAGTGTATGAAAAATAGGAAAGACTGCCTTTTGCAGTCCTGCATTTTGCTGGAATTGTTCTCTCATGTTCATGAGCTACATTGCATTTGTAGTAAAGTGTTTTCAGCTGTGTTCCTCCTATCAGGAATATGTTTCTAGAGCAAAGGCAGGTCCCTGGTTTTGTAACCCAAGCATCTCTATTTTTAGTTTTAAGATGTTGGCTGTATATCTCTTTTTTTTTTTAATTACTTATGTGTATATATTTATAGCTCTTGCTATTGGAAGAGAATTTCCTGCAAACAGATCCATTTCTGTGGAGCTCTGCTCCAACACGTAATCCCATGTGTTCCACCAAGAGATTGCTCCAGAGTAAATGTCTGCTGTGGTTGTAGGATCTGCCTGGCAAACTGTAAACTTTATGCTGCCTTCAGCACATAGTAAATTTGCATGTGCAGGAGGTATTAGCAACTGGGCATCTGACTTGGCAGTGTCACATCTGAAGACATGAGAGACAGGAGGGATGCTGCCCCAACCCCAGTGTCCTACCGAGTTGTTTCCTCTTTGGATAATTACATTCTCAGTTTTCTCTGCAGTTTTAACTAGATGGGGGGGGGAGTATCTGTCTTCACACCCTCATTTAAAGAGGTGAGTTTGTAACCATGCACCATTAAACAGCTGCCACATCTCACGCAGACGTAGGTGAAAGGACTTTTTACATAATGTTCATATCTGGTTTGCATTCTGACCTCCGTGAATCAACAGTAATGCTATGTGTGTATCTGAAAGCAAGATTTGACCTGTAGTTGGGTTCTGGTTCACATACAGTGAGTAGCACTTGCTCAAATAGTTTCAGGGACTTCCAAAACAGGTCTACTGGTGTGCGTAAAGACTGCAGAATCAGGCCCCTAAGGATCCTTAGGAATGAAAGGTATCCTGTAACTGTAAGGTATTATTATGATGACTACTCTGGAGAACACAGAGGCATTGAAGTCAGCAAAATAAATTACAGAATTAAACGTTTAAGTAAACCAAGAAGCGACTGATGTTTTTTGCATAGTAATAGTCTTCATAATCACTTCATTTGCACAGTTATTTCATTTTAAACTTTAGGCACAGTTTTGAAGCACAACTCAGTGGAGATTTTTGCTGTAATCTATAAACTTTAATGAAAGCTAATTGGAGGACAAATTTTAATGTCATTAAAATGTGACTGCATAAAGCAGAAAGGATGAATGAAGCTAAATGCTCTATGGGGCACAGTTTTCAAACAATGATTAACCTGAATACTAAGTCAAGTGAAGCTTTTGTAAAATGATGATCATGAACATTGCCAGCAACAGAACAACCTTGAGAAACTGCAAATGAAAGTTTTTAATGTATTTAGTTTAAAAAGTGGACATTTAACTCACGACTGCATAAGGACTTTAAAAAGATAAATAAAATAGAAAGCAACGCAAATGGTCTCATCTAAAAACATAACAAGTAAATTAGCCAAAGGTGTACATTCCATCTAAGTTCTCATGATCAGCAGATGCAAATGTTTGCAGTGCACCGATGAGTTATGAGCCCTAATGAGATTTCAATGCTGAGCAAACAATAAAAATTTATGCATTGCATAGTTTTAGTGGCCTTTGGCTTCATGGTTAGTGTTACACCCTTTCAACAGCTTTGGTAATATAATATCCAGCTGGCTTTGGAGGTAAGGAAAATTTTAGGGGTGAACTGAAATTGTGAGAAATAACGTGATTGATTGCTTTGTCAGAATAATGCATTTCCACGGTATAATTGTCCATAGTAATCTTAGCCCTGGTACGGATACATAGGTTCTAGTTGTGTTTGGACACAAATTCTGAAGGATTCAGGTGAAGGATTGCTTTTCCAGTATTTGAGCCAGACTGTTTCCTGTGCTGGGTATGTATCCAGGGGTCTTGCAAACAGGCCCCTCTAACAAGAACATTCCTGTCATAGTCCAGTAAACGGGAGAATTGAAAAGCTACACTTTCCACAACAACTGACATGTGTCAGAGGAAAAGGAGCGGAGCACAAACACAAAAAGAAATACACAATAGATTTCGAAATAAACATATGTAATGGGGGAAACCACAATAGATATTGAAATAAATGTATGTAATGGGGAGCGGGGGGGGGGGCTGTGAATCATGGAATTCAACTGGTGCAGTGTGAGAGTGAGCTCAAATGGATTAGATTTAAAAGACCCATTTGTGGGTTAGGCTTTTATGAATCCAGAACCTTCCCCATAATGATTGCCTGCATTACCCTACATAATATTAAAATCTTAGCATGTGATTAATAGCAGATTCCCTGCATACGTGTCACAACACACATCTGCAGCAAATCTGCCAGTATATTTCTGTGCTAGTTTTACTTTGGGGCCATAAAGTAATTCCTGTTTTGTGAATGAGAATAAACCTATTATGCACTAGGTTAGCTACACCCAGTTTCTCCTCTTCAGGGAAAAAGAGCTGCTTATTTGATACGGCATCTCAAGTTTCAGTGTTCAGAAGTGAGTTTAAGCCTCGGCTAGGTTTTCTTGAGCAAGCTGTTGGGATTTGCCTTCACTGTTTCTTAGTTCTACGTTTTCTAAAACCTTCTGTGCAAAGAGTATTGAGAAACTTTTGGACAGCAGGAAACTAGTGGACTTAATTACAAAGTGTTTATTGCTAAATTTGCTAATGAGCCAACCTGCAAAAAAAGATATATTTACCCCTGTTTCCTCTTAAAATAGCAGTAAAAAAATAACTTCAAAAAAATCATTTTCTTAAGCTGTTTGGTGATGCAGTTTTGCTGTTCACAAAAGCCCTTTTTCCCATCCGCAAATAGCTACCTTTCACTTTGCCTCAAGGGAACAGAGCGTAGCTCAAATGAAGCTTAAAAAAAGAAAGATTTTTCCCAGTTGTTATTCAAAGTCTATGCATATTCACACATGCACACAAAATTAAAAGGAAGGTGCAGAAGCATTCCTCCAGTCTGCCCTCTGCAAAGTCCTGTCGACCTGTTCCACTCACCAAAATGAAAACAGAACCCCACAAAAACAACTTAAATGACAACAAGAAAACATTAGGAAAGCAACATCTGTTTTGCATTCTTGGCATCAAGTCTGCCTTTGCAACACAGGGTCTGACACAGATGTACAGGGTTATGACACCGCTGAGCACCGCTTGATTTAAAATGGTGTAACAGAGCAGGATCAGGGCACTAAGTTCTTACTGCGCTGTGCAAAGCTGTGGCTCTTGATCTCCTTTGCAGATGTGGGACTCAAACCTCACTGAAGTTTTAGGCATCTTTCCATTGATGCAGGCTGTGGAGCAAGTCAGATTCCTCCAGCAATAATTTCAATTTATTATTGACTGTGTGCTTTTTCATCGTGTGTGTATTTTGTTGTTTGTAAAATCGCACTGCTCTCTTTCCAGTAGACTTCCTTGCGTGCAGCCACGTTCAGAGAACCTTTCCAACAACATTACATAATTAAGCTCTTCAGTTTCTCAGTTGAATTAGATAGTAACAAGGAGAGAGAAATTTAAAGGTAATCAAAAGAAAGGCAAAATAAGCTCTGAGTTGAAAAGAGACAATGATTAGGGAAATCTGGGAAGCCAGAGTTGCCAAGAAAACAACTTGATCACCTACGATGGCACAAAGGGAGCAGTTCTCTCCCGGTTTGATTGCCCGTCCATATAGCTGTGACAGAGATACCTGGCATAATTTCAGCGTCCCCAGTCGAGCTGTGCCAGATGCAATGACAGGCTTGCAGTGTATTCACCTACCACTAGATGTCTGTGTGTGCTCTGTAAAGTTCCTGGGGGGATGATGCCCCTGGTAAACACGAGAGGCAAAATTGGAACACAAGCCGTGGGGAAGCCTATTAGTTTGTGTTCATGAGTGTAACATCATCACTTTAATTAAGCCTGTGTTTAAAGCAATTTATGCTGTCTAAACCTAAATCCCAGCCTTCCTAATTTGAGGCAAATAAGGAAAAGGTGCTTTTCCTGGTCTACATCTGTTTAAGACAAACTGTTTCCTTTATGTCCATGTAAAGGACTTATTGTTGTGACAGTTTTGGAGGAAATTGCTGAGATGTAAAATACATTCATCTTATTTCTATTTTGAAGCAATGAAATACCAAAACACAAAACTTCTGCTCCAGAAGTGCATTGGTGGGAGCTCGCTATGTAATTCTGCCCTGTATAGCCCAAACCACAGTACTGCTAGAGCCATATTTTCACACGTACAATGCATCAACATATCTGGGTGCGCGGAGGAAGGCATCAGGTGTCAAGTTCAGTATATCCTTTCTTTCTAAAAGCAAAACAGAACAAACCCTGCGAGAGCGGGTCTGGGTACAGGAATGTATTTCACTATTCTGTTTCTCAGGCTGACCAGGATAGCTGCACCTGTGACCAGCTTTTCTGCAGAGATCTCCCAAGAAAAATGCAAAAGCAATCGGCACGTTTGCCTTTCATTTATCTCTGTCATCCAGGAGTAAGGTGCAGATAGTATCAGGAGCTATGAAACATACATTCGGATATTATTTTCAAGTTTTTTTGTCTAGACAGAGAAGAGCAACCACTTGTATCTCAGTGGAACACACACAGCCCCCCCCCCCCCCCCCCCCCACCTCTCACATCCTAGGCTGAAGGCCAGAGGGAGGTAGTAGGCTGTCTGTATTAGACACAGAAAAGTTTAAAACCACCACCTACTCATCAGGTGACTGGAGACTGTGGTTGTAAAATGTGCTGCAGGCAGAAGTTCTGAAAAATCCCAGAAAGTGTTGAAAACATCTCTAAACAAGGTATTTTTCTCCTGCACCTTTCTTGCTAAAGGTCCCAATTGCTGCCAAGAAAGCTAGTGAGAATGTTAGCTGCCAAATAAAAAATTTATGACGGTGTTTGGCAAAGGATTGTATCACTGCTTGTTTTATACATTTCCACAAGGCTCTTGAAGGGCTGTTGGACGCATACGGCTCACTGATCACTGTGCTTTATCTGTTCTTTAATATAGTAAAAAAAAAAACCAAGCTCCAATAAAGTATGATTTAAACAATACATTTTTTTTCCTTTAATAGCCTCCTATAAGTGCTTGCTATGGTGAGAATATAATTCCTAAACAACATTCCATATAAAACAATTGTTGTAAAAGCCCTTTACCTGGCAAAGTTACTTGTTATTTCAGTCACTTTCATAGTAAAAATACGTGAATTTTTCAATTAAAAATGTATTGCTCTTGCAATTGTGCTTGTTATACGTTGGAGTCTGGGCCAATAAACCGCCTGTTAAAACATAAAGAGGTCCATTCAGTCCACGTTGTGCCTGCCATTTATGTTCCAAAAACCGAGAAAATAATATGTTGGAATTGCATTGCTCACCAATATCAATTAGGGTTTCGGCTGTATCATTAAATTAATGTTGGGGGAGAAAATTGTTTTGGTGGATTTAGTGGAAAAAATAACTTTTTGAATACAGAGTTAGCACACTGACAATAATAATTAAGCTGGCCCATGCTGAAGCAACACCCTTAAAAATAGCTTCCCCGTCTGAAGAAACAAAATTGTCTGTCTCTGTCTTTTCAAACCAGTTATCAGATTAGGCTTCCAGCTGATAATTAGTGCTGTTTAACACAGATCTTGTCATCCGGAACTCTCAAAGCCTGAGCGGTTTACTTTTTCTCATTATCATGTGCTGCTGGAGGTGGGAGGTTTGGAGCGTGGAGCTGCCCCTCCCCTCCTTACACCGTTTTGTTAGGAGAAGGGCCTCTCTTCTCCCTGGTGGCCTGGTGTGCTGTCCACTTGGAAGAAGACAACCAGAGCATCATGATCCTGTGCTGTCCCCAAGCTGCCCCAGGGCCTCGCGGCTCTGCGCCATGCTCACATCTTCATGGCACAGCACATATTTGAGAGCAGCCAACAGCACTACAAATGCTATTTGCCTTGTGTATGGTTGTGTATTTCATGGTATTTGATATAAAGTACTCAAGACAGACCAGCATTAAGAGGATTATTTCAGACAGCATTAGGAGTTAATTTACAGATTAGCTTAGCTCTAAATCAGGCAGATATCATAAGGAAATTAGCATCAGTGGTAAGACATTCAGAATCAAAATGTGTGGTGGGTTTTAGTTTCTCCCTGTATGTACTTTGTGGACGAGCAGTATCTTTATTAGTTTCTCATACTAAGGTGTTACATCTCAAATAGTGAAGAACAAGTATACTTTTTTTCTACATGCACACTATTTACTATGATGCTGTTTATTGGCAATGAAACTGCTTAACTCCAAATACCCTTCCTTCGATGAACATTTTATATTTCATGCTATTTCTTCATTGAATAATGTTTTGCTTGGCCCCAGAAATGATGTCTCCATGGTGCGTTATAATATTTTTAAATAGGTAATAGCAGCTTCACTTCAGAGTAACATATTTAATCCTTTTTTTTTCTGTTAAAATGAGTCATATTTTAATGCCAACTCATAAAAATGAAGGAGTGTATAAAATGCTGCATACTAGGGTGAAGAATACAGCTACTTAAAAAGAGCTTCCTTAATATTTAAGCTTGTAAATTATAAATTTGTTTTATTTCCACGGGAGTGATAGTTAATTTGTATTAAAAAGCAGATTCTGTTCTTCAGTCAATTTTCCAGACATATTTTTCTGGCTGCAGACAGACAGGCATAGGCACCTATCCAATCCCTTCTCGACCTCACGGTTTAAAAAACCCATGCCCAGTAGTTAGTGGGGAAGATGATGAAATGGATTGGGCCACAATATTAAAGCCAGTGCCCCGAGTCACACCTTGGGATTTGATAGTTTTGCAGTCTACAAATGGGATTTCCATCTTTGGAGAAAGTTGTATTCTGCTCTCCAAGAGATATTAAACTGCTTAGTCTTCAGTGTGCTCCTGAACATTTGGGGGGTTTGATGGGGTGGGAAGTCTGGGCGGTGTTTTACAATTTTTCTCCTCTCTTGATGGGCTGAATTCCTCTTGACAAGGTTGGCCTGAGGTCATGAATGTTTCCCTGTGCTCACTGAAAGAGGAATCTTCTCTCCTTCCGTGAGATCATGAAGACTTACAACTACCCTAAGCCAGGTTGGGCTTTCAGGTCCCTCTGGTTGCTGGATCTTCAAGTGCTCTTGCACTTTGACTCTGTGCCCTGTAGTTTTACAGAATGCGTGGAGGCTCGATGTGGTTATTAAACCAAGGTATCTGAGGTCATAACAAAGTAGAGGCATTTCTGCTCCCCTAATAGAAATACTGTAACATGCTGAAAAGAAAATAATAGTGGCAAGTATCTCCTGCCAACTAATTTGATAGTTCTCGATCAGGTAAACCATTTGTGAATACATTGATTCTTTTTAGTTTTCACTGTTCTGTCTTCACTGTTCCCAGGTTTTCTCTGAACCAGTTGGGCAAAAATTGATTTTTATTTGTTCCACTGGCCTTGTGGAAAATTAGCTTATGAACTGGTTTTTATCGGAAGACTCAAAGCACAGAGAAGGTTGAAAAATAAGCCTATAGCAGTCAAAATTGTTGTCTGAAATGTCTTCAGACTGGAAGGCTGAATTTATTGCTCAAAACAAGTACTAGCATTGTGGAGGTGTGCAGTCCTGCTCATTATCACTGGAAAAGGGGGAACCAAAAAGCACAGTAAAAAATTAAATTTTAATAATGCTAGTGATATTTTCTAAATCCTTCTTGACAGAAAGATTCTCATTATTTTTATCTGTCTCAGAGTAGGCTCTTTTAATGCCATCTCACAAATGGCCTTAGCCATGATTATTTTCCTTTCTTTTATAGCATTTGAGGAAAAAAAAAAAAAAAAGGAATATATACAAAAAATATATATCTATTCTATCATTCAAGAAGTGCCATGAAATGGTAACATTTTGGATGGCACGTCTTCAGGAACAATTGCTGCAGATGCCTTCGGGTTTTTACAAAAGAGGTCAAGATTGTTAAGACAATTGTAGAAAACTTGCCATACAAAAAGACGCCCAGTCAAATATGGTGTGATAAGGAGAAAATAACGCAAGCAAAGTATTTGTGTCCAGTCTCCAACTTCATCACACCTAAAAGCTATAGATAAGTCATTCATTAAAGTGAGGCTGGGCAAAAGATGTTACTTTCTTTGATCTGTTTAAGATATATATTTTAGTGGGTTCTAATAATTATGCAAGTTGATAAAATGGAGCTTTAGACATTTTTGTTTTCTTTAAATTGCACAGAATGTAAAGTTGACTATATGTATCATAAAAGCCAATGTGCGATCATGTATGTTCTTGTCATTTTATAGCTTGCATACATTTCTTCTGGTGGAGAAATAATTACTTTAGCTTTGAGTGCTGACAAGGGGGTTGGAGTTGGGGCTTTTTTTTTCCCTATTAACTATTTGGGGACCAGGGCTCAGTGCAACCGATGCGCTAAAGAATGCCATTACACTGACAGCTGGGCTATCCACCCTCCCTCGGAGCTCTTTCTAAAGCACTTATAATGTTTGCTAAGGCCTATGGTTCTTAGTCATGCTCAGGTGACTAAATATGTGATTTGTTCTTCTTGATACTTCAGTACCCTGAGAAAGGCTGGCTGGAGATTAATACAACCTTGAATCCTTCCACTTGCAGTTGCCACTGCACATGTGATCTTCATTTAGACTTGCCAAAGAGATCTGGTGTTGCCTCTGCTTTGCATGAAATGAATTAATCCTCCTCCAGTTATGGTTGGTGAGTTTCTGTAGCCCTGGAAGCCACCCGCTGTTCTTCCTAATGACAGTAATAACCTAATTGGTTCCCTCCATGGAAGGAGTGGACGTGGAGACAGGAGAAAGCGGAAGTTGCATCACAACTGTGCAGGGAAATATTCTCTGTCAGGGTCTCTCATCAGAAAAGGGATACTTTTTATCCTTCATAAGTGCCTTCCCATGTGTTTTGAAAATAAGCAATTAAAATCTGAGCTAGTAGGAGATGCACTGAGCCCTTCCCTTTTGTCTCTTTGTTTTAGGTCCTATGTTCATGAGGTCCTCTCAGGATTTCCCTATTCTCACAGTTTGCATGCTAAAGTTTGTATACACTTGTTTTCCAAACATTCCCATAGATATCTGTCTGTCCTAGGCCACTCAGTTCCCCAGTCATTGTCCGTATACTCCCGTGACCACCTGGGTACTATTTGCACCTCCTGAGACAGCCATCTCCTTGAGGCAGGACTCCTGTGAGCTGTGATAATCCTGATGGCTACCAAATAACGCTATACTCCAACACTGCTCATACATTTTTGTTACATTTGGAATGGATTGCAAGATTTCAGTTATGGATTAGATACATCAATAGGTATCTTAATTAACAGGTATCATAAAAATAAGTTTAGATTTTTAACTTAATAGTAAGATTGTCAGAAGATGACACAGCCAGGTAAAAACATAGTTCCTTGAGCCAAGGAAGCCCACTGCATTTCAAGAGCATTCATCCCAAAGAGGGATGTCTCTCCTGTCTCTCACTCCTCCAGAAAAACTGTCAAAGGAGAAGTATATTCGATTCTGTTCATAATTTTATGTGCAAATACGGGATCCATTAAAGGGGGATGATGAATTAAGGTATTTGCTGGCTAATGTAATGATGAACATCTTCTGCTTCACTGGTGAGTTTCATCTCTCATATTTCTCAATATTCATCTCAATATTTCTGATGAAAAATTACAGACACCTTACGGTATGACAACGTGTTTCCTGTATGATTTTGCCTTAATCTGTAGGCACCTAACCTAGCCAGCTAACTTAAATGACTAGTTCTGGGATGCATATATGGCCAGGAAAAAGAAGAGGCAGTTCAGAGCAGGACTCTAGTTTATATACACAGGGAGCTGAGAGAGATCAGCTAGATATAATTTAGATGTTTAAAGCTGAATAGTGTGACTACCTCCCTGCACCTGCTATTACATGACTCATTTTTTTTCATTCAAGGCCCAGGTGGAAACACATTGATGTGGTTTCAGTGTAATATTATAGCTAGAGATTGGTATCCGTATTATTACAAGTAGACAGCCCTAGTCCTTAAGACTGAACTCTAAAACTAGAGGACATAGTGCTGCACAGCTCCCAGCCCTATTAACAATATCTTAGGCACCTTGTATGGCTTGCCTCTCACAAAAACCAACATTTTTTAGTCTCCATTCTTCCACTTCTGAGGCTGTAATTCCGTTATCTGCTCAGTTTTCAGCAATTTTTAATGTTTTTTTCCAAGCTCTTACACATAAGAAATTAGAGCCCCTGTCCCCAGGGCAAGAAGAGGCTCATTTGGGAAGGGATTCAGAGAGTATGAAATAGGCTCCTGCTGGGAATGGCCTACCTCCAAACTGGAGCTGGAACCTGTGCAACATGGTCTTTTTGGCATGAAGTAGCTGGGGGGTGTCCCATCCCCTCTCCACCACCCTCCAAAGCCTTTTCACCTTTAAATATACAATGTCAATTGCAATGTAATCAGTTCTTCTGGCATGAGAAGACAAAGAACTTGGACGTATTTTCAGCGTTTGGGGCGGGGGAGAGGAAAAAGCCTTGAGTATTCTCCAAATTCTTCACTTTTCCCAAGGTCAGCTAGAAGAGGGCCAAGGAGTCGCATGCAACTTGTGCAGATATTTGCACTGGTATTTGTTTGCTAATTCCAGTTGTTAATGAAAAATGTCTCCAGTCAGATACTTCCAACCAGCTGTAGTTCTGAGAAGCAGGGCTCCCTTACTCCTTTATTTCAGTAGGTTGCCATGTCTTTATGTTTTGCCACAGCCTGTCTGGTCCTTTTCAGTTGCTTTTATTTAAGAAAAGCGTTCTTAAACCTAAAGATGGGAAAGATGAATAGTTACTTGAACAGCCTCCAGATACCCTGAACTTAAAGATTTATCATTATGTATCTAAGGCTTTGCTTTACCAATCATAACATTTTATTCCCCTGTGTGGGGTCTAGTGCTCCCTTTTGAAAGCTCCTGGTATATTGTAACAAGGATGTCATTATATGTAGTAATAATGGTGTCTGTCCAGAAGGTATCTAAGTATAGCTATATTAGTTTAAATTCACACTTAGTTTTGCCCTGTATGTATTTCCCTAAGTGTCTAGACCTACACTTTGTGTTTGTTTGAATCTGCTGATTTACACATGAATATTGGGCACTTAAAAATCACTTACCGCTGATCTGCATGCACCTGTTTTCCTGCAAGTTAGCAACTAATGCCCATCACAAATAATGGGGCATCCAAAAATGCAATAGCTAAGTATTCAAAGTGACCATTTAAAATGTAGCCTTGTATACAGAGAACCAGCCTTTCTGCCCAGTAAACTGATAGGAATGACCTCTAGGTAAATCTTAAATACGTGTATTACAGTGAAACACTGTTGGACAGTGCTCCATCATCAATCAGTCTGTGTTCTTGAGGACACTATTTTTCAAGATGCTTGCTTTAAGAATAAAGCGTTGTGTTGTAATGAATGTGTGCTAACTGATCCCCCAAGCCATTTGTATTTTTTTTCTTTGGATCAGTGTCAGAGTTGAGCTTCTGTAAGAAATTTTTGCAGTATTCTGTTTGTAGTCTTCATTATTTCAAGTAAAGGACACAAAACTCTTTATGCACCCAGAATCTGCACTGGTTAGTTTATATCCTGTATTTTGTTAGCATGTTACCGAGATTGCTAATTTTCATGACAATTGTTATTGTACCATCAGTGCTTAATGGCGAGGCATCATTATTCAATGCTGGTCAATCAGGCACTAAGACATGTGCAAGACATCAGGCTGAACCCATATAGATGTCGTGCACTCCCCTGCTAATGAATGCGGTTTTGTAAAAAGGTTTAAACACGGTTGGCATCCTTAATGTAAGGTTTGCAAAAGCTTATTCGGGAACTGCTTTGTGTTTATATGGAGCAGATCTAAACATGTCACAGAGTTAGACCCATTGTGTGCATGTGTGCGTGAAGCTACAGAGAGGAGCGAATCATTTGGGGTTTTGAAATGTGGAAAGGCAGCATAATTTTGTCCATGGTGGAAGTGGGGGGAACCGATTTGCCAGAGACACCAGTGTTTGGTAGGGATGTGGGACTTTTGCAAAGCAGTGGTCGCTGTGTGCAACGAAGTGGTGACCCCCAAAAGCAGAGCGTCATTCTTCATCTCACAAATTTGGCACTAGCTGGAGGGAGCTTCCAGTGCACCAGTGGTCAGAGGTTAGCCACTGCAGTCGGAAGCCAGGAGTGAGGGTCAGGCATTTAGAAGGGAGGAGCAGAAGGAAACTCATCAGGACTGGGATGAGCTTTCTGTGGTGTTAGCGGAGTGTGCTCTTCCAGCACGTCAGTTAATGTTACCCTCGCATCTGCTTTAGTTACTGTTTCTATGTGGTTTTGCACCCAAATGTTTTGGGCTTCTGTCCATGATAAACTAGATGGAACTTGGTTTAAAAGCAGAGATTTTCATCTCTTCTAACTCAAAGCAGAATGAGCCCTTGTGCTCCTAGAGTTTCGAGTATGAAAGGAACAGTAGACATTGGCTGTTAACGAGCTCCAGCACGCCGGGCTGCAGCAGAACTTGGTGTGAGTTCAGTGCCTACGCTGCATCGACTAAATGGTTAATTCATCTCATATCAACAGCACTATGATTCATAATGTAAACTTGAGGAATCCTTGATGTTTCAGTCACACATTCCTCTTAATTTGGCCATGCATTCTTTTAAAGCTACAGTGTGCTAACTTAATAAAATGCAGCATGCAAATGCACAAGTTTTTGCCTTCAGGCATTTTAGCCATGGATGTTTCAATGGGTGTCTTCTTTCAAGTATATATTCTTTCTTAAATTATTTACCCTGTAAACATGCTTTGCATTTTCAAAGAAGAATCTGGGCTTCCTCATTCACCATATTTCGTTGAATTTAAGGTGTAATAGAGATAAAAGACTATCATCTGCTTCTTGTGAGCATGTTAGCCTTTGGGATTTTTTGTAGCGAGTGTTAGGCCCCATTTTCTTCTCCTTTGGTATTATCACTCCCTCCCCCACTTCAATTTCTTGATGCTTTGCCTAGAGCAATACCCACTGGCAGTGTCTGGCTGTGACAGTACTATAGGCTTCTCTACAGATGGGTCCTGCCAATGCCAACCATTGTTCTACCACTGTGAGCTGGCTTGACTGTCTTGGATCACTCAAAGTCCACTTTCCTCTTGATTTTTTCTTTGCTCTGAAGGGTCACCCTTGCCTGTTGAGTTTGAGATCTGAAATGTGCTGACACCCAGAACTTGTGTTCTCTGTCTGACCAGCAGCTCCCATACTCAGACTTCAACACTCACAGCTTGCTAAGCCCCCCTCAAGACTGTCCTGCTGCTACCAAACAGCTCTGTCATTCTCCTCCTAGCCTCATCCTTCCACAGTTTGCAGTTACTTTAATTTTGCTTCCTGACTTGAAAGTAAAACAGTAAAACTCAATGTTATTCTTTTTTTAAAGACATAAAATTAATCTTTAACTGTGAGCTTGAATATTAAAAGTATATAATGCTTCAGCATAGGAGTCTGTTGATAACATCCATCCTATTTCATGATTAATTTGTTCCTTTTAATATGATATTCTTTTGCTGCACTGTGCAGACTAATTCAGATTCCTGGAAATTGAACTTTGATATGTATTTCCTAGATTCACACTGTAAGTGAACCTTCAATTAGCAGATACAGGTGGCAGCATGCCTCGCTCGATGTACTCCTGACAAGGATTTTTTAGGGACACTGCTTAAATAACCTTGCGGTCAGGATTGTGCTGCCAGAGTATTAAAAATAAAGTATTTGGAGGATTCGGTGCTTTTTTAATTTTTCTCTAATTTTAAGTCTCACACAATGAAATGCTTTTTCGGTGGGCCGGAGATAGGAGGAGCTGATTTAAACACTCAGTGTGTTATGTATGCCTTTGCCTAACTATGTGTTAGATTAAGCGAGTTTCACTCACAGTTAATCCTTTGTAAATTAGCATTATGGATGCCTTGGGGCCCATATCCCACAAATAAAATGGTTGTCAAGCCAGCTGCACTGTGTATTACTTAAGGCTGAATGTTTTAAGAGTTTTCATGCTTTTAATCTATTTCACTGCTGAGTTTCAATTTTGCTGAGTGTCTTTTCAGGAGTGATGGGAGTGAGTGAGTAAATATATATTCTGGTTTTCATGCATTTGCCTGGGCAAATCGTTTGTTGTCAGGTGCTTGCCAGAGAATGTCACACCCTGCCACAAAAGAGAAGCTTGTAAGTTCAGGTGTTAAACTGAAGTGCAAACCAACAAGAACCAAAAGCCCTAAATTAGCTTTATTTTGTTAGCCTGCTATGCTTTTTTTTTTTAGGGGAGGAAAAGGAGTGAGAAACATCCCTCCCTCCTCCTCATCCTTTTGGCAGAGTAAATATTGCCTGTTAAGTTTGAATTAGCTGTCATCGCGAAAGAATTAATGCTGTGGTTGAGCCTTTCTAGTGAGGAAGGGAAAAATAAACGAGACAGATCTTAGTTCAGCTTTAAGTGATAAATGAGGACAAAGCAGCCCATTCATCTCCTGCTAGGAAAGTGGACACAAACACTAAAGCAGTTTTGCGGAAGACGTGTCAGCAAATGCGATCATTTTGTAACCTGTCAGGAGGATAGAGAGCTAGTCCTTTTAGAGTGTCACAGGGGAGGGTGTCTGTCTGATGTGACAGTTTTCATCCATCCATTTACTGCTTTTTCTTTAGGTGGGGGGGTAAGTAAGGAGAGAGCTGGAGTTGGTTAAAACTGCATTTTTCTTTACACTTTCCGATATAATTTATATGTATATCCACCCGCATCCAAATGAAAAACATTTACCAAGGAGAACTCCCCTCTGCTCTCTAGAGTTTCTCCTCTCTTTCACTGCATGAAATATGCTCATTTTAACACATTACATTCCCTGTCTTCAAGTTGGAGCCTTGTACTTAGTTTGACGTTTCACAAAACACAGTTTTACCTCTTCTTACCGTTGTCTGGTTGCTGAAGGCTTTGGTTTGCTTTGGTTTGCAGAAGCACAAGAAAAAATGTAACTTAGGGTGCTTGTGTTGCATTTGGTTGTTGGGGGTTTTTTTGTTGTATGTCTCCAATTCCGATGATATGCTTCATGTAGAAATACATTTTGCTAAAGTTCCTATTTCATGAAGCCTGTGACAATATTATTACTCCTCTGTGAGAATGTAATAACAAACTCTGAATTCTTACAACCCAAATCCTCCCATAAAATGCTTCACATTCTACCCTTTGTTGAATTTTTTATTCATTTTAATTGACCTATTAATTTCAGGCAAAATCTGAGGTGATGTGGTGTGTGAATTTGGAAGCAGGGATTTCTCCCAACAAATGCTTGAACAATATTGGGACTTTCTGCTTCTGGCATCCTTTTATTGTTACTAATTTCCTTTTTTTTTTTTATGCTATATAGAAAATGTAACATTTGTCTATTACCATAAGTAAAGGTATGCTACAGAGACAGGCGATGCTTTTACAACATAAGCTTCACAGTTTGACACTTGCTTCTTTATATCATCCTTTTCTTCAAAACTATCTTTTATACTTCTCCCTTGGTATTTTAGTACAAGTAAGTATCTCATTGACATGTGTTTCCTTGAAATCTTGTACCTTAATAGTAAAATCCCTTGAAAATTAATAAGTTGTTTCTGTCCAGATTAAAAAAGCTGTGAAGATTTCAGAACGGCTTTAAAAAATACGATGGTGTTTACTATCACAAACCACCCTGCTTGGGCTGCATCAACTGAAGACTAATTATTTCATATGTTCTTAAAAGGTTAATAAATTGTAACATTCTGTATTTCAGTTATCCTAATATGTATACAAGTAATTAAGAAAAGTCTAATTCTTTCCTGGATGCGAAAGTTGGATTTAATAGCTGCATAAAGAAATGTTTGGAAGCACTGGATTTTGAAAGAAGTGAAAAACAATTAATATACCCAAAATGGTATCAAAAATCCTAAATTTGTGGGAATATGTCTTTTCGCCAAGATATTTATCTGTGTGATTCTTTTTATGATTTTTATATATATATATATGTTATGGTATTTTGATTTATTTTGGGAGTTTATTCACCTTTTTTTTTTTTTCTCTCTTCTGCTATTTTTCAGGATCATCCAAAACCGGATTTTGATCGTGGTTCTGGCAGTCATCATCATCTTCACCACCATGATGGCTATTTTTCTTTCTGTCAGGGGACGCTGATATCTTTGTTCTTCACTAAACAGCAACAGACTGCTTGTTCTGAGTAATTAAGACAAAGTGGTCACATGAATCATTCTCTTGCACTGACAGAGTCTCCCTCTCTTTTCCACTCTTCAACTCAGGTGCAAGCGGTGTAAAATATTTTGTATTATGGATGACATAGTTGGTGGCATGTGACGTTGATTATTTCTTCCTACAATTTTGTCTTTATCTGAGTGTTTTCAGAAGCTTAATATTTGTTAGGGTGAAGGCTTGCTCTGGTTTAAAAAGACTTACCATGTGTTGAATTCTACCCCAGACAATTAGCCTGTACATTAAGCCAGGGAGAAGGGTCTTTGCACTTTTCTTGTGCTATACGGGGTGTATGAATATCAAGCAGTATCTGACCTTCTGTGATATAGAATATAAGTAAAGCAGAGACCAAATGATGTAGAAAGTGAACCTGTCTCCTGTGACTAACTCCCAATCATGAATTATCGTCATAGATGTAACATGGTTAAGAACGGTAGTTAGTTTTAAAAAGAGAGCAACCTTAGGGTGATGTTTAATATCTGATGTGGATCCAGCACTCTATTTAACTCTTTTTCTTTAATAAGGCTTTCTTTTCTGCTTTTTCAAAACAACTCCACTTTCATCAAGAACATAACAATGCATCATGTACCCAAAATGTAGTTGTGACCACAGCCCATCTCTTGAATCTCTTTTAGATCTTCCAGTATTGATATACGTACTGATAAGCATACACACTAGGCCCTTATTAAAGATTTATAAAGATACTTATCTGTTCATTGCTGATTGAAAAGAGATCCAAAGTAATAGTTCAGCAGCAAATACACGATTATAGTACATTAAATGAAAATCGAGATTTTTTTATATTGGCCGATGTTGCGACTGCATGTTGGAGGTATTTTCAGTGTATTCAATTCTGATGTGATACTCCCCTTTTTAAACAGAAACTGTAAAAATGTTAATTTATACATGCCTGTAGCTGATATAATATATCATAGTTTCATCTACCTGTGTGTAAATGAGCTGTTTCTCTTTTCCTATTGGCTGTGCTTCTCCTATGGACAGGTCTAGGTCATTTGGCTTACAATTAAGTTTATGACTCCAGAAAAGGTCTATTTCTGTTGATGTGGCAAACTGATTTCCATGATAATTTGTTAATTCATTATATGCAATCCCTTACAAATGTTACAATTGAGTGGGATTTTAAGCCCTTGAACTAAAGCTGTAAAATCTTTTCAGAAAGATGCTCAAAGGAAAAAGAAGCTGGTGGCTTTCAAACTACCCCCAAATTAGGTAGGAGCTGAGCACCAAATTCTTATGTGTACATTAGTACTTTTGGGGTTTTGGCATCCCTGCAGTCTCTGCCAACTTGCTCTGCTGACCCCAAGAGTTGATTTTAGGATAAACATGTGGAAGTTGATTTTGGCCATAGATACGTCCCCTGTTTTCTTTACATGGAAACAAATAACTCAGCTAAAAGGATGTTGGTACTGATGCCACAGCTAAAGCCTTGAAAATGGTGATAAACACAGAATAAATGGATCCACAAGAAAAATTATTGAAACAAATGAAAGTGTCTATGGTCAGCTGTGGTTTCTGCACTATATGCAGCTCACAACTAAGTTCAGAAGTGGTTTCTGTGCCAGGTTTCTCTGCCAGCTCATGTCAGTGGCTATAGGGTTGTGTGGGTACAAGAGTTCCTGGGTAATACAGACCCATGTTTTCGGGAGGTTCTGCATCTGTGTAGTGTAGCTCAGTCATGTTTAGCTCCTCACCTCAAAGGCCGTGTACTGACATAAGGCCATGGGTCCCCCCTTTGCCTCCTCCTAGGGAACCTCTCCTTTTATCTATGTCAGGTGTGTGATATTTATCACATGGCTTTTGGACATGGAAGGATGGCCTTCAGTCACAATGTGCACTTAAATTAAGCACTTGGGGTTGTATAAGCAGAGCTCTGGCCATTAGCTTCAAATGATGGCACTGGGCTGGGTTCAGGCAAATTAGAACAATGCCTGGCAGCATTAAAAGGTATTTATTCTCTCCTAAGCAAATTAGGAGATGCATATTCTGTAAAGCAGAAAACTGTCTAGAAGAAAATGTTAAGCTCTGTCCGTTGCCTAGACATTCTCCGCATTGCCTCAATAATTTAACTATCATGGGAATTGATTCATGACTACTGATCTTAACACTGACCTATGACTAGGTTTTGCCCTCTATCTAGCCACCTGCTGGAATCAGCAAAAAGCTGAAAGGAAGCTAGTTTTCCTCATCCCAGTATAAATCTAGGGCATAGTGTCACATCAGATACATCCACTCAGATGGGAATGAGGGAGAGAGAGGGACTGCCACGCAAAGCCTTCATCTCCACTTTTGATGAACCGACCATTGCGATGTTTCTCATGCTAACGTGTTAATAACTCTCTGTGCCTGCTTTGCATCTTCGTGTACTCCCCACATGTAAAATAGTGCTCGGATGGACGTTATGCTCTTCAAAACGCGATGTTACTTCCCTTTCCCCTTTTCCTCTGGCTCTGGAAGCACGCAGGTGAGATGCACCAGATCCACACCATTTGGTGGGGATTGAGTGACTTCAGTTGAGAGCGCAGCCTGAGCCACCCGCAGGTAGGGTGACACATCCGGGTCCAGCCTTCCCCTGGACTAGTTTGGTGGCATCTATAGCACCTCTCTGAATGAATCAAATTGCTTACAAATGTAAACCTCAGAGAGCGAAATGTTTCTAATGTTGCCAGCCTTTGTGGAGAAATGACAAATTAAGAAGTGCACGCGTGCTGCTGCGTGCAAATTCCATCCTCGCTAAAGAGCTGCACTCGCAGAATAAATAAACTAATTCTATGCTGATACAAAATCAAAAGCAATTTAATTAAAGACTCTTAAGTTTTAAAGGGTTTTAAATGCTATACTTTTTGGGGAAATATCAGAAAATGTAGCTTGACTGACGTCAGTTCCCATCTCTGGGATGGGAGGCCATTTGCTATTCTGTTTAAGGCAGGCTGGATTGTCTTATTTTGGAGCCAGCTTGGTGGGGGGTTTTCTTTGCTGCTGCTTCAGAGCTCTGAGCTTCAAAGGCTGAAATTAATGGTGAACAAAATTGTGCGGCTCTGACCATCCCATGCGGGGCAAACCCATCGAGGGTTATCATTAAGTAAAGAAATAAAGAAAAAAAAACCCTGCCAGTTCCAAGAAAACCTCATCAGATAATGACCTCTGTGATTGGGTTTTCATTACCAAACAGCATCCAGAGATTGTCTGCCCCATAGAAGGAGAAAAAAAAAAAAAGGGAAAAAAAAAAGTAAAGAAAAAGAAAGAAAAAGCAACTGTGTCTCTCTCTCTTTCTCTCTCTCGCTCTCTCTCTCCCCTTTTTTTTTGCACATCTTTTCTTTAAACCTGTCAGATCATTTCAGTATTTCAAATCCGAGGAAAACAGCCTGCCTGCTGCTGTATTTGAAGTTGTAATGGTGTCAAAAAGTCACGACTGACTGACAGCCGTCAGTCCCAGAGGAGCTCATTAAATCATAAAAACTTGACAAGGAAATAATTGAGCATCACTGGCAACTTGGCGCCTGTTTAGACGTTTTTATTTTCTTTCATTATTAGTCCCCACCATTACGTTCATTAACAAATTGCATTAAACAACTGTTAAGGGCTAATGATTTGTTTATCGCTTTTTTTTTATTATTATTATTATTATTTAAACATTAGCTGCGTCATGTGGTACCTCAGCAGCCGCATACTATCATCTGACTGAATATTTTTCCACTCAGAGCTCTGGGTACTGCTGGAATATGAAATAGATTATTCATTACCCTCCTCTTTGCCACTGATTTGGTTTCATGTAGCGTCTTCCACAGAGAAAGATGAAAACTTGTCAAAAATAGGTTATATCTTATTCTAAGGGCAACAATAGCAGCAGGTACAGGCACACTTTAATATTTAATTAAGGCTGATGTTAACCCCTTTAAATGACTTTAGCTGTGAGTAATATTCAAGTGCAGAAGAAAAAAATAATGGTACTTAATTTGCAAACTGTACAGCAGGCATTCATCTTCGAGTTACTAGCAAATTTATAGAATAATTTTAAATAATGAAATTTCTAATCATAAATATTTATGTCTACTTTTTTTCCCCCCTTTTTTAACATAGTGGTAAATTAACCACTTTTGCGCACATCCTAAATAAAGAAAATCTGCATCCTTTTTTTGGTTTGGTTTGGTTTGAACCGCACCACTCACATGTCAAAATCTAGCCAGGACTTTGTAGGGGGGGACAGAGCTACATGTGAATCCCCAGTAAAGTTGTTAGCTATGGTAATGGCTTACACACTTATGTTTCAAGCAACTTGACAGCTTATGATAAACTTAGGGATGATGTGGGCTGAGACTTTTGTTTGTTTGGAGGGGGCAGCATGTGTTTTGGCATTTTTTGGGGTTTTGTTTAAAACCATGGGAAGGTTGTGTTTTGAAGCAGATAAAAATAACTGCTACTTTTCATAGGAAAGACATATTTATCTCTAAGTTTATTTTTCTGTGGAGTTTCAGTTGTCGGTTGTAAATAATCCTCTTACAGTAGAAGCTTCAGGAGAATTTTAAGATGGTAAAAAAAGGAACAGTCAAACGCCGGGTACATGTTAGACTCCCTTTGCTTTGTAATAGTCAGTCTTTGATCTTTTCTTATTCAATACATCTGAATGCGATTTGCATTCGGCGTTACAGGACCGTGTTTACGGTGGGTCCCTATGTAGGGATGATGGCACAAATAGCGAGCGTGGTGTGATGACGTATCATGGGATGCTGCAGAGCAAATCCATGCAAGTCAGTGAAGCTCCCTCTCACTTCCTTGGGATAATTTGTCACTTCTGGAGTCACATGGGTAAGAGGCTTGTAGCAGGTGCATATTTTATCCACTACTGCCTAGAAATGTCTTTTATTATATGCCTTAAATAGTCTTTGATCGCAGTGGACTGGAACAGTGTGCCAGCTCCTCACCGTACCCATAGCCTGACATGGGTGCACAATCTGGGCTCTGAACATAATGGAAAACAGAGGTGCATGTTGAGAAACACTTTAGCATCCTCAACTGCCATGTTTTATTTGTCACACATAAATAATGAAGGCATCTACAGGAGAGGGGGGAAAAAAGAGCTTATATACTGAGAACCGGTGAACTTGTGCACTCTTCATCCCTTCATCCAAACAACTGCCTTTGGCATGAATATCGGCTCTGCTGATACGAAGCTCTATATTGATCTGTTGC
Source organism: Ara ararauna (assembly GCA_028858755.1). Lineage (NCBI taxonomy): Eukaryota > Metazoa > Chordata > Aves > Psittaciformes > Psittacidae > Ara > Ara ararauna. The sequence continues at coordinate 80,432,170 of CM054381.1, forward strand.
TCAGGAAGGTCCGCTGGTATTTCCTTGGACTTTTCCTGAAGGTATGGCTGTAACAGGTCGGTACTGTTGGGATCTGTTGCTTCTATCTCCATCTCACATCAGACGAGTTCAACAGGGACAGACCCAGAGAGGGAGAGCTCCCAGCCCTCAGTCTTCACAGCTGTCTGTCTTCCACAAACACACAGACGTGATTACCTCTTCATGTCGGAAAACCTGCTTGGGAAACTGTTGTGCGCAAGAATAAGTAAAATGGTGTCTGCGGTCAGAGGGGCATCTCAGGGTGGATTTGGAGATAGTTTGCTTTTCCCTAGGTGGCTATAATTTTGTAAACAAACTCTACATAACCTACAAATGCTGCTAATTCTGTGGGGTTAGCTAGGTGTGAGGAGCTGTGTCATCCACAGTTGGTACCTCTCCATTGTGGCGTTTTGGGGAACAGCTCCGACTATATCCTGCAAATAGGGGAGTGCAGCCTGGGTACTGTTTTGGTGTGGTTAGCCTTGGCTTTATCACAAGAAGAGATACTAGGGTGCTGTGGTGGCATATCTGATGAAGGATGTGGACTCTGCAAGTCAGTGTCAGGTTTCTCACTAGGATGGTGCCTTTTTGTTAATGGGGCATTCAGGAGCATGTGGAGTGAAAGCATTAGCTGGATATCTGTCCCGACAGAAAACAGTATTGGAAAGGCGAAGTTTTATGCATTTTAAAGGGCCTTAAGCAGTTCTAAGCCATTGAAAACTGCACAGGAAAGGGGGCTGTCCCTGCTGCCTTGTGGCCAGAGAGGTCAGTAATAATGCCAAGCTTGCATTACCAGCTTTATGATGCATGCATCCCACTGGCTGCCATGTTGTCACTGCTGTCCTGGGCCAAATCCAAAGAAAACCTTCACTTGCTGCTTCTTTGTTCAGTTGCTTTCCCCATTCAGACCCATGACCTTGTCCAGTCATCGCTATCCCCAGTGAACATGACCGCTGCGTCTGTGGGTTTACTGAACTTTCCAGTTTTATTCTGCACCAGCTAAGTAATTCATTTGTACCTACTCCCTTTATTGGTACTGCTTGCAGGAGCTGCAGCCAGGTTTGCCTATTGAAGCAGCACAAAAATGCCCTATGAATTTACCACACAACTAGAAAAACTTACTTGTAAGTAAAGCAGTATTTGGCCTTCGTAGTAGAAACAGGTTTATGACTTTGCTCTGTCTCATTTGATGCATTTGTCTTCCTATCCCCTGCTAACTTTGAGCCATTTGACCAAAATCAGACAAATTGAATAGAAGAGCAGAGCTCGCAAAAATCCCTGTAGGTTTCAGGAAAATGAGCAGCCGAGAGAAGTCACACTGGTGTCCCCACCAAGAGGAAGGTTGCAGTGTGACATCCACCCAAATTGGACACTACCTGTGAGGGAGAAATTATAAATGCCTCACTCCCTAGGAAAAGCTCACATCCCATTTAGATACTAGAGAATCCGACCCTGCGGAAACAAGGCCTCATTAGTGTCATTGCCCGAGGAACTACTTAATTAAAGGACAACAGAGTTGAGAGCATTGTTATGTAGGCCTTTATTCCTTACACCTGGTCATTTCCATTGATGTAAAATGTCATCTTTCTGATCTGGTAGCATTTTGCACCCACTTTAGACAAGTATTCCCTACCAGCCAAGGAGGTACAGAGCAGGGAAGAATCCAACCTTTATTACTGAGGTAATTACAGCCTCACCTAACCATCAGGTGGAGGGTGTGCACCTCTATTAGCCAGTGCTCCCACAAAGAGAACAAAGGCTGGCTGAAAAGTGGGAGCCACCCAGGGAGCATCCCTATGTCCAGCTACACCACTCTCAGGCGGCAGACATGCTGGGAAGGTCATGACCACAAGCTCCCGCATCGCCCAGTCTCCTGCTTGTTTTCCTGGTTTTAAATCCAAAAAACCTTGACTTAGCAATACTGGTGAAGGCCATGAGATGGGGAGACTAGAACAGGGAACGGTACCATAACCGAGGGAATCAGCTCTCAGTTAAAATGCTAAAGGAGGCAGGGGGTAGCTTTCAAAGCTTGTCTCAGCAACTAGCCTAATTCTGCTTTCAAAAGACACTGTTAAGTGCTTTTGAAAATTTTATCCTAGATGCTTGGCTCAAAGACCTTGACCAAAGATTTTTTTTCCCCTCTACCTGTTATATGAAAGCTAAATATAAACTGACGTTATTGAACAAAACCCAAACAAAACCCCTGTTGCAGCTCTAGAAAAATCTTTACGAGGAGAATCAAATTATTGGAGACCAGCATCTAAAGTGTCCTTCAGCTTTGGATGCCTCTTGTTTTGTGTACTCAACTTGGCATGCAAGGAAAAGGTTGTTTCTAACAGCAGATATTTGCTTTCTCTTCTTTTTATCTTCTTCTATTTGCCTTTTGTTCTGCTCCCATAAAATGAGGACCTGAGTATCTCTGGATGGGTAGCTGAAGTTGCTTTCGAAAATGTGGATTAGCCTATTTTACCCATACAAGTATGTGCAGATGTGTCTGCTGTTCTTCTGAAGAGCGTCTTAATGACTTTTCCGCTGATTGCTGCGAGCCCACAGGCAAGTCATAAAGCTACCCTGTGCCTCAGTTTACCCACTGCAACTTCAGTAATGCTGACCTACCTCACAAGGTGTTGTAATGTTTAATATGTTACGTGCTCTGTAATCCATGGATTAAACATATTATGTAAGTGAAAAGCTACCATTTGATGTGTATGTAAATGCTGCAGTATTATAGGTAGGAGGGTCATTTGGGTGTAAGTGTAATACAGGTGCTGGCAAAAGGCAAAAGGGATTCCATTGTATTGACTTATTTTTAAAGAGCTTTTTATTTACTGAGATGCTCTGGACAACCAGAAAGAGAGACATTCCTCACTAAGCAGCTCTGCTGTTTCACCTGTCTTGAAGTGCTTTTGATAAATGGATTGAAACTTGTCAGCTTTTCCTGTAGTTCCTGAGATTCCCTCTGGAAACCCTGTTGAAATGTTATTATTGTAACTTCTTAGAGCACTACTTAGTGAACTGTAACAGATATCCCTGTGAGTACCACTGACGCCAGGAGGACTCCTGCACGTCCTCTGCTTCCCGCACGTCCTCTGCTTCCCGCAGCAGAAGCAAACCAGTGCCACGCAAACGCATGGCAGCAGAGCTCATGTCCTCTTCCACCGAGAGCAGTTGGTCTCTCACCAGGGAAAATGCTTCTTACTTTCATAATGCTTCAGCCCAAGCCCTGTGTCCTGGCTGGGTGATTACTGGGGCTTCAGTGACATCAAACATAGCCGAGTGTCCCTTGGGTTAGAGATTAATTTTGTCCTGTAAGAAGAAACCTTAGGAAGGACAACAAATTAGCATGGGTTTAAGTCTGTGTTGGTTGACTTCCTGTTTCTAGGATGAGACATTTTAGCTTGCATGCAGTGCCTGTGCTACCCTGGAGATATTCAAGACTGGTGACTTAGGTGTCCATGGACAGTCTGAGCTTGTACTGCCCCACAGGATCTCAGGCTCCTGCCCTTGGAACAGCTTTTTCTCAGGCAATAGTTCCATGATGTTACCAAAAGGGCAGATGAGTTGAATGGATCAATAAATGTAGCACCTCTTCTGAAGCGCAGGAATTACCCAACAGGGCCATTATGTCTGAGAGGGTAGTTAGGGAGCCTGACAAGGATACATATGTAGTGTGGACCTGCAGTGGAGCTAAAGGGTGGAAAGAAGTCAAAGAATCGTAAAATCATAGACTGGTTTGAGTTGGAAGGGACCTTAAAGATCATCCAGTTCCAACCCCCTGCCATGGACAGGGGCACCTTCCACTAGACCAGGTTGCTCAAAGCCCTGTTCAGCCTGGCCTTGAACACTGTCGGGAATGGGGTCAAGGTCCCTCTGGATGGCGTCCCTTCCCTCCAGCATCTCGATCACACCACACAGCTTGATATCATCAGCAAACTTGCTGAGGGAACATTCAATCCCACTGTCCATGTTGCTGACAAAGATGGTGAACAGGATCGGTCCCAACACTGACCCCTGAGGAACACCACTCATCACTGATCTTCATTTGACATCAAGCCATTGACCACAACTCTTTGAGTGTGACCATTCAGCCAGATCTTTATCCACCAACTGGTCCATCCATCAAATCCGTATCTCTCCAGCTAAGAGACAAGGATATCATGCTTGACAGTGACAAATGCTTTGCACACATCCAGGTAGGTGACATCAGTTGTGCTTCACTTATCCACCAACACTGTAACCCCATCATAGAAGACTGCCAAATTTGTCAGGTAAGATTTGGCCACAGTGAAACCATCTTGGGGTCACTTTGGACTCCAATAATGTCCTACCCTGTTGCATCCCACAGTGGAGCAATAGGGTGCCATGGTGACTTTGTGTTTCCTATCTCCAATCTATTCAAAAGCATCTTGCTCCTCCTCTGCTCTCTCTGAAGCAGCTGGGGGTGTGACTGGTGGTACACTTGGCTGGATGGCTTGGTTGTGCTGGGTAGGCTCAAAGATCCTAGTCCTGATGCAATGGTCACTTCAGAGTTTAAAAGTTTTTTGGTGCTTAGTTATTTGGGGTTTTTTAGTCTTCTCCCTGCAATAGAGAGTGCTGGCCATCTCCAGAGTGAAAAATAAGAGTGTGCCCTCCCTTTGCTTCCAAATATGAAGTTAGGCTATTCTGAGTGAAGTATTCAGATAGGAGGGGAATTTTGGAGGAGCTCCTGGTCAGTGTGGTGTTGGAGCAGCACTACAAAGCAGCTCTCCGTGGTGAGGCCTCCATAGAGGTGCCTCCACTCATCATCAGCACATTGAGGCCATGTTTGATTTTTCTCAGCCTTTTATTTCACTTTTTATTAACATTTTGCATATTAAAGTTTGTGTAGGCAGCCAGAAGAGAGCAGCATCTACACAATACTCGACACAATGGAGGGGATTAGGAATCAGTGGCTCAGTTCTTTGGGACCTGAACTGGGGGGCTGTGGGCATGCTAAAATGTTCTTTCCTTGTGCTTCATTTTAAGATTACTTCTAATTGCTTTCTGTGTATCCTCACTGAAATATGATCTATGTCCAATACTGACTTGTGGTCTCAGTAGATGATAGTTTCCAATATGAAATAAAACCAGGATTACCTTGGTCTTTTTGCTGAGCTGTTCACATTTACTTTTAAAGTTTCTTTCCTCTTTTCAACCTGAAAAACTGCACATACCTTGGTACAGTGATGCCAAAATAGGAAATTATTTTCAAAATAACAAGTAGTGATTTGGGATTTTTCTGGTACTTCATCTGCCCTTGCATGAAATTCCTCCAATAGTTTCATTCACAGTAGGAATGCTCTGGAAATCAAACCTACTCAAGTTGCCTCTGTTTATTCCTCCCAAGGTAAAATTATCCATGTCCTCTTGTCCCACGTGAGATCCTGGAGGAAACTGTCTGCACACACACATTGACACAGCTTTAGTGCATTCCACACGAGCCAGTGAAATTACGCCAAAATATGAATGTAGCCCACACAGCATGTGCACGCTGTGCTGTCCATACAGGGTACACACACGCGCACATGCCCTAGAGAATGCTTCCATTTACGTTTCAGAATAAGCCATTCAAGACGCTGCTGCGTGATTCACTTCATGACTCTGCCCTATATATACATCCCTTGAAAACAAATGGGCATCGTGAATTTTACCACTTTGCAAAGATATTTGACATGGGTCTAGTTGGTTTTAATATTGAGGGTTTTGAAATCCCAGTAGTTGTCATCATTACTGTGTTCAATACAAATTAGAAGGAAGTCCAGGTTTTGGCTTTGAAGCTACCTACTTCTAAGAATGCATTTTCTCTAAGTTTTTCTTTTTAAGGTGCTTCTTCATGCCCCAGCTAAACTTTCCCCAGATTATGTGTTAGCTATGAGAGCTATTCTATAGTTAGATTTTAATCAGCCTCAGTACACAGTAATGTTAAACACTGAAAGAGCTTCTAATTAATCGCCTTTCTGTATGTAACAGAGAGATAAATATCCATCCCAGAGGAATTGTAATTTCATGGTTTCTAATGATGGTTAGATTACATTATCTGGATCACTTAGGCTGTGGGTGTCATAAAAAATGCTCAAAGTCATTTATATTCAGTTTAATTTTTTTTTTAACTTTGTAAGCCTGAGAAAATAATGCGGTGTTAGCAAGTCTGTTTCATATTTTAGTTAAATATACCTTTGTTGCGCAGACTGAATGGATTCAGATGACAGTGACAAACTCAGTTCTTTTCTGTTTAACATGCACCCTCTGCAATCAAATTAACAATGTACAAATCTTCACTGGGCTTCTGCAGAAGAGTCTGTTGAGTTCCTTGGTGGTGTTGAGCTTTGGGGAAAGATTTTCTTTTCGGGTGCCTGTTTGCAATGTCTGTTTTCTGCTAATTCTCTTATGCACTGTAAAGTCTCAGTCATCTGTCTTGAGCCAAGTATTAACTGGACTTTTGGGTTGTATCAGGCTGTGGCTCAAATAAAATAATACAATCCAACAGCAGTGTGAACCTTTCATTTTCCCCTCCTTACTTCTAACTGATAGGAGTCTGCCTGTGACTTGTGCACTCGCTCATCTGCATCCAGGACACACTTAAATTTGGTAGCCACAAGAATAACAAAAACCAAAAAATCCTACTCCATGTGTATATGTAGCAGCTAATAGTTGCATATTTTGAAGTTGCACTCATTCATATTTAAAAGGCTGAGGCTTCTTTGAACTGCTGTGTTGGAGGGGGAAGTTAATTGTTTCTGAATGAGGATGATATGCCCTTTCCATACCAATTATGTGTACTGCTCCGAATTATCAATAATGCTCGTTCCCAATCTCCATCGTTTGCAGTTTAGAAGCAGGCGAATGCACTTGCACAGAGTTGCCCGGGCTCCAGGACTGCAGCCCCTTTCTTCGTGCACCAGGAGGCAGAGATGGGAGCAAGCCCCAGAGGAGCAAGGTGAGATCAAGAAATATGATATATTTCCAAGAGAGAGTTTGTCATCAGTTACCTAAAATTGCTTCTGAAGTTTCGCTGGCAACTGTTTTACATGTCTGACTTCATGACGAAGGAACTATACTATCTTAATAGAGAACTCCAGAACTTCAGAAGGGTTTCTCCTTGTTTGAATGCACAGCACAATGAATTTGTACCCACAGAGCATTCACCACTTACATTTCAAAACCTACAGCACACTAAACGTGAAACTTTTGTTCAAATTTCAAGGATTTTGATAGCCCAAGTGAATAGACACTGCCTATTGATTTTTCCCTTACAATGACTCTTGGATAACCTATTTTCTCATTTATTTTTAACGACAGCTCATGAGATTTTACAGCAATTCTGCCCAACCTCCTAATATCAAAATCCCTCCTTGACCCTGAAAATTGTAATTCTGCTATAGATCACAGCTGCTGAATATTACCTTTTACTAAGCTGGTTAAATAAAATATGTCCAAATCACTAGATCCCACAGGCCATGACTGCAATTCTAATTATACAGGGTCTGTATTTCTGCTCAACTGTACAGAAAAGCGCGGCTCTCTCTGAGTCCACACCAAAGTGCGGGAATCCAGAATATTGGATTCTAGTTTTGAATTTAAAAAAAAAAAAAAAAAAGTTACACTGCTCTTCAATGATTTTCCTGTAAAACTTTTACAAGGGAACCAATCCCTTTTGATGTGTTCCATACAATAAAATGCTGTGTAAGTCTGGAGGACAGAAGCATGTGGCGAGAATTTTCTTGTGGCGGGGGGATGGGTGTGTTTGATGTGTACCCATTTCAAAATAAAAAAAAAAAAAAAAAGGAAAAAGAACGAAAAAAAGTCTCTCGCTACTCTTAGGCTGCATATTCTGCACAATGGCTTGGGAAACCAATGTAAGGAAACTAATTCTGGCCATTAAACATAGCCTTTCCCCTCCCACTGCTTATTCAAAGAGTGATCACATGCTCCCTGCTGCAAGTTACACCATTATAGAATTTAGATATGGAAGAAACCTATTAGATTAGCCGTTCCACCTACTGATGTAGGATTGTTCCCTGGAGAACCTTATTCATTAGTGGATCACAGCCTAACCTTGTGGGCACACTGTGCCAAGACCATCTTGGGTTTGTTCTGCTTCCCCCCCTCTCATCCCTTCCCTCTGGTGCTAAGAGAGCAGCTGAGGGGGTAGTTTGGTGAGGAGGTCGATGGAAAAGATGGGATTCTTTAGTTCCGTGGTCAGACTGGTGGTTTGGATGCTTGAATGTATACTCATTTATGTGGATGGTTAATTTGTGTACTTATTTAATTAGTATCCAAGTACAGAGGACTAGATAGAGCTGGGGGGTGGTCTTATTCAGTGTAATTCAGTGTAAGATCTTCTGGAGCCCAGTGGTCCCCTACGGCAAATTATCTTCATGGCTTGCCCTGATTCTGCAGTGTCCTCAGATCTAGGCTTCATTTTGCTTTCTGCTTTTGCTATTTTGTGAGCAGATGGAGACAAACTTTTAATTGCTTGTCTGCCAGGGAAGGCAGCTTGACATTTTGCTGCTTTTCCAGGACAGAAAGGTTTTCTTCTGGTTACTCTATGGTCCAATGCCATAAAACTCTGAGTTTTCCAGGGCAGCTGTGCTGCTTGGCATGCCTCATAGCTGTGCTCGGTACTGGGGCACTTTCAGCTGTGTTCCCTACTCCAAGCATTTCCTCTCAGAGCTTCATTTGCACCTTCTGTCCTGATAACAGAATCCTTTATCCAGAATCCCTGGGAGGACCTCAGCACCCACACATGGACTACCCCCTCCAAGCCCCTGCAAGGTCCCCAGGGGTGAAACCAGGGTCCAGAGAGGTCAATCTGAAAGCAGGCATCCACTGACCCCAACATGAGTCCTGCAGAGCCCAGACCAGGTACGGGAAACCATTACAACACAGGAGACGCTGCATCCTTAAGAGATGCCCTCCCCCTTCATCTGAGGACCTGGTCCTCAGAGCTTCCCTTTGGTTCATAGAGACTGGAAAGAGTGTGAGAAAAGGAGGGGAGCAATAGGCGACTTCTTCCAACTGCAGTTTCAAAGTTTGGTTTTCTGCTTTCAGAATATAATAAATGGCTGCTGAGTTACTTGACATGGAGCTAAAGTCTGTAGGGTGAATTTTCACAGCAACACACGGGAAATTATATGCACAATTACCGTTGTTAACAGAGCCTGGGCATGTAACTCCCTGCACAGCAGGCTGGAAATCTTCCCCATGCATGTTTAATGGGGTTTGGGTTGCTACATTCCTGGGGCTGTGTCCCTCTTCTAATACCAAGTGTCCTGGATGAAACAAAGGAAGTACTGAATGTAAAAGAGATTTTATTTTGCTATTAAAATAATATTCTCTTGATCTGCAGTCTCCCTCTAATGCCAAGAACTTCTTGCCTCACTTGGTGATCCCTTAACCTTTCTGTTCTGTGAGGGGAAAAAAAAAAAAGAGAGAAAAAAATCACAGCTTTTGTATTTATTTATTATTCTCCTAAATGTGTTCCCCATAAGCTGCTCACTGATGCTCATACAAATGAGTATATGCGTGTTCATACAGGTAGCACAGTTGTTCTAATGATGGATGTTGTTGCAATAAGTGTAGTTCATAACACAGAAAATATTAATCTAAATCTTAATGTGTAACTTCTGAGTAAATAATACATTTCACATCTTCATAGGAAAATGAATTGTATGTGCTGTTTCACTAATCGGGTGTGGATTTAAAACGTTTCCTTGCTCAGGAGGTTATTAATGTGGTATTTCAATTTCATTACATTGTACGCTAGGAAAGGTCTGTAAATTGGGGATTGTATTTTACTTCCATGTGGTTTATTTAGCTTTATGTACTGTAATTGTTTTCCTTTCCCCTGAAGAAGGTTATCATCTCCCGCACCTAGATCCATTCAAATGGGCCGTAATTATCTCCAATAAAAATTAAATTACTCCTCTAATCTAACAGCTTCGCAGCTAAAAGGAGTTTATGTTTACAGCTGTGCTGTCATATTGATTGAAATATTCTTCTACCCACATGATGCTCGACACTCCAGCTTTCTGCAAGGTCTGAAGGCAGAAAGCAAGGTGCTGTAAACTGGGACCAGCAACACCAACGTAAAAACACACACACATCAAATATATATATATCTTTAAAAATGTACATCAAATACATATGCAAGTTTCTAAAAGGTTTCAATCATTCTAAAATTGCACATGATTGCTCTTCGGCTCCCCAAAATGCTTTCATCTACGAGCAGAAAGCAGTGTAGCTTTCTCAAGTTTTAAAAGCATTGTTGGGGCATGTCTAATAGATTTGTCTACCTCTGTATGTCTTGATATATGCAGTATGGTTGATTGTGTTCTCCTTAGCATAGATCTTGAAACTGTAAATGCATTTTTGAAGTAAACAGTCACTTGATAACTGCTTAATGAAGCATCACACACACTGCAAACAGCAGTTTGAATACCAAAAAAAAAGTTCAAAACTACCGTGTGGTGTCTCTTTTTACTGGAAATGGGCTTCTACTTTCAAATTTCTGTTATATTTGGAGAGAAGTAATCCCACAGAAAATGATACCAGTACTAATAGGGAACATATTATCTTTCATGTGGGTATTTTTTTCATGTTTCAGGTTTCTTTGTTATTATCTCAGTAGCAAGACTCTCCACACAGTCTTAGGCAGAAAATCAAAATATGCCTTAAAGCAATAATCTTCTAATAAGTATCAAATGTCTTTCAATGAGATAAAAGAATTCTATGACATACTTATACACACACCCCACACACACGCGCACTTACTTCACCATTAATCTTATTTTATACCTTTTCAACAGTATTTCAGGGAATATCTTTTTTTTTAACCAAGACTAAACCTTCCTCACAAATTCCAGGTAATTAAAGTTCTAAACGCCACTAGAATTTTTGTTTAAATTTGTCTCTCCGTCTGTTGGGGCTCCTCATTGAGAGGACTTTGGGAGATGGGAGCATCTCCTGTAGACTTAGATATTTCCATCGGCCAAAGCAGGGGTGTTGCTCCAAACTTCTTTAAGACACCAACTTGGAGACTTAAGTCTTTTTGCATTAATTCTTTTCAGAAGTGCAGGATGGAGCGTATTCGTACAGCCGAATTTCTGGTGGATAAAGCTGAGGTCCTTCAGAGGAGGTGCAAGGAATCTATGGAGCTCTGCTAATGGACACAGAGGGATGCTGGGCTTCACCATCCAGGCTCAGACTTGTCCCACGCAGGTTTAGGATCTTCCCCAAGGAAACTAAGTAAGCAGGTTAGTGATCTTCTATGGGCAGCAAGGATACATGGGCAAGATCCGTAAAATCAGACTGGAGAAATGGCCCACCAGTCTTCTGCCAAGGAAGACAGGAATGAACGCAGCGGACGTAGTTATTCTTCAGGTGAAAGCAGAGGAAATCTTGACTGCCGCTGATGAAGTAAACAGGTTCAACCTTCTGTTTTGCTAGTCAGGGAACAGAATATTGCACACTCTTAACTCTCATCCAGCCTTAGAGTTGAACCTGTTTGTTGAGAGGAGAACAATATTTATCTGTGTCTGACATCAAAATGTGATACACACTTCTCAGCCTCGCTGCTTATCTGTGACTGTGACATGCAAAGTGCACTGCTCACTTAGTGCTGTTGGAGTGCACATGCTTTGTGCTCACTCTCTCCTACTTATGGTGAGAAGCTGGAATATTTCCACCCAACAGAAAATAAGCATGAAGGAGAAGAGGTGCTGCACTGCAGAGTGCAGAGCTGCTGTGTTCTCCAGGGACTTAAATGTGGCCTTGAGGGAGTAAAGTGGGAAAAAGTTAAGGGTTTTGTAAAATGGTGCCTATTGCCCCTTGTCTTCAACGACAACAAGCCACAGGTTGCCTACATGCTACAGGTTAGCTTGTCAAAGTTGTTCTCTTTGCTAATGCTCCTTATGACAAATACTTCTAATTGCTTCTTGCTGTTATACATTTTCGTGCCTCCTGGCTAAGACACTGTCATAGCCTTTATGGTTTGTCCTTTCAAAGCTTGGCCTCAGTTGTGTCTATCTGTGTTTTCTGTTTCTTACTAGCTGGAGCATCCCTTCCCTGTCTCCCTATCCCTCTGTGCCTGCGAGCACCTACCAGCTGCTCTTCACTCCTTTCCTGACCTGTCTGCTATACCTGGTGCATAAAGATGCACAACTTTCCTGTCTTTGAATAACCCACAGCAAGCATGCCACATTGAATCTGAAAATAGAAATGCTATCAGCAGTTACATGGAGGGAAATGCAGTGAAAGGAATAAGAAAATGAAACCAAATGTAGTTTGTCTCTTTTATGGAGAGGGGTCCAAATTTCATATTCCCGAGCCAGACCTCCCTTATCATATATGGTGGTGCTAATTTGAGTTGCGAACTCATGATTACTTTTTTAAGAAATCTACATATTAGTGTTGCAAGAAGGAGACTTTGAAAGCCTTTTAAGTATCTTTCTCATTAATTTACTTAATCCTCTGATCTTGCCTTCTTTTTAAGTTTTTGATTTTTAGAAGAAAAAAATGAGCTGGAAAGCTTTGTTACTAAAAGAAAGGTTTTTAAAACTGTATGTGATACACAGTAATTAAGAGAATATAAATATAGGTGTAAGGAGAACACAGACACATGGAGTCAGTGTGCTGGGAGAGCTTCCTCCACTGGCTCTAAAGGGAAGCCGTGGACGGGGTTGCACAGTGCAGGTAGCAGACCTCTACCTCGGCCTTAATAAAACTTTGCTTTCTACACATTTATTGTCTTCCTTTGATATTTTTAAATGCTACAAGACACCAAAATACAAGGTTTTTGTAGTGGAGAAGGCGGAACCAAATTCCATATCCAATGGGAACATTTCCAGAAGTGTCCCAAGATTTCAGATTCCTGCACTTCAGGGTGCTCATCTTGGGATGTATAAAGAGATTTCTTTTTCAGAAAGTAAGTTGTTTGGCCATCTCTAGAAATCAGATTCCCCCCAAGGTGCTCAGCACCCCCAAAAAAACTCACCAGTGGCACCTAAACCTATTCTTTGCCTCTAAAGATTTTATTCAGCTAACCAGGACAGGGCAGGCCTGAATTTTGGATGAAAGAAAACTTAGATGAGTAGGGAAGTTATTCCCCAAGGACTATATCCTCAGTGATACTATGAGCCAGCAACCCCCACAGCTTTCAGCATCTCTCATGATCAGACTGGATGTCTTTTGCCTGAGGCTGAAAATCTCTTCCTCTCTAAAACCAAAGAGATGTTGGCTGTGAGTTATGATTAGTAATAGAGTCCATTTGTGGTGAGGTGGGGAGGAGGGGAGATGATGGACCCAGAATCCTAAGATTTTGTGTGCTTATTTACAACTGCCCTGGTGTGGGTAGTCCACTGTTTGAAGACAAAAACTAAGAGAGAACATAGGGAACAGCAAAGGGAGAACAAACAAGCAAATTATAAACAAGTAGTCTGCATTCTTTATAAGTGGCATAATTGAAATATAGCGGGTTGAAGAATAAACTCAGGGAGTTACAGTATCTAAAACACCACCTGGAAGACAGATTAAGATCGCTAGGGTGAATTGCTGTCAGGAAAACAAACACAAATGAACATATTGGCAAAACAGAGTGGGAAGACATCCAAGTGCCTGCTCAGAGCATCAGCACCCAACTCCTCTTGCCTGCGGAGTAAGAGGACAGCAGCACGGCGGTGCTGACACGGGTGTCAGACACTCATCCACAGTCAGCTCTCACTGGTGTGTCTGGGTGAACTGCTGAGCAAAAACGTTCCAAATTTGGAGGCCCAGAGAAGGGGTAAGTTGTGTTTGGCTGGGCTCTAATTGCATCCTTGCATTGCTAACGCAATTAATTGCTGCCATGGTCTGCTCAAGAGGAGGGAGCGTGCCAGCTCCCTTCCTGGGCAGCCCTGGAGGCTGGAGGAGCTCATGGCTCTCGCTCCGGGGGGTAACCTGCTCAGATGCTCTGCAGCAATGCTGCCAGCCCTGCTGCCAATACCGGTCTTCCCAGGATGATGTGCTTTCCTGCTGCAGTGTGGTTCTCTTAGCAGGCTTTAAAAGTTTGAGAAAATGTAGGGCAGGGAGAACACATGGATTTTCACTGATTTCATGTATCTTAAAGAGATGACTAGAGAAAAACGCGAGCACAGTTTTCCATGGCATTTTGTATGGCTGCTTTCAATGCATGCTTCAAAAGGAGGCAGTGTCTTGTGGAAAATACGTAATTCTGTCAAGCTACAGAGGGGAAAAGAAGAATAATTTTTCTCTTGCTTTGCAGATCGCTATAGTTCTGATGTCAAGAATAGCATAGTAAAGTAGCACAAGTTCCTGAATGAAAGGAAAAGCAGTGTTTAACACCCAAATTGGGATATGCTCTTCATTTCTAATGTGTCCCTCACTAATCCTTGCCTGTAGGGGAGAAATGGGAAGGAGGATGAATTTATAGCTCCCAGTGTCTGGGATTTCCAGTGTTGGCCTCAACTTCATTAACCGGTATCATGGAGGCCTGGGGTACAAAAATGGGTGCAGAAGAAGGAAGCAGAAAAAAATTCCCTGTGGGCCCCAGCACCAACTAACAAGTCAGTCGTAGAATCATAAAATCATTGAATCATAGAATGGTTTGGGTTGGAAAGAACCTTAAGATCATCAAGTTCCAACCCCCCTGCGATGGGCAGGGACACCTCACACTAAACCATGTCACCAAAGGCTCTGTCCAACCTGGCCTTGAGCACTGCCAGGGATGGAGCATTCAGGGCTTCCTTGGACAACCCATTCCAGTGCCTCACCACTTTGCAAACTTGCCTTGTCTAACCCTAAATGGGCACAGCCATGAGTAGCACAGTTGCCAGTGGAGCAAGAGCAGCAAAGAGCATTGCTGGCCAGTCTGCAGGGAGGGAACTCAGGCAGCACCATCAGCGATTTGTTTCTGATGTCACAGGTGTGGGCTGGCTCCTGGATTCCTGCAGGAGATTCCTTTTATTTCTGGCCATGCTCCCAGTCTCCTGGGGAGCAGCTGCAGCACACAACAGTTTTTTCCAAAGCATGTGAGTGGCAAACAGCCCTTGGCCAGTCTCTGCTGAAGCACATCTGTGTAAAAGCTAAGGGAGCAGGCCTGGTTTGGATACCCAAGCTTCATCTGGAAACCCCACCAAGGACAAGAGGAGCTCAAGGTCCTTTGTCCTGGAGCTCCTTCATCCTGGGCACCTGGCAATTGACGCTGCTTTTTGCCGCAGGCAAGTGAGCTATGAATCATAGAATCATTTAGGTGGAAAAGACCTTTAAGATCATGGAGTCCGGCCATGAGAAACGTGTGTGGCATGACTCCAGTTGTTCATTACTTGCTCATTGCAGAGCTCTGTTTGGGTTGGTGGGCCAAGGGGAAGTACAGGAGGAGGACAAACGGATGAGGAGCGGGCATGTCTGGTTCCAGGAAATGTTTAACATTTTGTGGGTTTAATTGTGGTTTTTATTTTTTTAAGTTTTTTACAAATATAGGCATTTGCATCAACATAATGCCATGATGAAAAGAACTGTGTATATATCACCTCAGTGTATGTGATTGGATGCACTAAAAAGTCGGGTTCCCTGGTTACATAGTGGGATAACAGCTGGCATGCTATCTCCTCTTGTGAACCTACAAAAACTTATAGGTCAGGTGCCTGAAAGAAAAGAGCCTTTTTCCTGGTCAAGCCTTTTTGTCAAGGAGTAGAGGGAAAGATTTTCTTCATTCTAGTGGTTAAATTACTGCACACAAGAAGTCACCACAGTGAAGCATCTTCCTTGTCATTACAACAGCACGAAGGCACCAAGAGGATCCAGTTCAGCCATTTAGAAGATGCTGGTGGCAGTGGGTTTTTATCAGGGATTTATGTCACCCAGAGTGAGTAGACTGACTCCTGATAGTTGAGTTGTCCAACAAGTTATCACCCACAACCTGCCTAAGAACTGAAGTGTCTTGCTGCAGCTTGGCAAAGTTAACACATATTTGAAATAATGAGGAAAAATGTGTCCTGTCTATTTTAACTTTTTTCTTTAGGGACCCTTTTTTAAGCTGTTTTCCCTGCTGTATTTTCGCCCAGTCCCATAAATGAGCCAGGCATAGGTTTAGGTTTGATCCATTCATCCATCTTATAATATCCAAGTCCCTTCTATGTATGATGAATAGCCAGATGTGGCCTCCTGTTCTGCCTCATCACCCCTTTGGAGCGCAACCTTGGCAAGCGATGTGAGGTGGGGTGGAGTCTGGTTTGTCAGGGAAGTGATTATCTTAGGTTTTGCTTTAGGGAAGAGAAAGGAGGAGAATGAGGAGGGACTGGATGTTATCCCCCCTCTGCCCACCTCACCTGCTGCTGTTGGACTTTGCACCTCCTCACAAACCACATGTGACTCAGCCCCAGTAAACTCCAGAAGCTGGAGCCCATCAATCCATGCGATCCTGCCCCTTTTGTACCTTCTCCAGAAGACACACACACACACATCACAGCTGGTGATTATGTGTCCAGAAGGGCTGAGCTGGGCATCTCTCCAGAGGCAAGGCCAAGTTACGTTTTAGGGACGGAAGGCAATAAAGACTAAATAGTGTTTACCTTATGTTTCTCATTCACAGCCTGCCTTAAATCATTTGTAACGGGTGGGGAGGGAAAAGGGACGACACTGGGATTGTGTGCAGCCTGAAAGCCAAGAAGTGCTTTTGCCTTCCCTGGAGATGAGGCTCTGTGAAGCCCTGCAGGGTGTGATCTCTTATTTGGTAATGTGAACACAAGGAGCAGAAGCACAAGCAACCAGAACAGCAATAGCATTAGATCAGGGGATTTGGACCTTGCTGTGGTCCCACACCCAAGTCAGGCACAAAAATATATGAATGTATATTTGCAGATGTACACATGCATTTGCTCACAAAGGCTATTTTGATTGAAAAAAGGAAAGGAATCATTGTTTCTATCAAGTGATCTACTTTTCAGGAAAACAGCAATGTGCTTCAAGTACTGGAGCCGCAGAACCAGACTTTCTGTGGGTGCCTGCGTGAAGTCTCTTATTTGGAATCTCTTTTATTGCAGTGGTGGAATGAAAGTAGGTGCCCAAATCCCAAGCAGGGAATTGAAGTACTCCTCTTGTATAAAGAATTGTTCAAAAACAACCCTAATATCCAAATGATATTACTTTGCACGATGAAATTTGCCAGCATTGCCTTGACTCTGGTTCTGAGATAGCTTTGTGCAAAATAAACAGGTACCACCTTCTTTACCTCACTTTTGAACTCACTTGTTTAAGGGCTAATGAATAAACCCCACCAACGACAGATTTAGCATAGATGCAGAGTGAAAGCACCTTCAGGAACTTGCCAGTTTGACCATATAGGAGTCTGAATGGGTATTGATTTGAGGCAAATATTCTAAAGTTTGCATTACCCTTTGAAAAGCGCTAATGTAGTTCTTGTCACTTTAAATTAACTTTAGATAAGAGGGACTGACAGAAACATGAAGATGTGTGAACTATATTTGACTGATATTCTGTCAAATATTGCATGGGGTTATGATCCACAACTTTTCCCATCTGCTACTCAAACCTGAATCCTTGAATGCACAATGGATTAATTACCATATTTTGTTCTGATTTCACTTAGTAGTATAAAAGACTGTGAATGTTAAATGTACCCCTACCTGTCTTCTTTTTCTAAGGGTAAGGTATATGAGGAGGAGAGGAGGGGGGGATTCCTTAGCAATTTTTCACACCCGCATATAATGATTTGCTAAGTGCACTTCTTCTCAAATAATTAGATTCCCAGAAGTTATCCAGAGCAACATAGCACTCAGAATTTCATTCTTTCCTTTCCTTGTGAGAATTTTTCCCCCCTCAGTAATAAAAGCAACGAGTGCTGATGTAGCATGTTTCATCTGCTGCACTTTACAAGCAGCAGTATAATTACATGAGGCTTTGCCATTCAGTATTGTTGCAGAAGGATAAGGTGTGGAGCAGTGGAGGTCAACACTTTTGAGTGATGTTATGTCCCCTGGAAAGCCTGATATCGATTCCCTGGTACCACCTGCCCATCCCAACAACTCAGACCATCACTCGGTAAACTAGCCTGCCCCTTCCTGGAGCTGGACGTCCAGAAAGCTGGATGTCTTAAATTAAAGGCCCCTTTGAAAACAGGGGAAATATTAACTTGCCAAAAATCCCCTAGTGTTTCAGTGATAAAACTCAGAAACCTCTAATGAAAACTTTTTTCTTCTCACCTCCTTTTACTCCCTGTACTATTTGGATGAGCTGAATTATCCTGAGCTGAAGGAAACACCGGAGAAGTTAACCCTGTTAATAGACAGTTCCTTCACTTTGCAGTATTCTTAATCCATGGATCTCTTAAGTATTCTTTTTTCTTTAAGAGGCCACTGCACATTGCAGTGAGATCCTGGGTTACAATCTGACGCCCCATGGCTTGGCCGACAGGAAATATGTGTGTCTTGTTGGCTTTCATATTCCTATGTCAGTGAAAGAGTGTGGTTATCCAGAAATAAACAAGCTTAACGATGGTGTGAAAGGAAGATTGAATATATGAGGTTAGACAGACTGGTAAGATGGAGTAACAAACCCATCTCTTATTACAGTGAAGTCCCTTCTGGAAGAACTTCATAATACACTTGGGAGTAACTGTGTGCCCAGTCCTGTCTTTCATATGTTTTGTTGGGTTTTGGAGATTTAAGAATACCATTGCTTTTCTCCAGTGCTAGAATATTGCACCGATTCCCTCAGACATATCCACAGCCATTCCTCTGGACTTTTTTTTAACTCTTTTTTTTTTTATGTCATTATTCTTTTTTCAGTCCTTTTCTTATGAAATCTCCAAGCCTTGATTTGGGGATTTTTTTCCTCCTAGTTTCTTTCTGTGACTACCGAAAGTGGGGCAGGCAGCAAGGGAAAGTGCTACATAGGAAATACCTCTATTTTGTTTGGAAGAAGTGTCTGCTATGAAGGTACAGGCTTTTCCTTCATATCCAGTTGCCTTTGATTCTGATGGGTGAATAGGATGGAGAAGTAATATGTGAGCCCAAGGAGGAAAAAAATAGGAGGTGTCTGTTGGAATGTATTAACAAGTTCTCACTCTTTGGCTGGAAGTTAGTCAGACTGAGTGCATTCCTATCCTTTTGCAATAACAAGTAGGTAAATGGCTACAATATTAGCAAGCACATAGCTGGTAGCTACAAGACAGCTAAAGGGACCAATAACCTTTTAAACTGTGCTAAAAAGCACTTGGCTGATGATGCCATCCAACACCAACAAAAATTCAGGTGGGATTTTGGAACACACTCATCATTAAACTCACTTTGTTTCTGTTAAGTCAATCCTGCTGAAAGCTGATACCTTAAACTCTCTACTGGGGGGTCAAAGGAGAAGCCTTCTGTCTTAGTGCCACTTTTTGTCTTCTCTTCATCTAACTAGCATCTGGCCCAGTTTAATAAGCTTTGGTCTGAGTGGTGTAAGGTCATTAGCAAAACCTTAATGGGGACAAGGGTTGCAGCACTAGACCTCTATTTAGGGAATCTATTCCAAAACGAAAAGGTATGATGTTCCTTTAGACCATCTTGCAAGTGACATAAAGATTAATGAGGGATAGACAAATGCCCTTGCTCCAAAGTCAGCAAAAAATAGAAGGTTCTGTTTAAACTTTTCAAAATGAATTACAGTCAGGTGCTGACTATCAAGAAAAGAAATGAAATCTGAGTTGAAGAGTCTGGAACAATTCTCTGGATCTTTCCCCAAACCTGTCACTCTCTTCTATGGATATGAATATTAAGGGGTAACAGAATTTGCAAATCCACACATCCTGACTTTGTGAGGCAAGCTGAGGACTCAAAAAACATTGCTTAGGAGCTGCAAAGGAAGTTGGATATAAAGAAAATACCAGTATTTCAACCTGATTAATGGATGTAGAAGGGAAAAAAGATTTGGTTTTTTATGCCTTTTTTTAGAGAGTCCAGATTGGATGTACCTCTTGGAGCTGGTAGAAGAAAGATCTCTGCTGCAAACATCTTGATATGATGAAGCTAATTACTAGAAGTTACAAACACACAGTTTTATTGTAGCAAGGCAATTCAGCTCCATGTGAACTGTTTAACCAAGATAATTTAATATTGTATTTCACGTGTTGTTTTGCAAAACTACAGATTGTGTATGTGTAGGTCCTACAAATATGTTTACCATGTGGAAAAAGGTCTGGACAGTTTCAGAAATGCTTAGTGAGGCAAATCAGGGGCAGGTAAGAATGAAAAACAAGTAATGATCTATTGTTGTTGCTTATTTTCAGAGCAAACCATTGGAGAGGTGTACATCAGCTCCTTGCTATGTTCCAGAATATGTTCTACAGGCTTGGCTTTTAAAATCTTGGTTTAAACTAATTGTATAGTGTTTGTAAATGTACAAAGCTCTGATGTTACTCAAGATATACATTGCCAGCAAGTTTCAAGTGATTAGGTCTCTTCTTTAAGTGGAGATAGCACATACTCCTCTGTCTGCCAAGAGATATGGTCAAGCACTGTACTGTTTGGAAAATGCATTCTTAGCTGTTCTTAGCTTTTAAGATATTTTGTCCATATCATATTTTGAAATGAACAATTGTTTTCTTATAAAAAAAAAAAAAGCCAGAGTTGTTGAATTCCATTTTCAAAGTACAAGTTATCATGGGAAACAAAGGATTATTTTCAGCTTAGTCAACTCCTAGGCAGCAACCAATGACCCAGCCTGCCTAAGACAACACATGCAAGTTTATACACAGAGAGCGAAACCCATAAATGCTCCCATAAATGACTTTGGAGAGAATTCTGAATATTTCTTCCCTTCCCCTCTTGCCTCACAAAAGCAGTGTGCATCCTGACAAAAGAGAAACCACAGAATGTGCAGAATGTCAACAAGATCCTGGGGTCTGATTCCCACTAGTCTTTCTGGGCTCAGAGTCCTTTCTGCCCAGAGGACTAGACAATAGGTTCATTCCTTCTGTGAAGAAGCACAAAATGAGGCATTTCCTCTGAATGTTCCCCTGGCCCATCACAGGACATGCAAGGCATTTAGAGTGCAATACTTGCTGCTCACCCACAGCGATACTCGCACTGAATCACCCTGCACTGGCTACTCACACTGCATGCTCATTTAAACTTCACAGTCATGTGAACATTCATGAAACTGATTGAGTACAGGTGGGGTTTGCATTAGAAACATGTGAAAACATGTGTTTTCTATGTTGTTTTTTATATGAAGGCTTGTGTCCAACAACCTAATTCTTTTTATTTAAGTATTACATCACTCTTCCTAGCACAAGCAAGGTGCCACCACCTGCTCTTTACTGGGCTCTGTAATGTTTTTTCTGTCCTCACCTACCTTCCAAAATGAAGGGTGACCATTTTCACCCTGAAGGAGTTTACTGCATGGTCTCCATCTGTGCCATAACAGAAAAGACATGAGCCAGTATAATCCTCATATCTTTGGTTATTGAGGTTGACTGTACTAACTCACACTGCTGTGTTAGAACATCCATCTTCAGTCCCCCAAAGACGTCCTGTTGCACTTGTGCAACTACAAACCTTTTCATATCTTTCAACAGGGCTTTCTCCAGATGAGCTAATAGTCCCTCCTCTTTTAAAAAGTATGTGAAAGTAGGAATAATGATTCTTGTCAACATCCCATAGAGAGATGTTGACAGGATGTCAACATCTTGTAGACAGAGAAATCTTAGAGGTAAATCAAAATGCTTTCCATTAGATGGTCTCCTGGTTTTCTACAGCAACATCATTATCTGGAAGATCTCTCATATAAGGTCAGAAGATGGTGAGGAGTTCTGTGACTGTATTTCAGCAACCCCTGCCAGAGAACCCCAGACCTGGCTCACAAGGTAAGGCAGAACTGTTGAGTAATGAGCAGCTTGCATGAAGGACTATAGGGGGAAGCTGAACTATAACTTGTAGAAAGACTCACCCAACCCATGAATTTCCATTCTTCCTCTTTTGAGTATCACTGTGTCTACCATCATTCTGCTCTTCTACCTGCAGTACCTCCTGTACTAACTCTCATTGCCTTGTCCCATGCCCTGCCCTTGTTCCCAGCAACTCTTGCATTGATGCTAGTAACCTGACTGCCCCTGAGCTTCCTTGCACTCATGTCCTCCTTCAGTTTTTCAGTCACCTTCCAGATCACCAAAACCCAAGTTGGCCATCTACCAAGAGGATAATTTCTCATCAGCTGTCAGACTTCTCTCTTTGTTGTATCCCTTCAGTCCCTTCTAGGTAGCTGTTGGTTCTCTTCGTGCATCACTCCCTTTCAGCTCTTCTTCTGCTTTAAGCTTGTTGCCAATCTCCTGCTCTGAATCGCCCCAAGATCCTCTGCCCTCATTTCATGCATCAGACTTTCTCTGGTGGAAATCCTGTGACGAGGCTGACTTCCTTCATAACAAATCCCTTCTGTCCTTGCTCAGCCGATTTTCACAAACTGAACAATTATATTGCTCCTACATAAAGACACCCTGACAACTGTCATCTAACTCCCTCTGAAAATTGGTTTCATTTACATCCATTTTTTCTCACACAGGAGTTCGCCTTTTATGGTTTAGCTTCCACCTGTAGCAGTTAGTCTAAACATCTCCTGTCAGTGCCCCTACAGACATCATCTCTTATTCCACCTTCAACCTCTTTGATCTGTCAAGTGCCTCCAAAGCAGATAACCAGACTCCTCAGCTTCATGTAAGCCTATGGTTGCTTTCTCCCCTGCTGCTGTCTTGTTCTTGAGTGACTTCATTCATTTGATTTCAGTTATCATCTTTGATTCCCTGTTCACTCTTTCTATTGTACTTTGTTTCTTTATATACAAGTTAAAATCTCATCATGTCTCTGTGATATCTCTTTATGATGTCCAATGTTCAGCCCAAGTTGGACCTGTGCTGGACTGCTCTCTCTGAATACCCTGCACTCAAGTTATCTTTGTTGGCCCTTTCTGTGTAACTTTGACATAGTCTTCTCCCAACTAATTTGCTTGCTGCAGCACTTCTCATCTGATTGCAATACCCCTTTCTCTGGTCTAACCCTCTGTATCTCCTCCCATATTTATTCAAAATGGTGCTCAGTTTTCATCACATGAATCACATCAACTTTCTTTTTGCCTTCCTTCACTATCTCTCCTCACCTATTGCAGCAAGTAGCTGCAGCTTGCCTCTTCCTTCAGCACCCTTAATAAGAATTCTTCCCTCTCCACCCATTTCCTGTTGTTAATTTCCTCAAAATCCAGTTGGTCCAAGATTCTCATGTCCATAGCTGTGCTTTCATGCCAGATACCCACAGTTCTTGAGAAGAACCCTGCACTGAACTCATGCTGCAAAGCAACTGAGCTGTTCTTCCAAAATCTCCCTTAGAACCTCTGACGTGATTACCACTAAAAACTCAACTGCACTGGGGACACTGTCCATTCCACTGACAGCCTAATTCCTTCCCTGCATTTCCACATTTCTCTGTAGAAATGCCTTGACTCTGAACTGTAAACTCTCTTCTTTATTGTCATTCTCTGCTTGTGCAGAGCCTTTCACTGTGGGCTTCTAGTCCATGACTCGTAAAGGATATGTCAATGCACTCAAGTAACAGGGAACATGAATTCTGCAAGCAAGCCAAAGCTCTTCGAAATCTTTGTGACTCAGGGTGTTCAGAATCTGAACCTAGCTCCAACCACAGATTTTGCAATTGGCCTGCAACTCTGCAAAAGCTTTGTGTAAAACTCATATTGGAACATCCTTGAAATTAAGGGGTGGTGTTGGAATCTGCATCCAAATTTCACAGCTGTAGGTCACCTCTCAAACACGGGTATTTGGAATACAGTGAGGGCTGTGCTGTAAGCAGCTACATCGGCGATGAGATATTGCTGCTGTTTTTTTGCCGTCTGTCTTTTTGAAATGCTTGCTACAAGGACAGCTGTGAGGCAGATGCCGTTCTGAGTTCAGATGTGGAATGTTACAGGGTCACTCTGCTTACCTTATCATAAAAAAGCACGCATTCTTATGCTCTTCATGTACTGGAAAACAAATCCATGACAAATACTGTATTGTGCGCAAGGGCTGGGGGTGGGGGAGAAGAAGGGAAGGGTATCTCATCCTTAGGGGCTGCTGGTGCTAGGCACCGCAAAAGAAAGCCCTGTTTGTCAGCCACACTTAGAGATAGAGACCCCAGCATGAGGCACCTGCAGCAGTCTATGCATAGCTCCGTGGGTGAGTAGTGTTCCAGTGGCTACGGTTTCTCACCTGCCACACAGAGCCAGGAGGAGTGGTGGAACAGGCAAATCCGGGGTTACACAGCATGATGACATGGGGTGAGGAATTCTCAGATGCTTTTAAAGGACTCCCACAAGACGCAGAATATAGTGTGTGGTCCTAGCCTTTGGTCTATACTGCTATTTCCACAAAAAACAATATATCCTGAACTGGCAATGGGCAGTAGTTGTGTTACAGGATGTCAGTGATGTTGTTGCCGGTTGGGCAAAGTGAGAGTTTGAAGATGAATAAGGATGAAGTAAAGACCATTGGAGAGGAGCCAAGACTTGGTGTGCATGATGAGGGGACAGGATGATAAAAAGCAAGTGGCTTTGAAGCCTAAGAAGATGTGGCAGGAGGTGGCAGAACCAAAAAGTGGTGAGGATTCCTGAACAAGGAAATCTGGGCTGGAAGGTGGGAGCTCATGCAGGGCTGGAGTCTGCTGGCAGGGGAACTGGGCTGCCAGGGCTCTCAGGGGTGTGAGTGTTGGTATGGATGGCATGGTGAGGAAAGGCTGGTAGGAGAGCCAAAGTTAGGTCAGGGAGAGGGAGAGAGGGGTGGAAAAGGAGGAAAAAGCCAGAAAGCGGTGCAGAGAATTTTTCTCCACCTGGCTCTTTTCTACACCATGAATAAGCTTTCTAGCCTGAAGAAAATCTTTGCATTTTACTTCCCTGTGTCTTTCTTCCCAGTGTCCCTGTGTCTTGAAAAATTGGGTTGAGCTATGTGAGGGAGGATAAGCGAGAGGATGGAAGAAGTCTTACAGCACTGGAATCCCACCAACTTGTCTAGGCAGCTGTTACTACTGATTATGTATCCTAGATTCATGCATACTACATTTCCCATGTTAGCTGTATGGTTTGGATCCTGCAGTTGCAGACAAAGGTTTTGGGCTGTGTTCCTTCACCTTATTGGCCTGTGCAGTTTGTTACAGGAACAGCTACGGATTCCAAGCCACATAATAGACAAGAAACAGTGAAAATGGAGACTCATACTTGCTTGCTTGTCTGCCTAATCTCTCTGACTAACCTCTGTACTTTTGTAGTTTCCTTCACGGTAGGGTCTCTGCACCTATATAAGCTGAATGCACAACCTACTTGGCACAGGCATGAACATGGAAACATTGCCCACTGCCCCGTTTGTGCACAGAGTTGCCAAAACAAATACAGGGTCCTATCCTGCTGCTATTCAATGCACAGAACTGTTAGGAGTCAATGAGAGTTCTGCATAAAAAATCAATGGAAAGATTTGATTCCTTTCAAATGGAGCAATCTGTGGTATAAATTGCACTAGCTTTGTTGTGCACAGAAGATAAACCCCAAATTTTTTCCTGACTATCCCTTTTTGCTAACATGCCCTTTGGAATGTGTTTTTTCACACCACTGTATCTCACTGGCATCATGAAATTGTTTTCAATCAAGGCACAGTAAAAGCATCCAGAATAGGGTGCATGGCTGGCTTTTTAAACACACTTATAAATGTGACTGCTGATTATTCACACGTGAGCTCTCCACACGGTATATTTTAAACTATATAACAAAAAAAAAAAAAAAACCCCAAACAAACAAATAAACCAAACCAAAAAAATAAACCCAACCCAGAGATAAAATAAAGGTGATATTAAATGTGTGAGGATGCCATCATTATACCTGCAGGTAAAAATCACTGTCTGAAATCACCTCAGAGGGATATGGACTGAAAGAAGCTGCTAGTTTGGCTGGTGGTTTAGAGGATGTTCTATTGCTGAGCTACTAAATAAATCCCCTTTTGCTCTGCACTGCCTCCAGCAAGCCCTTAGCCTTCCCCACTCTGTCTTCCCCACACTGTTTCTCTATTTTTCCTCATAATCTCAGCCCTGATTCTCTTTTTCCCATTCTTCTGAATGTTGAAGTCATGACCTTTGTGGTTTATAGGCCACAAGAGACTGAGCTAAATGTGTTAGCACAGAGTCAAAACAAGTAATAGCTGGCCAATTAAATTAATAATCCATATTGTTACAATGTTTAACCACGGCTGTTTCCTCAGTGGTCTGTTTAAATCACAGCCAAGTCCTGACCTATTAAAATGAATAACTGGAATTATGAGAAACTCCATTTAATAAACACAGCAAGGAACGCAACACAATCAGTATGAAATATTTATTACCACTTTAAGCAGCAGCTAGTTGAGATTTAAGATTGGATTAATGAAGGGGTTTTAATTCCTGGCTAAGGGTAGAAAGCTTAAACCTGGAACATTTCCTCAATATCCTGGTATGGCTTTGCAATGGGCAAGGCTCGAGATGGGAGCGCACAATTCGATTCATGCTTTCCCCTTGCAGAGCTCTCTCCTGACACGTTCGATGCAGGAGGAGATCAAAGCAAGCAGGCTCC
Source organism: Ara ararauna (assembly GCA_028858755.1). Classification (NCBI taxonomy): domain Eukaryota; kingdom Metazoa; phylum Chordata; class Aves; order Psittaciformes; family Psittacidae; genus Ara; species Ara ararauna. The sequence goes on from CM054381.1 coordinate 80,458,831, forward strand.
AGACAAGTGGCTCAAGTGGCTTGAAAAAAACTCAGGGGAATAAGGGCTGGAGCACTAGACATGAGCCTTTGGATTTTAAAATGAGCACTCCTGCCAACCAACATCCTATGGAGAGCAATGTTAATGGAAGGCTGGTACATTCCCAGTGACAACGGCTCGTGTGCATGCATTTTTTTTGCAATATGTCTCAGGGCTAGAGGAGGGGGAGAGAAAAATCTCTTCTCTCTGAAATTTGTCAGACAAAATCTCAAGCTGGGAGCAGACTCTTACTGTTTCAAATGGCCCAAGTATTGTTTTTCTTTAGTGAGAGCTACCAAGGTTTTGCTATTTTTATTCACGCTGCACGTTCATCTTCAGGGTTTCTCCACTCAACACAAAAGCAACTGTTCTTCTTGGATCAAAATTAAAAGGTTGCCAGGGTTGAAAAGTAGAATACCGTGCCAAAGCTCAAATGGGGATATTTTCCTATTGTTTTCTACTCCTGATGTAGTGAAGCTGAGCAGATTAATAAAATGCAAATCCTGGCACAATGTTGCTGTTTGGAGGTGCCATGTCAAGGGGCCATGTAGTAATTGCTCTGGGCTAGATGGACACCTGGAGCATCATGTCTGCAATGATGGATCCTTCCCATCATTTCCTCCATAATGGTTCCACACCATAAATTGTCATGATCCATCAGAAAGGCTCTGATGCATTAAACCACTGCCCTAATTTGAGTAAATACAGGCTGCTGCCATTGCCTCCAAGGACCTCATTTTCAGCATGTGCTGTGATGATACGAAGAATCATACATAGTTTCTCCTCCCCTCCCTCTTCTGATTCTGAATGAATAGCCCCAGCCTGAGAGCTGGAGATGCCGAAGACTTACACACGGCTATGGACAGCAGGATCATGGACAAAGCAAGCTCTTCCATGCTCTTCCTATAACACATTTGAGCCTGAAGCTGGCAGGAGCCAGCATCTGAGGTAGTACAGTTTCAACACCCATTCAGCCACGTTGATAAGATTGGCCAGCAAAACCCTTCTCCTCTTGTACTGTGGCAGTCTCAGCTGTGACCCTGATTGCATCAACAGCTCTTTCATTCGTACAAGGTGGTAGACAAGCAATTCATCGTATGCTCAGGATGTGTTTGTCCCATATCATCCAACTGCTCAGCTGAGGGATTTCTCCAGGCCATTGTTTCCCAGTTCAAGCCAGTTGAAGATTCTGCAGCACTAGATTAGAGTCTGCACACTGGGCTTGCTTAGCCTCTGCAACGCACAGCAGCCAAGAGGAGCAGCGAGCAGATGATGCCCTGGTGGCCGCTAGAGAGAGACTGGCAAAGACAGGATGGAACCCCAAATTGCTGAGTGCTTTCTCTTCCTCTCAGATTTCTGTGGGGAAATGCATTCACATGAATGAATTAACTTGGGACATTCCCAGTGTTTTAAAACTGAACTGGATTTTTTTTTTTAGCTGGCTTTCAGTGTTGCAAATATCTTTACTTCTCTGCATTGTCAATGAAAGTAACTTTGGTTCCCTGTGTGGTTTTTTTGCGTAAGGTCATATCCTAAACTGTAAGAAACTAGAGAAACTTCTGTGGGCCTAAGGGAATGAGCTCCCTCCTTCGTGAGAAAATTACACCTCGGGCACTTCCCTGCTGGCCTTGGTAAACATCCTCGTGCACACGAGTGCTGCTGTGCTCACGCACAGGATGTGCAGCAATGATGCGTCTCCGGGAATACACAGCAAGTTATTTATGTCCTGGACTGTATGCAAGAACCAGTGTGAATGGATGTGATGTGTCTCAACTAGGTCTTCAGTGCTTGTGCCTGGTGAGCCCTGCCACCAGAAGTGAACACTGGCTCAGCAAGTTGCTCCACAGTGTGCCTGGATGAGCAGCCTGTTGGAGAGAGAAACTATGGCAAGCTTTTAGCCAGAGACTGGCACGGAAGAGCCCTGCTGTGCTGATATCACACACTCTTGGCTTGCAGGAATCCCAGGAAAACCTGCCAGCCACTATGCCTTCCAAGATCAGGAAGTAAAACTGTGGTCGTTGTGTTATCTTGCCGCACTTTTTTATTGGCTTAGTCTGTGTTTTCCTTTCTGAGTCTTTAGGCAACATTTCACATTGTTGTCTATTGCTGTTCTTTCTATAGTTTCCTTCAAGGCTTCCTCCAGAAAGAAGAAGGGCACAAGCATCCAAGAGATTAAACCAGAACATTTCTTTGACATTGCATTGCCTCATTTCATTTTCCCAGGTTTCTCTTGTAGCAAGCTCAGGTCCTCAGAAAGCTCTTTATGTTGCTTACGTACCTGGTATGTAAATTTTAATCTGGGTTTACATACCTGCTCCCAGCTGCAGTTTAGCCTTCCTTCAGTCAGCATCTCTCTGTGCACTCCCTCACCTCTATGTCTCAGCTGAGTGCTCCCTCCCCAGCTTCAGACTAAAGAGGCATGGCACACAGAGCATCTTAGATGTAACAATATTGATTGGTGACCTTGCTCCAGCTGGCATGGGTTTTGAGGGGCTCCCACCAGCATTTTAGGTACTGTGGGTGTTTGTCCTGTACCCCACAGTCATATCCAAGTGGTCCCTGTGACCCCTCACTAGTATGATGAACATCCCAGGCTGATGAAGGGACTTTCCCAAGACCTTGAACAGGACACAGCAGCCTGGGGCTTCCCTTGTCTCACATTGTTGAATGTCTTGCAAACCATGATCTCTCCCCAGCATGCTTGAAAATCACAGAGCTCTAGGGAATGCGCAGATTATATATAGGGCAGATTTCCTGGAAGCCAGAAATTGATGTTTTTCTTTAGGCTGTTAGCGGAATTGCCATGGGAAATGAGAACCTACTGGGCTACCTTGCAGGGAAATACGAGTGTCAATTTTCCCTGAGCAAAACCCCTGACCCTGCTAGGGTTCTTTTCCTCAGTTTCCCTTTGCTTCTCACACTGAGTATCTTCCACTGCAGCCCCTTGTTCAGTGCAGCATTACAAGCACCCATGCAGAAGCTGATGATGCCCTCAACGTGATACTTTAGAAATCCCTCTCAATAGGGTTGTGGCACATGGTGCTTAAAATATCTGTGGTGGCTGGAATGAGGCATCCTAATCTGTCCAGCCCAGAGGAGCCGAGCTGGTGTCAGCAGCAGGAAGGATGCCCTGCAGAATTGCTCCAGAGCAGGGAGGGAGCCTGGGAACTCTGCCCAGCCACATTGGCACTGTGCAAATTGACCCTGGGAAGAGCTGCTCTGAAGCTTAATGAAGACAACTACCAGGCTTCTGTGGTGATCAGCAGACAAGGGCAGCAAGGCAGAAGCATGTATCATGCTTGAATGTTGAATCATTCGATAAGTGATAGAGGAAGCACCTGTACTTGGCTGCAGTGTTGGTCTCCAAGCCAGTAATGTGCTGTGCAGAGTCCCAGTGGAGGACCAGTCATGTGGCCACCTGAATTTATTTATGCCTATTTCTCCCTGTCATTCTTCAGTGATTTTCCCTCCCCTTTACTACAGAATTTCTAGGAAAGCAAAGTTGGCCTGATTCAAGTTGGATATGAAGTGTTTCAGAGCCCTTGTTAGCAGGCGTTGTTCTGGTTTGCTTGTTGCAAATGAGCTTAATGGAAACATAAAAGGCAGGTCAGAGGGAAAAAAAAAAAGAAAAACTGTAAAAAGTAATGAAAAAATTAATCAGACCCACATAATTTAAAGAGAAATATTGCTGTTAAATTCCACCGTTTTCTTTTGGAGTGTGATAGCAGAGATGTTGTTATTTTTAAAAGGAAGTAATATGACATCCCATTTAATTTCCTCCAAAACAAGGCAATCTGGCTTACCAAATATAGCCTGACAAAGAAAAATAGGAATTTCCTGATCAAAGATCCAAGAGTACAGTGCTCCACCTTAAATCCCTCCCACCTATTAGGCCCCCCTTTAGACAAGACAGAGAAACAAATTTCTCACACATCAATGATGCCTCCATAATCAATTTCAAATAGCCTCTTGCATAGGGATGCAAATCTTAGCTTTCTCTTAATAAAGCCTTTTAGAAGACGGATGTACTGATCTGATATTATTAAACGAAAAGTGGTCTCTTTTTAATCTAGAGATGCAGGGGCGTTAGTAACAGAGTGAATCAAAGGCCTGGTCTCTTTCTCTTCCTAATTATCAATAGTGTTTTATAATCTTATTAATATTGATACACAGTATACTGAAGATCTGTTAACGTATAATGTATGTGGAGGATAATTAACGAGATCCGAGTCAGATCAATCGCCTATTTGACAGAAAACGGTGTGTGGCTTATAAATTATACATATGCTAGGTATGGCTAGAAATGTTTAAAGTTTCAGTCCAATCCTTCCAGTACAGCGCTGGGAAAACTGATGAACTTAAAGGCACAGTCCCTTGCCTGTTAGGTTTATACTGTACACTCAGAGGAATAACTCTTATTTAAAAATCAAAGAGTTCCATTAACTGCCAAGATCTCAAAGCAGCACAGAAAACACACCTTCTCCTTGTGAAGTGCAGCTAAACAAGAGGCAAAATCTTGTAAGAAAAAGGATGATTAATAAAAGTGCGGTAATTTTCCTTTTGATTTCCGAGAGGAGGTAGCATGCAGGATGTTCCAAATGACAGAAATGATCCCACATCTTCACACTGGCCTTTAACAAGGTTAGACTAGCTAGTGCAGTAAATACAATTAATAATCCCAATTAATATTGCATGTTTTGGTAGGTTTGAGAGCATGAAAGCTTTCCACAGATTACTCTTCACTCCCCAAAGCAGATACGGCGTGATGAGACCAAGAGATGGAAATAGGGAAATAAAACTTTCCTTTTTTGTTGTTGCAGAGCTCCTGATAAGCATGGGGCTGAGATGAAAGGAGATGTCAGGTTTAAGAAAAATAACATATTATTATTGTTAATAATTTACCTCAGGGGTATGACCCAGTGCAATGATAACTGCTCGAGGCTGTGAAACTTCACCAGCGTTGTGAAAATGGCTCAGACTTGCTCAGCTTTTCCATAGTAGACCTTGAGGCAAGTTCAGCCATGGTGTGAGAAGATGCGATTCCCAAGGTGGAGAGGCTGCATCAGTCCCTTGTGTTTCATGTAGGAAGACTTGAATCAGATAAACTAGCTAGAAATTCAGCTTCCTCTGGAATCAAACTTCTACTGATGTCAGTGGGAGTTTTGCTTGAGGGAAAAAATATAGGCAGTACCATGCCAGATCGTGCCTGAGATAGGATACACTTTAGCCAGTGCCCTTTCTGACAGGAATAAGTGCCCAATGCTGAGGGGAAAAACATAAACTGGGGCTGCACTCAGCCATACCAGGTCCCAGATTATGTCCATCATGTGCAGGGAGGACAGGGTTGATGGGTACAGTCACCGTGGTTGCTCTCAACATATAGTTCGCAAACCTGCCTCGCAGAAACTTTTTAATAGGTATCCGTGGGCCAGAACCCAGGAAGATCTTGTTTTGATTTACCTATAAAAGTAAATGGTTTATCCACAAAAACTGGGGTTTCTTTTGTTTGCTTTCCTTTCCTTTTTTTTTTTTTTTTTACCATGAACCACTATACAAGCTGTATACCTATATAAATACCCTTCTTTTTCTGAAGCAAGCCAAGTGCTTTTAGTGGCACCCATGACAACATGACAGTCACCAAACTTGTGCCTAAACACAGCCTTTTTTTTGAAGGTAGAGATTCAAATCCACCCAGTTCACCTCTGGAAACCCAATGATCCTCAACAAAAACCAGTTTGCACAAGCTGACAGTTCATTTGTAATTAAGCTTTTAGCATATGACTATGTGTGAGCTTGTGCCTGTTGCAACAGAAGCCCTGATGGGCAGACAGGAGCCCCAGACTGGCTACCAGTGGCAATACCTGGATACCACAGAATTACCTGATGGAGACTCTGAGGATTAGCAAAGCTTTTCCTGAGTCATCCTTTGTATAGCCCTTATAGGGCCATCTCAGTCAAAGTGGCCAGCATGTCTGTGGTGTGGTGAGTAAAAGATTTGCCTTGTTAAAGTAAATGGGGGAAAATTGTTCTGTGCTTTGCCAGGTGAAGTGTTAAATACAGGATCCAGTCATGGGGAAGGGCAGGAAAGGCTTGCTAGATTACAAAGGCCATTACTTAATGGCCATGCCATCCCTTGAGCCAAGGTTTAAAGTAAATTATTTAAACCATGATATTATGCCCTTTTCCCTGAGAGGTTCGCAGGGCTATGCTAGCATGAATGAGTGAATGCTCACAGCCTCCAGATGAGGCAGCTGTGGCACATAGCTCAGGCTGGAGTGCTCAAAATGGCCATAACTGCAGAAAAATGGACCCCAAGCCACAAGCAGCAACAGTTTTGATACAAGTGAATTCTTTGCAGTCTCTCAAGATGAGTCAGTAGCTAAATCAGGTAAAACTGCTCTGGTCTCCTGACTCTCCAGCACTGTGTTTGAACCATTAGACTCATGCTTCCTTCTGTCCATTGGTGGCTTCATTTCTGTCTCATAGCATTAATTCAGGTTATTCTGCTTGCAGTGCTACATATAAATGAGTTCAAGACCACACAGATTCACAGGAATCGGTGTGGTCAGGAAATGTTATTGTCTCTCACTCACAACTTCCCATAAAGGATCCATTGGAAGGTTTTAGTTGTGCCCTGTCTCATGATCTAGTTACTGGGGTGGTCATCATCAGATAGGGTCTGGGTTTACCTGTCCCCTCAGCCTGCTTCCTGTCATGCTCTCCAAGTTGCCTTCGTTCCCATTTTACACTTTCCTTCTTCATTCAATTTTCTTGACACAGTTTAGCCTTAGTTAACTGTATCGAAATAATATGTCAAAAATATTCTTAACTGAAGGTCAAAACTGCTTCTCCAGTTAAGTGCTCTAATCATGCATCTTTGCTGAATCTTTCTCAATGGAAAGCCAAGACCAGAAGTCACTTCCTCGTCCCTCTTTCCCCAGAGACAGGGATATCCATCATAGAATCATAGAATCATAGAATAGTTAGGGTTGGAAAGGACCTTAAGATCATCCAGTTCCAACCCCCCTGCCAGGGGCAGGGACACCTCACACTAAACCATGCCACCCAAAGCTGTGTCCAATCCAGCCTTGAACACCGCCAGGGATGGAGCATTCACAACTTCCCTGGGCAACCCATTCCAGTGCCTCACCACCCTTACAGTAAAGAATTTCTTCCTCATATCCAATCTAAACTTCCCCTGTTTAAGTTTGAACCCGTTACCCCTTGTCCTCTCACTACAGTTCCTCATGAAGAGTCCCTCCCCAGCATCCCTATATGCCCCCTTCAGATACTGGAAGGATGCTATGAGGTCTCCACGCAGCTTTCTCCTCTCCAGTCTGAACAGCCCCAACTTTCTCAGCCTATCTTCATACGGGAGGTGCTCCAGTCCCCTGATCATCCTCGTGGCCCTCCTGTGGACTTGTTCCAACAGTCCCATGTCCTTTTTATGTTGAGGACACCACAACCGCACACAGTACTCCAAGTGAGGTCTCACAAGAGCAGAGTAGAGGGGCAGAATCACCTCCCTCGACCTGCTGGTCACGCTCCTTTTGATGCAGCCCAGGATATGGTTGGCTTTCTGGGCTGCTAGCGCACACTGCCGGCTCATGTTCATTTTCTCATCGACCAACACCCCCAAGTCCTTCTCTGCAGGACTGCTCTGTACCTCTTCTCTGCCCAACCTGTAGCTGTGGCTGGGATTGCTCTGACTCAGGTGGAGGACCTTGCACTTGGCATGGTTAAACTTCATCAGGTTGGCATCAGCCCACCTCACAAGCGTGTCAAGGTCCCTCTGGATGGCATTCCTTCCCTCCAGCATATCAACCGAACCACACAGTTTGGTGTCATCCACTAATGCTGTGACCATATTGCATTATCCTTCAAAATTTTTAAGTAAAATGAAATAAAAAAGAGTTATTTTTTCAAACTCTTTGAAGGAAAGACCAAAATATCCCATTTGGATATTCACTGGCTAATGCCAGTCCAGGAACCAGTCTTCAAACACCATTCTGTAACACAGAACACAATGAATTAACGTTAAAGATAGCAGGAAAATTGAGGTACAAATCAGCTACAGGAAGGAACAAATTAACAGTAGGAAGGAAGCAGCAAGTTCAGATAGTGGGGAGCTGTGCTGGTTTGCAATGCCTGGAATGAAGACATCCCCCTCCTCCCAAGCAGGCTCCAGCATGCCCATGGGTTAGGCTGGTCTCATACCGAAAGGCTGTGAGATATTTATGGCCCAGCCAGCATCAGCCTGAGGCCCTGAAAACAGAGCTATTGGGTTGTATTTTGGAGAGCTCATTTCACAACACTGAGTTTTTTCATGCAAAACTGAGGATATATATGCATTTTCCAGTGCTTTGGGCTACACAGTCAGCCCTGGAGCAGGGAGGCCTGGGTGCCACAGCTCAAAAAAGACAGCAGAGTGGGGACCACCCTTCTCACCATCCCATCCCCACCAGCCTGGGAAACCAGCCCCATGACCAAGAGATTTGTTAGGTCAAAACTGGAGATGATGAGGGCAGACTCTGCTCCTCACCCTTAAGGGTGAGACTTGGAGCAGCATCCAGCAGCCAGGCTTCCTGCCTGAGCTGGGAGCTGCTTAGGAGACTCCAAGCACCATCCCAAACCTGAAGGTGACAGCTGCCCAGGAGGAGTTTTAGGGCCAAAGAGGTCAGCTGAGCGGTGCTCTTCTTCCCTGTCCCACTCCTCCCACTCTCCCCTACATTCCTTTTCTGCCTGCTCTAAATTGCAGTTTAATGCTCATTACCAAGTCAGCAAGTGTTAATGAGCAAGGAAAAGGAGGAGAGGAGGCAGAGAGGGGAGGTGAGGGCTGCAAGGAGATGGCACCTTCCCCCAGCTCTGAGAGGCAAGTGCTGGAGGATGAGCCTCAGCGTGTTGTATCCAATAGCTTCCTTGCAAATCCTGCCTTTTCACCTACAGGCTCTCTTCTCTCTGTGTAGCCCCCAAAACACAAGGGCAGACAGAGCAGAAAGTGTGGAGCAAGTGGAAAGGGTGCAGCTGCTGCAGCCCCCCCAGAGCCTCCATCCTGGCAGAGATGGAATCATCACCTCTGAAGCCTGTCAGGATGCCCTTTCCTCAGCTAAACCATACTGAAATCCCTCTCATGGCCTGTCAATGTCAGATGATGTCAAAGCACCAGCGTGACAGAGTCTATCCTACCTCCAGGTACCCCAATTTATATTCCAGTACCTTTCTCAGCGGTTTGTGATAATATGCCAGACTTTACACCCAAGTGACTGAGGTCCTGGCATATTTCCCTGTCTGCCAACTGTCACGAATGGAGGTGGGAACGGTGAAGCCTTCATCAGCGACAGAGGGGTGTGCTGGACCCCCAAGGCTGCCATACCTGCTTTCACATCATCACTTTGTTTAGATCAAACTGGTGCAACTTCCCAGTGCGTATAAATCCTCAGCGATTTTGATTTAAACCTTTTAAGGTTGAAACGTTTTCCCCTCCCTAAAGAAACACTGTTTTACAATGAGATAAGTTTAACGGAGAGTCCATAAAGGTGAGTTAAGCACCTTGGCAATATCCGAGGGTAAACCACACAGGTAGTAAATGGTTTTCAGATTGCATCATTTCCTGGAGTCCTTGGACAGAGCGTCTTTACATCTTCCTGGGTTCAAGCGTGGTGCTTACAATGTTATCGAAAGTCAGAATATGTTTTTAAGGAGTCCTGCCTAGCCTGAAGCACTGACTTGTGAACAGAGAAAGAAATGGTGTTCAGAGAAGAGGCGTGTGTCCTGGCTGCGGTCTGGAGACTGGCCCATTATGATATTTCACACCCTGCACTCTGCATTGACTTTGGAGTGAATTACAGGCACTGGCCTCCTTCATGCAGAGACACTATATATCAGCCTAGGCTGGTCTAGCATATACTAGCAGAGTGTATTAAAGATCCATGCCTTTCCCCCAGCTAGTGCAGTTAACTAAGAAGCTTTACCTATTGAGTAAAGCTGAAATTTTACAAAAAGCTCATTTCCCAAGTAGGCAGCAAAGGAAGAGAGCAGATATTTTAAAGGCCTCAGCACCCTGGGTGCTCACTGAAAACTAAGCCCTTTTGAGAATCTGACTGTTAAGGTGTCACCATGGGAGTTAGAGGAATCATTGAGGACTTGAGAAAAACAGACCTGAATTTCATTGCCTGCAGGTATACTTACCTACAGTTTCTTTCTTAGGATAAGACTTCAAGAGCAAGTGGCTCTAACTTAGTGGCTTGCTGCTCTCTCCTTTCTTCCCCCTCCTCACTCTTCAGTCAGGCAGTTCAGCTCACTCAACCACTGCAGAACTATTCACATTTTTGCCAGTTGAGTTTTCTACCCTGTGGTGGGCTGTTTCAAAGAAGCACTGTGCCTGATGCAAGGGACGTGGTGCACAGGAAGGAGAGGTGGTGTCAGGAAAAGCCTTTAAGGTCAGTTCAGTTGTCCACTGAAAGTCCATGCTCCTCCCCTGCCCTGTGTAATCCTGTGAAAACATTGCAAACCAACACTGCTGCTGGGATGGATGGTCATAGTGGCTCTGGTAGCAGCTGGAATGCTCTGAAAAGATGGGATAGACTGTGGGTGCTTGAAAAGTTGGCACTGGTAGAGAAAGAAGGAAGATGTTGAGTGAAGTTGGCCTAATTCCACTTTAAAATCATATTGTAGCTACTTATGTACAATACAGACACTATTTTGCTTCCTTTCTTTAGGTAGCTGTGGACTTGAGGGCAGATCCATTGTTTTCTGTCTTTTAAACTCACACAGAACCAAAAGAATGATTTTTTTCCATCCACTTTCTAGATGCTTTATTTTAGCAGAAGACACAAATAACCTACAGCAGCTTTATGCTAACTAAATGAAAGCAATTCTCTTACTAACAAGTCCAGCAAATTAGAAGTTGAGGGTCCTCTTTTTCTATCCATTTACCGCTCTTTTAATCCTCCTCCCCACCTTTTAAAATCCTTGAGGGAAACAGATGAGCTTTAAGCATGCCCCAGAGGTTGCTGTAGATGTATGTTTGTACATACACATTCTCTGGAACCTTTGCACTTCACTAATCCACACAGGTCACGATGAGCATACAAACCCCAGCCACCTCGCCCCTCAGCAAAGATTTACTAGTCTATGCAGAATGAAGACACTGTTGTTAAGAATACACTGACCTCTTGAAAAGCATTACAGAATATTCACTCATCTCCTGTGAAGTATTATCATAAATAAACGGAGGCACATAAATGAATGAAGTGCATTTCATGTCATAATACATAAATTCATTTGCTTCACAAATTGCAGGACTCACTGCAACCAGCTGACTCACTCAAAAATGCAATACAGTTTTGAAAGATAAAGTACTAAGTAAAAAAATATGTATGACACACAGATACTGAGCTACTAAAAATAATGCACATATCAAAATACTATCAGTATAACAATTGCAAAGCTACAGATAAATCATTTTATCGTGCACCTTTGCCTTCATGAGTTTTGCTGTTCACCAAGGGTTCAGTCTTACTATTTGCCATCAGTGGAGCTTTGTGCTTTTGAAAAGAAAGAGCGAAATCATGGCTGTCATGGAAATGAGTGAGAAAATGCACTTAAATTTAAAGGGGGCAGAATGCAAGTGAGTCCTCAAGTGCCACAGCTAAAAATGGAGATTTCTCAAACCTTCACAGGATTAAGAACCATAATTCCCTCAATTTCAAGGTGGAAAAACTGTGCATGTGTACTGTGATATCTGTGTAATGAATTTGTGAGTACTACAAAGCAACATTGCTTGAAATTGTTTCCATTTATGCTACAACTTTGATCAATTTACTTGGTCTTGCCAACGGAAGTCCTGAAAGCACTTACATTTATATCTGGTTTTTAATCCTGCTGCTGATCCTTTTGAAGTCTTGGGATCTAATTGTTGTTGTAAAGCACAGCAGAGTCAAATCGTTCATGAAACTACCAACAGGAGCTTTGTACCACTGGAAGAAGCAGATACCAAGCTCTTTGTGAGGGTGGTCAGACACTGGAAGAAGTTGTCAAGAGACTGTGGCATCTTCATATAGAAATAGTGAACCCCCTGGGCAACCTGCTGCAGCCGACCCTGCTCTGTGCCAGGGGGATTGGAGTGAAAGACCTCCAGAGGTGTCCATTCAGTGATGACATGACCTGCAATGCTTTAGAACCAGAATGGGATTAACATTTGGTGTGCTAACAATTGCTGCTGCGTTACACATAGCAAAATAATATGATGAGAATGGTGTACCATATGTTGCAATGCTTCTCTCCTTTGGAAGTCGAGTTTGATATATGGCTGTCAGAAAGCAGTATTTTTTTCAATAATACAAAATATATTTGTATCTCAGATATATTTCTTGGCCTTTTTAGATCTCTTTTCTTAATACACTCAAATGCTAAGCACCATTCCAAATTCACGTCAATATATCTATTGACATTTTTCTTGCTGTTTTCCTCTTCTTCTATTCTCTGTGGGATCAGTCTTGCCAACTGCTCCTGAGATCTTTGGTTATGATCTAGCAAAGCCCTTAAGCACATGCTTAACTTTAAGAATGCAAACAGCCTTTGTGAATTCAGCAGGACATTTCCTTTAACTGCTTCGCTGGGCTGAGGCCAAAGTGCTCAGAGCTCTACACACAGATCGAAATATAATAATTCACACACAGTTAGAAAATCACTGCAGAGTGTAAAATAAATTGGAACAGATTTTTCCCAGTCCTTTCACAGAATTTGGCCATGAAACACTGCAAAATTCTACCAGCTCTGAATACAGTTTGTAAATTAACAGAATTCAATTCATCAGCATATGTCATGGAAAAAATCTGGTTTATACACAAAGTTACTTTCACATGCACATTTTTTTCTCTCCCCCTCCCCCCCCCAATATACATACTTACAAGACATAGGCCTGCTTGACTCTGCTTCTTATGAACTGTGTTCCTCAGCAGATCTCATAACTTCTGGCTTTTTCTAACGTTCAGAAAATCTGCACAAATCACTAGGTAAAAGTTCATGATTCTTTAAAGCTCTTAAAAGACATTTTGGGGGAAGCTGTACAGAAGTTTACCAGCAGTTTGTAGATAAGCACAAACAAGGCAGAGATGCAAACATGAGACCTGCCTAGCAGAGTCAGGCCAAAGGTCTGAGTTCTTGCTACACCAGGTGCCGAGATAAGAGCACACGAACAGGGCAGATGTACTGTGGCATTTATATACCCTAAGTTTACTCACTCAGCTTTCAGCAACTGGTGGCTCAGGTCTTCCCAAGACAGAAGTGGTATACCAATATTTACTAGTACCTTAATCTTTTAATGTGTTAAATTTTATTACTTTATCTAGTCTCTTTTTTAATCTGTGTAACTTTTGGCAGTCACAAAATCCTGCAGCAAGGACTTTCACAACTTAATCCAGTCTGTGAAGAACTGCCACCAAACATTTGCTGTTTGCTGTGAACTTGCTCGTCTATTATGCGAGAACTAGGGGTAGCAAATAAAACAGCAGTTAGTTATTCACCTTCCCTGTGTCGTTCATGATTTTATATTCTACTGTAACACCCCAACTCTGCCGGCTCTTTTCTTAGCAAAAATTCCTCCTCCAATCGTTCCCCTGTAACATTCTTTGTACAAAGGAAAAGCTGATGTGCTGGCACAGGCAATCTCTCTGCTTCAACAAGGTGGTTGTAGGGGAATTTGAACTCCCAGGCTAATGAGACCTGGACCAAACGATCTTGCCAAGTTGTGATTGCTTAAACTCTCACATCTAGTGTCAACGAACACCTCCTCGTGCATCTACTAGAGTCTGCACGCAGCTAGTTGTGAGCTGTGAAATAGGTTGTATACGAATGGCAAAAGCAAGCCATCCTTTCTTTTTAATGCTAAAATGAGAAAATGAATTTTAATGCAAAAATTTCTCAAAATAGTTTGTGTGGAGCTTTCTGCTGCCTCTAAGAATCAGGGCTCATCTCTCTCTTTTTGTATCATTTAAGACACGGAAGACTGCAGTGTGGAGGTGAGGCCAGTTTCTTCCTTGACATATTTACTTCAAACTTTCTTTGGGGGTTTTTGTGTGGTTTGTGGGTACACATGTGTGTGTGTATTAGTTCATTGTATACTACCCTAAGATTTAGGCAGACAAACTGGCCAATGAACTACATGACTACTAAAAAAATGAATGATGCAGTTCAGACAAATAGCTGAAAACAAATTAACAAATTAACGTAATTCCCCAGCTATTTTACATAATGCTAAAATTCCTCTTAGCAGAGTATTGTACATATTCAAGACTGCAAGATTACCTCCAGCTCTGATAGCTGATATTCATGCATGCTTCCAGATGGGTCTTCTCTTCTGATAAAGACACATATTGTTAACCCACTTTGGATCTCTCATAAGCTGTGCTTATTGTTGCATTTGTTCAACTTTGCAAGGCCTAAGTCTTGTATTCATGCTATAATGCTTTGAGACCATGGGATGTGTCACTAAAACACATAGAAAAACAGAGGCTAATGCACTGCCTTTATTTGCAAGTGTTTGCTACTTTGTGAACCTCGGTTAATCCAGTACTAAAATGGGATGAAATCTTGGCTCCATGAATGGCAGCAGCAAAACTCACACTGACATTAAGGAGGTCAAGAATCTACTGACTTCTTATGCCTTGCCAAGTGTTGCAAATCTGTTTGTGCTGGTATCTGTAAACCGAGATGTGAGATAGAAACACAAGGATTCAACCTCAAAACTTGATACTTCTCTATGGGAATCTGTAATTCTTACATTGCATCTCCGGATGGGCATTCTCTATCTTTCTTTTTCATGGCTGCTTTTGAGTGTTTCTGGTGTGACCAAGCAGGGCGAGCACTGGCTGCGCATCCAAATGTACCAGGTACACTGCGTCTGCATCGGGATGTTAGTGAATGTTGGCATCAGGCGATTAGCAAGGGAAGAGCCTGGTAAGAAAAGCCTTTTCTTTAGAAACGTTCTTTTGTGCCCCATGGCTGCGGGGCAGGGTTCAGTGCATGTCCAAAGGGTTGCAGAATTTCTCATCATTGTGCCTGAGAATTTATGTCCTACCAAAAATTATTGGTCTAAAATTGGCACAATGGTTCTCTGGAAGTGCCAGCTCTTCAAAACGTGTGAGGTACACAGGCTATCTGCTCTCCACTTTCCAACAACTGGGAATCTACCTTAACGCACTTGACTGATAAGTCTCCGCTGTCCCACATGAATAACGAAATCCTGTCAGGTTTTTTCATAGAGTTCACCTTAATTTCCTCAGTTAAAACATAAAGTGTTGCCACCCTCTGTTCTAGCTGTGGCTCTGCTTCCTTTGTGCAATGTATAAATACAAATACATTCCTCTTGTATTAAGAAAGTTACACTACAGATGTTACAGGTAGGACAGATCAAGTCAAAGGTCACAGATAGTTGGATGGATACAGTTCCTACAAGATTCCAGGCCAGACTTGGTGTCATTAACTATCATTAGCACTTGGAGCTTAGACAATGGCATATTTAAAGTACAGGGGTGGCTTGAATCCATTTCCTAGTGGGCAAGTGTCCACATAACAATAACACTGCTAGAATTGGCAGTAAGTGGTACACTGGCAGCTTACCCAGAGCAATTGACAGACAGAAACCTAAGACAGGGATGCTCTCATGTTTTTAGAACTTTTCCAAGATGGGTTTGTAACAGACTGCTGGGGAAGCCAACTGTCCTACCGCTTGGCCTGTATTGCTAAGGTGCTAGCATGGCACTGTTCCCATTCCCTATAAACATGTTTAATCTTTGACAAGGCGCAGCGTTTGATAGCAGAGTTGTTTACATATGCATGTGCTTAGTTGAGCTGAGGTGTGCTGCACTGTTAATGCCACATCACTCACTGAATGGTCTTCTGAACTCTTCTTCTGGTAGACTTTTTCTGTTGAACAGAGAGAAAAATGGCCACATTTTAATCATTAAGCCCCATTTTCTTAGAAGCAGCTCTGTCCGCAAAGATACTGTCTATGAAATCCTTTAGTCACAAGAAATAAAGCCAATGATTGATTTGTATTCTGCAATGCACCCTCCGGCTAAAACCAAGTTATAAGTACCAAATGGCTGAGACGGGGCTTGTGAAAGGGCAGTTATGTGAGTGACACTAGAAGAAAAATGTTAATAAAGAGCAGTCCATTGAACTGAGGTTAAATACTTTCATACTTCTCAACCAACTCAGAAATGTCCCTGAATTCTCATTAAAAAATGTTCTTCATAATCTGATGTTTTACCTCATTAAGGAAGGGGGATCTTGAGGATGAAGAAATATCACTTTGTTGAGGAGAAATAAAGGTAACAGGGATATAGCTTAAAAAATCCTTTTTCCTTTTCATTTTCTTCAAGCATTTGTCTTGTCTTTTTGTTCATTCATCTGGGCTTTTTTTATTTTTAAAGTTTTGAGGGTTTTGGGGAAGGGTGGGGGTGGGTTTGTTTTATTTTGTTTTAAATGAGTGAACTTGAAGAAGTTTGAAGGCTTATCCCTAATTGCACGCAGGCTCATTTGGCTCCTGATGCAGAACCAAGCCAGGAGCACAGCCAGTCTTCCTGTTTCCTACTGCCACATCATGCACCAGCCCCCACCACCAACCCAGATCACCCTCCCTCTTCCACACCAGTGGCCCTCACAACGCTGCCAGGAGTAGGCAGAATCTGGTCCCAGATAGGATTTGAGGTTTTGGGTTTTTCCAGACTGTGTTGGAAGTCTCAAAGAAACGAAACAGCACCAGGTATCATCCAGTATAGTCCTGCTTCCAGATTAAAAATGGACAAAATCACAATATACTGGGAAAGGACTTTACAAAACTCAGCAAAAGCCTATAAGCGTTTGAGTCAGGGTTTGGGATGTCACAAAGTCTGGCTGACCAAGAGTCAGCTTGCAGGAGTTTATATTAGGCACATAGTACGAAGCTTGGGTTTAATCCAGAACATTGTGTGCCTCACTGGTGGGATTTTGGATCTGGCACTTTGGTTTATCCTGCAGTTGTGCTAGTTTTCAGCTGTGCCATTCCATACAACCTGGGCTTTGGAACGCTCTGAGGATGCTAACACCTCATCTCTAATTTAAGCACATAGTCCCAGGGAAGTTTGCTTTGTATTATCATTGCCAAGGCAAGTGACTGATAAAAATGGTGTGAATTGACAAGCTGAGTCTAGCATAACAGTGCATGTATGTTAGCGAGAAGCTCTGCAATGGACTGAGGAACATACCTGAATGAAGATTCCCACTCTGTAGCCTACAAAGCGCTGACCTGATGCAGCAAATGGACTGACCTCCAAGGAACTGCTGCAAGGATGGTGTCTCCCTCTTTCGGAAGGGGAGTCACATCTGTGAAGAGATTTCTCCTGCATTAATGAATGGCATATACCTTGATTTCAAATCATATACATGATAAGCCAACATTTGCTTTAAATTTAAAATTAGGATAAAATAGCATTTTCATGAGTGCACGAGCTAAATACTTATCTAGTTACAGCTGGCATGTTTGAAAGTCAGGGCACATTTAATTTTGGACTTTTCTTTATAAAAAGTTTAACCCTTTTTGTGTAGCAAATGCTAGATTTCAAACAGGTCTGTCTGTATTGACCAAGTAGTGTTTTTTTCTGCTAGAGAAGTGTTTAATCCTGAGAAAACTCAGATCTGAAAACCTCTTTTTGGCTGAAATGCTCAAAGATTTAACAAATTCAGCAAGTGGAAAAATTAATCTTTGAATAGAAGAAACAATCTGACAAAATAAGCCGTAAAAGTAGGTGCCAGGTGTCGTGAGGAAGTTCTTCATGCAGCACTTGCTTAATGTATACTCAAAATGCATCCACTTTTGTTCGAAGATCCAACAAAACATATGAAATTGGGTTACACCAATTCTCTTGATCTATGAATCTTCCACTGTGTCAAAGATAATACACCAAACAAACTTACATGTAAATGGTGTGATAAAATGATCTACCGTATACATTATCATCCATTAATATTGCTGGGGCTAATGCATTTCACCTGTCATACACTTTGTTTTATATTATCCCCACCTTACTAAAAAAATACCATAAATACTGCAAGCTTGACAGTCACGCAGGCTATTGCTGGAAAGCAAAAGGCCAAAGATATGCTTCCCATCGCTGTTTTACCTGTGGCTGCCAGTGAAGAAGGAAACAATGTGGGTTGGTTATAAGGAAAGGTGGGCTCTGGGCATTGCTACTGTCCCCTGGGCAACTCACTTCATTTCTTGGTGCCTGTCTCCCTCTTCCATTCATTGCCTGCTCTTTCTTCTGTTTGCAAATAAGTGGAGCTGTAGAGTTTTCATAGTAACTAGCGGAATAGGTCCCACACTTGGCAGAAGTCTCCAGGCTCTATAGTATAGCATAGTAAGTAAAAAATAGCAATTCATAATAAGATGAGAGACACTGAGATCACTCTGACCTTGAATTCTCTGCTGTCTTTTAACAGGGAGAAGGTGAAATTGGACTGAAACAGCCCCCTCGTTTTGTGTAGAGTCACCAATGACCCAGGCTGCATTTGAACCACAGCCCTAGAGGCGAAAGGCTTTGCGTGTCATTGCCAATTCACAGCAAGAATGTAAGTTAAGCCCAGACGATAATGCTAAGCAAGGGCTGGGTGCTATTAATCCTTATTCACATATCCACACCTATTAAAACCTTCACATGTGTGAAGGTTTGCAGGACATGTTTCTTTATTGTAACAACTGGCCTTTTCATAACTTTCTTAAATCAAATAAAAAATGGAATTATCTGCCAAAAAGAGAAAAAAAAATGACAAGTGAAAGAAGAATATGTGGCTTTCTTCCTCAGACATATTGTGCTGAATGGTGTTGTTTGGCTTAAACTGAAGCATTATGTTTCCAGAAGGCAGAGAAGAATGTTTAGACATAATGGTTTAAAGGACTCATTATCACAGGTGCAGCACTTTATTCTCCAATTCATTCTTGTTACCAGAAATGCCACTTCTGCAAAGGCTGCCTGGCAGTGTCCCTCCCGCTGGAACACTTGCCCTTCTCCCCGGCTGCATAATGTGTGGAGGGCAGGATTATCCGACTCACTAACCATCCTTCTTGGCCCACACAGCTCTGGGATGCTGGGGAAAATCTACTTGGATAAGATCTTTCAGATTCTGACTTTCAGTGACCCTGTGACAGAACAAGATAGAAAACTGCTGCTTTCTAAAAGGCCAGGTAGTTACTTTCAGCTGCTAACAGATTTCCTCAATCCCGACAGGATTTAAAAGCACCCATTTTAGGTTGTTTTTTTCTGTGGGTTTTTTTTTTTTTTCATGTAAATTATGGGGTTTAGTCACAAAAACCTTAAAGAATTCTTACAAAAGACCATTATAGCCCTCCTGATGCTTGCATCCCCATGGACCACATGTTTCAGATGGGAGACCACGTGGAGTGATGGAAGACAAGAGACTACTTTAAAAGGAAGCATTCCCTGATTTTTTCAGCCAACAATGGCAGCCAGCGGTGAGTGATGGAAGTTGCTTGTCCAGTGCCTTTGTGAGAACAGTCACAGTACTCATAGGCTGTGTGTTACAACTGCAATTGATCATGATACCACTTTGAGTCCTTTACTGATACATGTGCAATCATGCAGAATAAATCTCTTAATTATTGTCTTGAACGTCATAGTGGTTAATCCCTGATGCTGCTGGGAAGCTATCACAGGTAAATCTCACCTGCCTGGAAGTTGAGCAGCCTTAAATGTAAAAGCCAAGATTTCTTCTCCTTATGCTCTGTGTACCCACAATTCCAGTCCTACTTGCCCCCCAAAAAAAAACATGCCTTTCTTGGAACCATTGCTTTTCCTGCAGAAGCTCCTATCATCACTTCAGTATCTTCATTATCTTTCCCAGGACCTCAGTCATCTCTTTTCAAAAGTCATCTGTAAAGAAAGCAGTTTTGGCTATTACTATAAAAACACAACTTCTGAACCCGGTGGTCTGTGGGGAAAGGATGGATACTCAATTTGGGAGATGTCCTGTAATGTCATGCCAACTCCAAGCCTTCACTTCCTAATGCTCCTATAGGCAGCCTGGTTCTTTGTTAGATGAAAAGAGGACAAAAGGTTTAAGTTTAAAATTATCAATATTTCACTAATGCTACTTTGTCACATAAAAAAAATGGTGGTTTTCGTATGTTATGCAATTACAACAAAGATGTTTTGCATGGGATGTAATAAGAAATAATGGCCCATAAAGTCAGGGATACTAGGCAAAGAATTCACAGAGCAATATAAAGGAGTTGTCCCCATTGTACACAGCATGTGGAGGCTTCAATCCTTCTCTATTCATCCTATTTTCTTTATCTGTTGTTGAAATTATTTTATACAAAAGATACTATAGAAAGTAACACAGCCTTCCATTGCCTTGTGCATATCACACTCAGTAAGAATAAAAGCACTTTCATTTTATACGGAAATAAAGATGTAATGTTCACTATGAACACGTGATCAAACTCAAGTAATCAAATCCAAGGCCTGTCATCAAGGAAAAAAATCTGGTACTGAAAACAAATAGGTCCAAGAAAAGTCTCAAATGTCTTCACTCACCCTAGCTGCCATCCAGCAAAAGTATCCAACAGATGCCAGGCATCAAAAAACAAACATATCTGTTGCATGCACCTGTATTTTTCAGCTGAATTCCAGGAAAACCACCCCAAAGTCAGTCAGAGCAGAGCCAACAGGGCAGTTTGCTCCTCATGAATGCCTAACGAGCTTTTGGGTGATGGGTTGCTGTGAGTCTAAATGGGCCTCTCAGTGCCCTGGTGAGCTCCCAGTTGATTTTCTGTTTTTAGTGAATACATATTTTCATTTGAAGCCACTGCAAAAATTATTCCATGCTGAAAACAAGCATTCCTGGATCTTATAAACAAACAGTATAAATAAAGAAGCCAGGCCTTCAAGTGTGACTTTGTTCTAGAGGAACATTGAATGCAGTGCATCAACACATGCTCACTCACAGTCACTCTCCTCACCCTCTTTTTAATTTATACTTTCTTTTATTTGCAGACTTTTAAAAAAGAATTCCATAGCATAGAGCAATTGGCCCTCAAACCGAAAGCAAAAAAAACCAACACTTCACTCAGAGGTTGGAAATGCTGCAGACAGAAATTGTTAAGTCCTTAACATATCAATCCAGAGTTGTATAATTCACATCCAGAGCTGCTACCAAATCACGCGGGGGGTGACTTAATATGTTCCCCAAAGTCCATAATGTTATCCATATCCAGGAAGGTATCTGTGCCAGGGCTTTCTTGAATCAAAGCGATGTCCACCATTCTTCAACTGTGAGCCTGCTGAGAATTTTTTTCAGTTCCTGGCAAACAGATATCTGGCTCTAGTACATGCCAGATTGATGCACTTTGCGACTGATCCCTTAATAATATTCAAGTCTCCTAGCCCCAGAACACAAAAGCTCAACAACTGCACAGACATCTACCTCCAATATTTTTTTGTTGATATAAAAAAATCCTATTATCTGCCTCCCCCAAAATGCACTCGTTTTCTTGTGCCTGACCTCACAACTTTAAACATTTGGGGGGGGGCTTTCATATAGGTGTAGCAGCAAGCAGATTTATTTTTAGTTTTAGTAAATGTGGGGAGACACTGAGTGAAAGAGAGAGAGAAAGAAAAAGAGTAAGGGAGGGAGGAGGAGAGAATGTGTGTGAGTTTTACACTTGGGGGCTACATTACATCTATGCAATATTTTCTAATACATGTATTCATATTAAGATGCCCTGCATGACTTCAGTGCTTCCTTCATCATACACAGCTATTACTCTTAAGCTAAGCCTGTGTGTGGAGCTGTTTTCTAACTCTGATTAAAAATTCCAAGGATGTAATTGTTAAAAAGATTAACAACCACCTACTGCAAACAAAGTATTTTTCAGGAATTAAGAGGTAAAACTAAACAGCCCAGTCTGGCTTGGTTTCTTATGTTTTTATTGCATATCCCTACAAGAGTAAAGGATAGAACTATTTTATAATATTGTGCTGCTGTATAATGCTCTTTAGTTACAATATCATGATATATTAATAGATACCTACACTTCAGTCTTCAGCAGTTCCTTTCATCTGAACAGATGAGATCTAAGATCTAAGATGAGATCTTTCTTTCAGTCTTTTTTGATTTGTGGACCCCTACAAATTTTCTATGAAAAGTATGGCCGCCTTCTGCATTTCCATATGCAGAGATGGAAATGCTGCATAGCATCTGCAGAATGGTCTTCCTTAACCTTTTACTGGCAAAGGTAGCAGGAGTCTCTAGGTCACAGACTGAAAACATTTTCTAAGACCTTAAAAGTTAATTTGACTGCAACCGCCTTGCTCATTAGACCAGCAATACCTCCACTTTACAAAGCTGCAAGCAAAGGGACAGAGAGAATCATTGTCTTTCCAAGAACATCCCCATAGACAGAAACTTTGGTTGGGACGCTGTATTTCCACACACACTGTTAACCTTCACTCTTCTTGGGCAGGAATAAATCTATCTGTGTGAACAGAGATCTTCAGAGATTTTAAAGCTTCTTGCAAATGAAACCACTGAGCCTGTGCGTACCTACGGTGTGGCTTCAAGAGGAAATTTTGCTGCATTTTCAGCAGTACCAAGACTTTTTAAACTGTAATCAGGCTTTTCCCCTGTTCTTTGGATGATATAAAAATCAATGCATTCAAGATGTTATGGGTTTCTCTTTTTTTTTCTTGTGGTGTTTGTTTGTGATACACGAGGAAGACTTAAATTGTAGTCAAAGCTATTTCTTTGCTGCTTTTCTGCATTGCTAGTATAGGTCTTATCTTTCTCAGCAGACTACATTACCACTGGAGTGCTTAGAAAAAAAAGCAGGACAGCCCATTAAGTGAAGATCAGAAGCTGAACAAATTGGGAAGCTACTTTTCATGGAATTGTTAAAATCGTCTGTGTTTGGTTATTTGCTTTTAAACTATAACCTTGAGAAATGTGCAGTTGAGATTAAATCATTGTCCAAGTTTCAGCCCCTGTGCCCTTCCATTACAATGTGTGAGAGTTCCCCCTGCACATTCTGAGATAAGTCTGGACTATTTTTGTTAGAATAGTTAGTGCGTTCAGAGCAACTTGTTCCAGAGCAGATAAGGCAAGTGGTGCTTTACAATGTACGAGCTGGTCTTGCTGAAGTGCGTGTTATAACAGGCTAAGTATCACTTCCTTGTCCACACTGGTAATTTGGAGTAAATTGGGGCATTTTAGTTAAGCTTTTGTAAAAAAAGAATCTTTAATCCTCAGGTCAAACTGGTACAAACTCCAAGTTGAACTCCAACACAGAAACTAACAAACTCTGCATAGTAGACCACTGGAAATCCATGGGAGGATGATGGGTCTGAATGTGTTTTTTGCCATTTTGAGAAATGCAGCTGATGAGAGTAAGATAAAACTAAGAGAAAAGCTAAAGGCAGTCAAGAGTATGTGAATAATTTTTGCTTACTAACATAATTCTTCCAGTGGCTCTAACTGCAAGAGATATGATGTGAAAAGGAAAACTACTTAACATTTGTAAGTGGGAGAAGGGGTTCACAGTGTAATCTCTGTGCGATGATGGCATTATTAACACTGAAAAAGCAGTGTGGTGAGCAGCAGGACTTGATCAGTCTGTTCTCCATGCACCTTCCCCTCATGGGCTCCCTGTTCTGACACCCACACTTCACTATCTCTATGGACCTTCCCTCCGCTGGGTGCTAATTTGGACCTCTCTTATAGTTGCTAAATTGGAGGATGTAAATATTCTTGATCTCTCAATCTCCTGTTATATTAAGCTGAAGCTGAGCTATGGATACAAATGTTACAGCGTGATGAGGTGAGCCACTTTTCTCCAAGAAGCCAAGATAAAAGAGGTGAGATTGTCGGCCAATGAAACTAGGGAAATTTAAGCTTCACATATCTCTCTGATGAAAAACAAGCATAATAAATCATTTAGAAAGTAAAACAAAACAAGGGCGCCCTGTGTTGTTAAGAGAAATAAATCCATGAGGATTTTATAGAAACTTTTAAGAGTTCTGGTCAAAGTTATACTAGAATATCACATATTCCCTTGAATTAATGTTGGTGCCAGTTCCAGAGACTGCATCCCCAATGTCACAAACTTGGCATTTCCCTTAAAACCACAGCTCCTGCATGTCTGTCTCTCATAGTCTCTGTGCTTCCTTTATTAAAAAATGGAAATGTCTATCCTTTATGGTCCTTCTGGTCAAGATTTCAGATAGGGAACGCGAACAGGAGTGTACTGTAAACTGGCTTAATACTCCAGACAATAAATTTAGGGCATACAAAGACACTTTCTGTTGTCAGCCAGTAGATTTTTCCTTCTAGAAAGTATCATCATTAAAAGCTGAGTTCAGCTCTTGGGGATGTAAATGGTGTGTAGTCTATGCCAGTCCTTTAGACACTGGCTTTAGTCAGAGGAGCAAGACAGGTACCATGCTGAGGTGACTCATTGCACAGTGGAGGTGTTTTAGAGAGCTGGGATGAGTCAGTGTTTGGGCCTCTTATTAACTATACAGGACACTCAGGTGCCCAGCTTAAAGCCAGGCAAGACAAAATGCTCTCTGCCATGTTACTGTTGCAGTTGATCTTCAAAATGGTCTGGTTTGACTGCCTTACCCTGCAATCTGCACAACAGCAGCAGAGCCTCTGCCTGTTGTGTCCTGCTGATGCCAGGGAGGTGAACCTGAAGATGTGAGGACCTGCTCAGTCATGGGCAACAGAATTGCAGGAAAAGGACTGAAACCTACTGGTGATGAAAGGGCAATTCAAGATAATACTCTAATACTATTTGGTTGGAAATAGAAGATGTGTTTGAAACAGAAGTGTGGTGCATTTTTTCCCCCCAGAGACAGTAACAAACCACCACTGGAACAAAGTTTGCCTACAGTAGAAGGGGGTTGAAATCTTTAAAACCAGGCCAGATGTCTTTCTAAATGAAATACTGTAGCTTAGCTAGAATTGACAGACTTCAGGCAGGAACCACTTGTTGAAATTCAATGACCTCTGTAATACAGGACCTCAGAGCTGAAGAACATAACAGTCTCCTAAAAATCCTATTTTTATTTATTCGCATTAAAGTAGTGCTTAAATCCAAATAACATCTGCTTGCAGAAAAAAGAAACATGTTGGTAAAATATTTCTGTTAAACCAAAACTAACATTGCTATTTTCTGCTAAACACTGTACATACCCTTAGTAAAAATAGTCCTTGCCAAAAGAACGCATTATACACATTCTCGAATAGAAACACCTAGCTTTGTGCACAGAAAGAACCTCATGGGTTTTAGAACAGATTCATGCACACATGACCTAATTGGTGCAACAGGATTTCTGTCAAGTACCTGCATGTCCTAAGGTGGCTATAGAAGGTCATTGACTTGACGACAGCGCTTATTTGTCCAGACAGGAACATCTTAAGGTCTGATTCTGCAAGCTTTTGGTTAACCTCCCAAAGGGAGCAGTGTGAGTTCACCACTTTTCAGCTCTGAAATCAGGAGGAAGAAAGGATTTTCATATTCCTACAAGATGGTCAATGCTCCCTTGCCAACTTCCCTGTAATTGTCCCATACTGCAACAGTCAATGTTTCAGTCATAAATCACGTAGCTCCAGTGCCACAGAAAGTACGCAAAATGGGCTGCATGTACTATTTTAGCTATGTTCTCCACTCCTGCCTGGACTTAGATTGCTTCAGGTCAGAGGGACAGAGAAAACAAGCCAGAGGACACATGTATATTGGTAACGATGTGCACAGTTCTCCCAGGTCCTCTGTATGCATACTTCTTCAGTCTGGGCCACCAAAGAAATGTGGAGACCAGTGTTACTCTGATTTATGTGATCTCTGCTTTCCTCTGCAGCCCTCTTTAGCACAATCACTGCCTCAGCTCCCTGGCTTTGAGAAGGAGGCTAAGCTAAGAGGGCTGGCAAGGCAGAGAGAGAAGATGGTGCCTCAGGCAAGCAGTGGAGATGCCAATTTTACCACAATGCCTTGAATGCCAGATTATGTCTTCCCACAGATGCAGGAGATGTCCTAAGGGTGCTGTTGCCTGAAGAATTACAGAGGTTCTTGTATAACCCTGAGTTGTTGTAAAAAGGGTGAATGGAGCGGGTGTGTATGATAGACCTGTGCCTCAGGTAAAACAGCAGACTAAACACACTGTGTTTCTTCTTGAGAGTGTAGGGCTCACCCTTGCCCTTTGTGCCTCCCTAATTAGAAAGAAAAGTCTTCAATGGAGTTTTACATCTACAAATGCCTGGAAATCCAAACACAGTCATTTTCCATGAGACGTGCTGATTTATCTTATATTTGCCTTTTGGTTTGAAATTGCCACCTCGTTTCTGGTCGAGGCCAGCAAGCTCTCACCTGCAAAGCAGAGATCTGTAGGATTAGTATCCTTGAAAAGAGAAAGCTAATATAATCAGATGGCCAAGGCGGAAGAGGAGGAGAGCAGCTCCCTGGCCTCCCTTCTGCAGTGGCATGCTTTCTGAAGGAGAAATTAAGTCAAGAAAGGCTGGCTGAACCAGAGCACAAATGTCCTGAGACCTATTGCCTCTTTTCCCGGTCTAGTAGATGAAAGATGTTTGGAGTTACTCCTGTAAATTACCCCTCCTACACATGCCTCCCTATAGGGCTTGCAGGTCCATCCCTTCCGTTTCATGTTTCTAGGGATCCCGAATTAAGTCAGGACAGGGAGCTCAGACATCAGCTCCACTGGAGCTAACTGCAATACTTTGGGCTGCAATAAGTTTCCCAGAAAGGACCCTGTTCCCATGTGCCTGCCAACTGTGCCTCTCCGGAGACACCATCTAGAGGCACCAGCAGCAGACAGAGCCTCTGATGCAATAAATCTTGGGAGCACTCCTGAGACATCGGGAGAGCACTTGATGTTGCTGCTATCCTGATTGCTTTGGATAGCTCATTGTCACCTAATTGTACTGTAGGAAGGTCTGCCCCTTCCCTCCTGTCTGCTTATTTATGCCCTCAGGCTATGTAAAGACTGCATGTGCCTGAAACAACAGCCAACCACAAAGTCTCCAGTGCCACTTTTTGGTATGCACTAGCTCAGACTCCTTGTCGCAAGAAAAACCTCTGTCTGTTGATAAATGGCAGCAAATTTTACAAAGAGAGAGAGACTGCCCTGCTCCTTCAGCAGGACTCTGTCTATCTCCTTGGCTGACTTGAAACTGCTGGAAGTAGTTAGGAGGCTTCTGCCAAATGAGAAGGAAAAAAGAAGACATACGCTTCCGGAGCTGGAGGAAGAAAAAGAAAGGCCAAAAAAACCTTTAAAGCACAACTATTAACCAGCAAATGATTTGCTAGGAAATAATAAAATACAGTAAATGTCTCTGTTATGAATGGCCTGGTTAAGCTATTAAAATACTTTCAAGGAGAAGTTAAGAAGGATTTTCCTGAGAGCCCTTTTACTTTGCTTATGCTTTAATAGATCAACTATTAATTAATATGATTATAAACTCCCAATGTCAGGAGCTTGTCTGCACATTCAGTGGCACAGAGGTGGCTCTGTGCAAAATCCTGGTAACAACTGCTTCCATGGACAAAAGAAACCCTACGTTCCTGTAGTTTTCTGTAAGATGCAAATCTGTGTTAGAGCCTTTGGCCACACTTCTTGTGTGGATCTGTGTGGCTGCCAGCCTGCAGACCTGGCTGGGGTCAGAGCTTTAACTCTGGCCTTGCAGAAAACACAGTACGTATTTACTTCTTAGCCTAAATTAAAACTTCCTGTCTTAGCCCAAATGACATACTCTTGGTCAGCCTCTGTTGTCACCCTTACTCACTGCATTATGACAGTGGCCATAGACTGCTCTGAAGATCTGACGTATTTGGGGCAGAAAAACATGGGACAAGAAACTGTGGTGCACTGAAGAGCATGAAACCTAAATGGACTGATTTAGAGAAATACTGAGACATGAAGGTATGCACTGACTTGCTTATGGTCTGAGGCTATCTCAGCTGGGACATGGTGGGAACACTCCTGTGATTGGAGGTCTATGGATGGACAGATATAGGCTCTTTAGGAAAGACAGGCAGGGAAGAAAAACAGGGAGTGAGCCTTCTATATGAAGGAGCAGCATGAATGCATGGGAACAGCAGATAGGCTGTTTGGGAGCTTGTGGGGTCGTGAGCAGAGGACAAGTCAGTAAGAGTAACACTGTGGTGGGTTTGTTACAGATCACCTGATTAGGGTGACAAAGTCAATCAAATCATTGAACAATCATGAGTCTCCAGACCACAGCCCATGGTGCTATTGGGAGAATTTAACCTCCCTGACTTCAGCTGGAAGGATGAGACAGTGGGATGCAACAGGTTCAGAAGGCCTCTGGAGTGTGCTGAGGAAAACTTTTTAACTTTGGCCATACACATAACATGTTACTAACAGACAAGGAAGAATTGGACAGGGATGTGATAATCAACAGCAGCCTTGGCTGCAGCGACTACAAGCAGCTAGCAATCCTGATGGGAGTGAAGAAGACAAGCAGTGGAGCATAAACCTGAGGCTTCAGGAGAGCAGACTTTAGCATCCAAGTTAGAACATTACAGTTTGAATGGGTAGACAACTAGATGCGTAAAAGACTGTTGGATGACCAAGCTAATGAACAGTGGTTAACGGGTTGAACCCTTGGTTGTCAGTAGCAGGTCGAGTACTATCAGAGCCCGTCCTGGTTCCTGTCCTCTTTGACATTTGCATCAATGATCTGGAGAAGGTCTCATCACATTTGTAGATAATACCAATTTGGAAAGCCTAGTTGAGATGCTCAAGGGCAAAGCTGCCATCCAGAGGGACCAAGAGAGGCTGGAGGTGTGGGCCAACAGGAACACTACAATATTCAACAAGACAAGTGCAAAGTCCCAACTCCAAGATGTCTCATCTCTGCTCTTGGAATTTTTGAAACCTAACTGGACAAAACCCTAAACAAATGGGTTTGAATTCAGAGCTAAACCTGCTTTGAGCAGGAGGCTGGACTAAAGATGTCTTCACGTCCCTTCCAACATGAGTGTTTCTGTGATTGTATAGTATGATCAGATAATCCTATGTTGTTAAACTTGATTGTTTTAAGAAGTTACTACCTCTGTGCTGACTACTGGCATCCATCAGCCGGAACCCCTACAGCTGGAATGCAGCTGGCGCACGTTCATGTTCCTAGACCATTGCAAAACTAATCCCTTTTACCTCATATTGCAACAGACTACAAATGCATACACAGCTAATTACTGTGTGTTGGTTGAAAGGGCAGTCACTTCTGGCTGAGGGCATGCTCATGGCTTAAAGCTTGCTAGGTTTGTTCTTACTACCATATGCTCTCAGCTCACCTACAAGACCACCCTCACTGATGCTGCATTAGTGCAAGCCAATTTATTCTAATTGCATTACCTTTATTGTTATACTGTCCACAAATTCTGTTTAGGAGCCAGTATCCCAGCAAACCCATCAAGCTTGGTCGAAAGCACTGATTGCCCAAAGGCAACAGGTAGAAAAGCACAGGGAACGAGCCAGGCAGTGGTCTGTAATCTCAGACAGTGACCCCTCTGCTCCAGCTCCTTAAATGCCATCTTGTATTTCTTAGATAGAAGAAGCACACTGCATCTGGCTGGTGTTTGATGTTTGCCTGTGAGCATATACATATAGACACCTACAGTCCTTTCCTGTGAAGTGACAGTATTTCGCAAATGCAATGGAATACTCTTTTGGTTGGTTTAGAAAACAGACATATAAATAAAAATCTAAGCCTTGATTAGTTTTAAAGTGACTATGTATAACTAAACATGGCCAAACTTGCTGGTTTTATTTATTTGTTTCTGTTTGGAATATTAGATCCAGTCTGAGGCAATGGCCAGCTACATAGGTGCATATATATCTCTGTTGCACAAATAAATCGAACTAAAGCAACCCAGTTCTTGTAGACTGACATTAGGATAAGTATATCTTAAGAAAGTTCTTATTCAGACTTGGCTTCAGGCAATAAAACGTCATAGATGTATAACTCTAGTGAGTGAAATTTCTAGGGAGCAAATTAGGCTAAAAACGTCTTCTAGAGACAGCTAGAAAGAAATCAGACACCACCCAAAAATAAGGCAAGCTATGCAGTAAATGTTTCATTTATTGGATTTCTTCCATTACTATTAGGGTTAAAAGACATGTTGTCAATAAAAATGGCATATTTATGGAGGGCTCTGTATTTTAGAAGCCTATTTATTGTCATTCACTCCTACAGTGCTTAATATCACCTCATGATAAAGTGTGAATAATCCCTGCATGAATGCATATTTCTATCCATTAACCATTTTATTATTAGACAGAATTATCTCTAACAAAAGCAAGAGGTACAGCTGTGGTTGAGGTGCTAAAAGGGAGGTACGTTCCTACTGAGCCTTA
The DNA here is from genome assembly GCA_028858755.1 of Ara ararauna. Classification (NCBI taxonomy): domain Eukaryota; kingdom Metazoa; phylum Chordata; class Aves; order Psittaciformes; family Psittacidae; genus Ara; species Ara ararauna. The sequence continues at coordinate 80,489,301 of CM054381.1, forward strand.
ACCATGGTTTGGGAAGCAGAGCGTAGATTGAGAGACATCAGGCTGTGTTGTGAGGTTGAAAACAAATAAAGCTCAAGGTTTTTGGTACCTGACTTTCCAATGTTTCTCCACCAAGGGCGGATAGAAAGCCCATACCTATCGCTCAAATAACACACCGTGACCTATTCAGTACATGTGAAATCTAGAGCCACAGGAAACCTAGCAGTAGCACCATGACCTGGTTGGTTGCTGATATTTTCCCATTTCATAGCTTTCTCGAATTTTCACATGGGGTTGTTTGTGATGATGCACATGACTGCAGAAGGGAGCCATGGTTTCTGTGTTTTTGTGCTGTCATCTAGTCTGCCCTAGAAAAAAATAACTCTGGAAGAGCCAGTAGCGGTAAGGCAGTGGGCAGATGTGTTTGCGTGGTGTTATTGGAACCTTTTCAATGCTGAAGTCTTTTTTTGACATTCAGAGCAGATTTAATGATCCAAGATTATTTGTAAACATGCAGGCTCCTTTGAGCTGTAAACTCAAATCCCAGCCTGGTCAACCAAAGTCCTTTTATCTTTCCAAAATAAATAACTTGAATTTTACACATTGCAACCTACACTGGGACCTTTTTGAGAAGACCATGAAAATGGATGACTAACCGCAGATATGTAAACATCAGCCAGGAGATCCAGCTGGCAGTTAGCAGACCATATTTCTCCAATATAGACCTGGGCCTCTGGTGAGGCATAAAAGATTCCAGTACATTTTTCATGAAACAATGGATTTCCTTGGCTGCCCCTGATCAACCCCTTTCCTCTCCAGTTCATTGCAATGTGAACTGGTAGGTGAACCTCACGTGCTTTTCTGCCATTCCTGTTCAAGAGACTACAGGGTTCTCGGCACCAAAAGGTGCAAAGGTGTAGAACGGTGACACCATTGTCAGTAACCAAACCCCATTGATGTATTGTACCAAGTGGTGAGAGTTACAAAAGCTTGAAGAGAGGCACTTCCACTACTTCATTTATGTTAGAGGTCAGTTTGGACAAGAAAGCAAACATCTCGTGAAGACTGAACTTGGAGCAGCTGGCTTTGTCCTCTTGCTAGCTGTTATTTAAAATCAGGTATCCAAACAATAAATCACACTTTATGCAGTAGATTAGCTTGACTATTTCCTTTAATATTTTATTTCTTTCATTGTTAAATGCTATACTTTTTTAATTTTGGGTACCACCTGTGAACCTGCTACTCAGACAGGTGCTATTGACCCCTGGAAAGCTTTCACTTCCCTGAGCATAAAACAAGGAATTGTTTCATAAAGGAAAATGATACCAGTAAGATGCATAAGCTATCCTAAGTGACTTGTACTACCTTAATTAAACCATGTAATTTTGTACTTGGACTTCAAACCTAAGCTAGCAATAAGCCGCAGTTTGAAAACAAAACTGTATTTTGCAGTAGGAAGAACTTGTTGTTACCATGAAAGCTAGAAAGCAGCTTCCCAGCCCTTCACAGGGCTCTTCTGAATCTATTGTGAGGTCAGAATTCCAGCTGAGGGCAGTGCCTTGCACAGCTGGGGCACAGACCCTCCACCTTCCAGCCTGAAGCCACCAAAGCCAACTTCTGTACATAGGAACTCCACGAACATGGCTTGTGAGAGCAGCGCTGAACTCCCGTCTATCAGCATTTACTCATCCGAGTAACATGACTTGTGTGAGTCATCCAGGTGTGTCATCACCCTTGTGAGCAGCCTCTCAGTAATGTTACTTTCATGTGTAAGGTTCTACAGAATCAGGTCCTTCTTCTGCAACCAGCTCTGGGCAAGGACTGGGCCTGTCTAGAACACCAGCTTTTGATGATGCGTAATAAGTAGTTAGCAGCTCCATTGGGACTGAAGCAAAAGTGTACTTGTTTAAAAAGAAACACACAGCAGATTGTGAAAAGATCTTTGAAAAACAAAACAAAACTGCGCAAGTGTTTTTTGTTCATTTGGATGAAAATAGAACACATGGCCCTGCAAAGTAAATAGGAGTCTGTCACATTTGTATTTCTAGTCTCATATTGTTCTGGGATATAAAGGCATTTTAAAAATGAAAGGGCAAACAAAAATACAGAATATTTGTTAAGGTGTCACTCTGAGAGGCTCTAGTTAGCAAAGACAGTAAGTACATAATCAAGGGCAAATAGGGAGCGTGCATGCCCACAGACTGTTATTTAGCAAGATCTCTAAAAGTAAAGAGCAAGTTAGTCTAAAGACCAGTGGAAAAAAGCAACTGTTCAATGCATTTGTACATGGAGTTAACAGTGAAGTATTTCATTAGTCATGTTTTTACTTGGTGTCTTGAAATAATCCCTTTTCTGTCTCCATATTCCCACTTAGACATTGTTCACAGACTTATTTATTTATGAAGTCTGAAGGTTAGTCCCTACCTGCTGAGACTAATTAGCCCTGTTCTTTGTGTCCTATGCAATCCTGTCTGATTAAATGTACACATTTGTTTTACTTCTTTTCATGCTTCCTTTCACTCTACTTCTGCTTTACTGATTAATATTAAAGTTGTAAGTTGCAGTGATTTTTTTTATTTCTATTTTGTCTGCATCTTTCCCTTTAGTATGCAAATTTCTATGTGAACTTTTTAATGCCTGAGAATTCATGTTAGCCTTGTCGATCTCTGTATTATTATTATTTTCATTATTCTTTTTATAGAAGACAGTTTAGCTGAAGCCCCCAAAACTCTCTAAATATTGCATGACAAATTGGCTTTGTTTTGGAAAGCCTATGTGCTGAATGGCCCTTAGCATGAGCAGCAGGTTAGATTTCTGAAGGAATGTTTGGATTATTCAGTACAGCCTGTCCCTTGCTTTCAAACACCATTTCCATTAGGCAATTTACTAATTCCCATTGAAATTACTGCCTCTTCCCTCCCCTGTCTTCTCTCTCTCCCCCCCCCCTCCCCCCCCCCCAGTTCCCCTCCTTTTGTTCCTTGCCCATGTTAAAGTTTCCAATTGACTTGTCCATTGTTACAATTTGTCACTGCTGGAAGATCAATTTGTTTTCCCCTTCCCCTCTCACCACATTATATTCGGGGAACAGATGCCATTTCTTGCATCCGCATTATTCTGCTCCCCATTTTGTTGCTGTGCCGGCAGAGCTCTGCCGAGTGACTTTACACAACAGTGACTTTGCAGACGCGCTCCTCAGACCCCTCAGTCCCTATTGGGGGGTGGGTGTCCGGCCTCGTTACCCCGCAGGGACTACCCCCCCCACCCCCACCCCCACCCCCCCCCCCGGCCGCGGGACCGGCCCGCTTTCGCTTTGGTTTGCCCCCAGCGTGATGTTTACGCCACCACAACTTTTCACTTCTGAAGCCTGGGAGTCCTTGATTCTCCGTCCTGCCATGCTAATTAACTTCTTAGCAGTCACATTCCTTTTCCTCCTCCCTTTTTCTTCCTTTTTTTTTTTTACATCAAGGACCAAATAATATTATGCCTTACTATAAAATAATTTGGAAACATCTGATCTTCAGCGAGTGATCTCGCACATTTTCATCCTGCGTGTTAGAACCATAATAAACGCGAGGAGCAAGTGCTGCTTAAGGGGGGGAAAATAATAATAAAAGGCTTTTACTGTATTCTCGTGTTTATTATGGTTGGAGTTTCTTGCCTCCAACGAGTGACGAGAAAAAAACGTTAACGGTTTAAAAACATAAACCAACCAACACCCCCAGCGCCCTGCCGTCACACGTACACAAATAATAAGGGCACACATCCTCCAGAAGCAATCCAGACTGCGGGGAGATGCTGTATTTATTAACGCTCAGGATGGAAAAGTTGGTGCTTTCCGAGGGGCGAAGGCAGGGGCGCCAGTTTGGGTGCTGTACCCCTCCTCGCTTCTCCTCCCCCCGGGTCCTGCAGCTCGGGGCTACAGCGCAGTTTTTATTCCATGTCAGTGTTTTCCTGCCCCCTCCCCTCCCGCTCCCATGCCAAAAAGGATCATTGTTAGTTTCCTACTTCCCCCACCCTCCTCCTTCCCCCCCCTCCCGCGCCCCAGACCTGTTTATTTATGCAGACGTCACCGGGGAGACCCCGCCCCCTCCTGCATCTCATTAAGTGCCTGGTGTGTTTCTCGCTCCCTGTCAATAATCCCGGATCCCAGACTTCTCCGTTCCTCCGGATTTCGATCCCCCTTTTTCTATCTGTCAATCAGCGCCGCCTTTGAACTGAAAAGCTCTCAGTCCAACTTCAACTCACTCAAACCCGAGCGGCACAGGCTTCCCAATATCCGCGGCGGCTGCCCCCCCGTTACAGCTGACTTCTTGGGTTGGTTTGTTGCATTATTATTTTTTTTCCTTTCCCCCCCCCCTCCCCTTCGCCCCCTCCCCCCCGTCTCTATTTTTTTATTATTATTATTACTAATTTTTCCGCGAGTGCGTGCGCGGGTGCGCGCAGTGCACGGCGAGCAGCTCCCTGGAAGAAAGAAAGAGAAAATCCCGAAGAAGGAAAGGAAGAAGCCTAAAGTCACTGGTGCAAAGAAGCAAAGAAGAGACATTTCCCTCCCTTCCTCCTCCCTCTTTTCCCCTCCCCAGGAGGAAAGAGAAGGGAAAGAAAAAAAGAAGAGAAACTTTCACCTTGGACTCTTCTTTTTTTGGTGCAAACTTCCCCCCCCCCTCTTCTTTTTTCCTTCCCCCCCCCCCCCATTCCCCTCCTTTTTTTTTTTTTTCTTCTTTTTTTTCCCCCCCTTCCCCTTTTTGCAAAATTGCTGCTGGTGGGTGAGGCAAGAGGAAAATGCCGCAGCTGAACGGCGGTGGAGGGGACGACCTGGGCGCCAACGACGAACTGATCTCTTTCAAAGACGAAGGGGAGCAGGAGGAGAAGATCTCCGAGAACTCCTCGGCGGAGAGGGATTTAGCTGATGTCAAGTCGTCTCTCGTCAATGAATCAGAAACGAATCAAAACAGCTCCTCAGACTCGGAGGTACGGGGAAGCCCCCCGCGGGGCCGGTTCGGGGCGGCGGGCAGGCGGGCGGGGGTCGCGTTGCCTCGCCGGGGCCGCGGCCGGGGGCGCCGGGTCCCGCTCCCGCCGGCGCCCAACTTTCCTCCGCGGCACCAACTTGTAACGATGCCTTCTGTTTTGTTCTGTTTGTTTCTCCTTCTCCCCGCACCTTTCCCGTCTTCTTCGCCTTATATTCCTTCTCCTCCCTTCTCCTTCTTTTCTCCCCCCCCCCCCCAACTTAATACCCCCCCAAACAACCCACCCTCCTCCCCGACTGCCCCACGCCGACCCCCGGCTCGCTCCCAGGCCGAGCGGCGGCCCCCGCCTCGGTCCGAAACTTTCAGAGATAAATCCCGGGAAAGTTTAGAGGAAGGTGAGTACGGCGGGCCCGGCCGCCGCCGCCCGCAGCCCCGCACCGCCCGCAGCCCCTCCGCCGGGCGCCCGGCTCCTCTTTTGGGGACACTTGCTAAACAAAGTTTTCCTTTCCCCCCCATTCCTCCCTATCCTCTTTCCCTTCTTTTCCCCCTGTTGCCCCCTTCCCTGCTCCCGCTCGTGTCTCCCCGCCATGTTAGCTGCGAAGAGGCAAGATGGAGGGTTGTTTAAGGGCCCACCATACCCGGGTTATCCCTTTATAATGATCCCCGACCTCAGCAGCCCGTATCTGCCCAATGGATCGCTCTCTCCGACGGCGAGAACGGTAAGTGCCTTTTTTTCCTCCCCTCCTTTCCCACATTCCCCCCCCCCCGGCTCCCGCCGCGCTCCCCGTTGCCCCTCTCGCCGCCCCCTCCCCCCCCATGCGCCGCAAACAAAACTTTCCAAACTTCGCTTTTTGGGGTTTGTTTACACTTCGCCATATAATTTTTTTTAAGTTACTTTTATCCCTTTTTTCCTTTTTTTTTTTCTTTTTTTCTTTTTCCTTTTGTTTACTTTCAGTTTTGAGGGCAGATTTTTTGGAGCTTCCTAAGCTCCCCTGCGGGGGGGGGGGGAGGTTGGGAGAAAAAGAAAACCCAAACAAAATCCAAACAACACCTAATCCAGCCTCAAAACAGAACTGGAAATCGTAACAAAAACACCCAACAACCCAAAGAGTTACTTTTTTTTGGGGGTGGGGTGCTGTATATTTTTTTCTTCTCCCTCCCTTTCCCCTTCCCCCCCCCCCCCCCCATCTCTCTGGGCAGGGGGGAGTGTTTTTTCTCCCGGCCCAGCTTGGGATCCGCTCCCTCCAAACTCTTCGTTTTCCATGGAGATCCGTCGCCTCCTGCCCTCCTCCGCGGCGGCTGGGCCGGCTCCCCCTCCCCTTTCCTCCCCCTTAACCCTCTCCTGCCCTCGCCCTCCCCGGCCTGCGGCGATTTCCTTGTGCCCCTCCCGGCCGTGGGCGCCGCGAGTTATGTCCGGCCTCAGCGCTGCCGGCCCTGCGGCGACTCCGCGCCCTTCGTCCCTCCGCGCCCGCCGGGAGCGCGGCACCGTGCCCGGTACCGGCCGGGGCCCCTCCTCACCTGGGCTGTGCCGCGGGCAGCGGCTCCGGCGCAGCTCTGCCTTCGGGAGTGCCGTGCGGAGCTAGGGGGGGAGGAAGAGCCGGAGGGGTCAGGGCAGAGCGGAGGGTTGAGTCCGGAAACAGAAATCGCCTCGCTTAGCTCTAACAACAGCGGCAGCAACAACCGAAAATAATCAAACAACTCGAGCAAAATTCCTCCTGGAAGTGTGCTGGCAGGAAAACAATTTGCTGAAAGCGGCCGGGCTTTTGTTGTTGTGGGTTTTGTTGGGTTTTTTTTGCTGTTTTGATTTTGTTTTTTCCCGTTCCTTAACCCAGGGCTCGGCGGAGTGTGCTGGTCCGCACGCTTGTGCCTGGGGGTAGAGCAAGTTTTAACCCAGATCCCAGGGAAACTTTGGGGTCTGCTGGTTGGGTTTGTAGTCCCGGCTGGTTTTCCGCTTGTTAGCGTCACCCTCGGTGCGCTCTGCTCTGACGTTAGGTTTTTCCAATGTCACCTTTTCGTTTCTTTTAAAGAGTTTTTAATGCTTTTTACCTAAAACCACCGGGACTACGAAACACTCCCTATTGCTACCGATGGGTTTAGCATTGTTGTTTTGGTTCTTCGAAACCTGAAGCGTTCTCGCCATCACCATGTGTGTGTTTATATACTTTTTTCCCCCCCTTCCTTGTGGTAACACAAGATAGCGATTTACAGGAATAGATGCAGTGTTTGGTAGATGTTGAAGCTGTACTAATGACCGAGGGATTGGACGACTCGGGTGTATCAGATCTACAAGTGTTTTAAAGCATTAAAATATTAAACATCGGGTCAGTCTTGCTTTTACTTAGTAGAGCGTCAGTATAGACATGGGTTAGTAAGCGCAGAGTGGCAGGGAGGTAGCGAGGGAGGTTTTCTGACTTGGCTTGTATTTAGGGCTGTGGTAGGGATTTATTTTGATCGCTTCTAAGGCTCTTCTTGCAAGGAGGCGATTTCTGGGACCCTGGCATGGGGGTGACTGCCGTTTGCAATTGTAATGATTGGGAGGGGAATTCAGGGGCCTGAATGCATTATATTTTTCCTTTTGAATACGGTCACCCACATGTATATGGATGATGGTGATAAATTCCAAATACTATAAGCGCCAGGATCCAGATGGCAAAACAATCTTTGTTACAAATCACTTTGTTGCAAATTGTGAAGCTTTGTGTTCTTTTTTGTTTTTTAATCCCCCTCCCCTCCTTTTTACTTTAAATGCATTCCACTGTTCCAGGGGTAGGCTAATAGGAAGCATACCTCCGCTGCCTTTTTCTTTCAGCATTTTTCTTTCTATAGCTGCTTCTTTATTTTTTCCTTATTACCTTTAGTATATAGATCCTTTCTCCTCTAGCATGTGAGGATAGGATGCCATAGCAGTTAGCTTTCCTGGCAGTCTCCTTCTTCCCCATGCTCCCTCCCCAGTTAAAAAAGGCCTCCAGAGGAATGCTGGGTTTGTGTGAATTCAAGGTGCTGTGCAGCGGATTCCAGGTTGGGTTATTGTTGGTATGGCAGGTGGCCTGCTTGTGTTATCTGATGGGTTCTAAAAGGATATTTCCGCACTCAATAGGCGATTTTAATTTTCTTATTTCCACATCCAGGCTCCAGCAACCTTCTCCTATCTTCTTAACCTTATTCTTTCACATTTTGTAAGCTTGTTTGTTTGCCTGCCACTTAATTATAGCCAGGAAAAATTAAAGTTGTTTATTTAGGCCTGAGAGCAGAATATTATAAGGATTCAGCGGGATAGCTGTTAGCTGTCACACACTGTTCTGAGGTGGATTCTAGTTCTCTGCTGTACCAGCTTTTGTACCAGAATTCCAGGCGAACTAGATCTTTCTCTTGTTTTGTTCTTTTCTTTCTCTTAATGCAGGTTGAAAAAGTATAAAGGATTCTGCATAATTATGGATTTGATTTTTATTTATGTAGTTTATCCTGAAGCCATGTTTGTTGGGTTTTAGAGCATGCAAGGTAAAGAGGTGATGCAGATATGTAGCAAAATTGCTTTTCCTTTCCTTTTGCTGTTGTAGAATATTAAAGGTCTGTGGGTGTGGTTGGCTTTTATATTTTTGGGTTTGTTTTATTTTTGCCCTGGATTTTTTCTGTTTTATTTGGGGATGTAGCAGGGTTATTGTGCTTTGTAAATGTACCTGTAATAGTCTGTTCAAGAGCAAACTCGTGGGCAGCGATTTCAGGAATGTTGAGAATTATGAAGTATCATAAAATCTGCTTATGATGAATAATGTATTATCTCAAGAATAATGCTTTAAATGCTGCAAAGTCTTTACGAAGCTTGATAGGAACAATTTTATTTTTAAAAGTCAAAGTTTTTTTGCATGTTAATCTTGCTTTTGATGGAATACTGTGGATTGCTTTTGAGAATAGATGTGTATTAAACAGAAGTCTATTCAAATAGTCGTGAAGTAATGCATCTGAGAGTGCCAGTGCCATACCTATGTGTGCAGAGGGGCTGGGGTAGCTGCCTGTTGGGGAAAATAAAAAGGAGAATGTTTGCCATTAGAGGTAGAAAATGAAGAAGTGGTGTACTTAATTTTTATCCTAAATTTAGAGCTTCGTTAATGCTTTCGGTGAGCAAATAGATGCATTGTGATTTGAGAAAACCCTGCTGGCAGTTATTCCTACTTTTGCTGATGCAGTTTTATCTTCCTTTCCCTTAAATTGTGGCTTGCTGAGTGAGACTGTAGGAGTAAGCTTGTGTCTGGTCCTGGAGTTTGGGAGCTGGAAATAGCTGTGGTGGAGAGCAGCCCCCTTGCCCAGATTTTTTTACCTTCAGGAGGATACTTTTTTTTCTGTAATTGACTTGAAAAATGGATGTTTTCCCTCTATCTACTGAATCAAACAACATAATCCTTCCTAATACAAAAGCTGTAAACCCTGGGGTGTGAAGAGTTAATGGTGGTCCTTTTTTTTTCCTCCCTCCAATTGTTTTGACAACACTTTTCAAAGTGTGACATTCCAAGCCCTTGCAATACAATGTAATATTACTGTAATTACACAGGTCATTACGTTTTAAATAGAGAACAATAAAATGCTTATCGCACTGAAAAAGAACAGGTGTTCTTGCCCTTCTTCGGTATTTATGCTAATTGTTTTCATCTCCTTCAGAAATATTTATGGCTGGTGTGTTAAGGTCTCAGTCCCGATGTGACAATATTAATTCTTTACTAATCTTTATGGTTGAGGTTTAATGTCTGCAGTATGGATTATACTATTAACGTCCACCAGCTAGTTTAATAATGTAGATACAACTTAATATGTCAGCACTTTGGTACTTTACGATACATAGCTATTCAGTGGGGAGTGAATTATTTGATTTATATTTTTTTATTTTTTAAAATTGAATGGATGTGATTTTAATAAAGTTTCTGGACTTGTGTAAAAACAAGCTATTAAATAGGAACTGATGATACTGTGGCGTAAATCAAATGGAACCTCCATAAAGAAACTTTCCTCATGCTTAATTAGGTAGATTGCTGAATCACTGTGCTATAGCATTAGCATAGCTGGTATACAATGGCAAAGAACTGTTTGCTAACTTATTTTCTGTAAAGAAGCTGATTTATTTGTAATTCTCCTCTTTCTCATATTTGTTGATTTTTAAATGTAATTTTTTAACTTCCCCTGATAAGATTTCATTCTGGAGCAAATGCTGCGTGGCTTAGTCAATCAGCTTCTCTTTAGGGGGCTATGAAAATTAGTTAGAGAAAAGTTTCATGTTTCTGGGCCCTTGCAAAACAATATAATGCAGTACTGTTACTTGAGTGTACAGGATAATTGCAGGACTGCACTTCATTAAACATAATATTTGCTTTGGAAATCGAACAATTTTAATAGCTACACCAGTGGCTGATCTATACTGAAAGAAAGAAAATACAGTAGATGCCTTTCCAGGTTTTTTGAATGCATTCATACATGGACTGATGATGTTAAGTGGGGCGGGTTTTTTTTTCCCTCCTTCCTCTTAGTTTTTTTTTGTTCAAGCAAATATGTGCTGATTTGTCAGCTGAAGGTGGGGGGGGGAAGGAGTATGGTGTGGCTTTCATTGGAGCTTGTAAACCGGAATGTAGGTAGAAATGGTTTAAATTTGTCAAGACTTTCATGACTGGGCCCCAAAATCAGATAAAAAATGTGGTGTAGAGAAAAAGGACAGCTGCAGAGTTTTTGTGTGGACGTGTGTTTCTGTACCATGACTAAAAACTCTGAGGACCTTTTCCCAGCTGTCTGGGAGTTATGTGGAAGTTGGATTATTGGCAGTTAAGCATGAGACAACCTGGATTTAGCAAATGCTCTTCTACACAGGAAGCAGATGACATTATCCTGGGGGAAGGGAGGAGATCCTTCTCCAGGCACAGCCCTGGGGGGAGACGCCTGCTCACCCCCAGCCTCCCAGCAGCCAAAACTGAGGGCTGGCGATAGGCACATGTAAAAGCACTCCGGTCGTCAGTTTGGGACTTTTTATGTTTGTTTGGGGTGAAATAGACAATTTCCTCACACATTGGGGCTGTTGTGAGAAGTTTTGCTTTTGGGGGTGTGTGAGAGGTTTTGCAGGGGGAAACGTTTAAAGCTTTGCTCCCCGGGCACCTCCTCAATACCGGGTCCTGGCAAACATGTAAGTAAGCCTTAAAACTTTGACTTCTAATTGGGCACATTTGTGAAGGAAATGGTTAATTTTACAACCAAAGGCAAACTTGCACCTCGACAGGTCTGCTGAAAGAAATGTGCCACAGTCGTTTGCTGGCAAGCACCGCAGGGTCATAAATCCACGGGGTTTATTTACAGCCTATAACACTTATGAATGTTAAGATATTTGACGCCACGCTGGCCTTATAATATCCAAGGTCCACAGACACTGGCAGTGGGTCAAATTTCTTTCACTAATTATAAGCAATGAGAGATGGAGTGTGGTGCTGGGGGTGTAAGGGGGAGAAGATATGGAAATCCTCTCTTCTTTCCCCACCCAAAAGCAGAGAATATTTCTGCTCCTCCTCCTAACTGCTGGTTTGTGTTTGTGCCTCTTTTTTTGACATAGGCTCCAAAGTTTATCATTAACGCTTGCAGTGCTGTAAGGGGCTGTGGGTGATGCTGAAGAAGTTTAAGCACAGCTCATGTCCTTTACAGAGATCTCAGCAGTATTGTGCAGTATTTCCTAGATACCGACACAAGCAAACATTTAAAGACAGACGACACCTGGAAACGTCCTTTAATTTTCTCACGTACCACTGAGCTAAGGGGTGGGGGAGAAATGGCATCAGGTTTTATGCAGAAGGTGGATGCTTGGAAATATGTATATTAGGCTGTTCTGTGCGTATGAAACAGGGCCCCTTAAAAAGCAGCAAAAGCCCATGTTAAGGGGAAACATGCGCTGAATGAATTAAGGTGTTGAGGGTAGAGGTGGGTTTTAGGGAAGAAGCCCTGTGTCCTGCTGGAAGGGGCAGTCTGGGGTGGATGTGTAGGTCAGTGTGGAGGGGCAAGCGGAGCAGGGTGATGTGCTGATGGGGTATTTCGGGAGTGGGGAGGCATGGTGAGAGCAGAGAGGCCGCTGGAGAGTAATTGGAGGACAAAGGAGGGATGTTGGAGCGGGAGGAGAAATCGTAGAAACTTGGAGGGGGAAAGAAACCGCCAGTATTTGAACGCACGGATGGTTGGAAGGGGAAGCTTGGGATCTGGGGATTGACTCTTAAGTGTCAGGAAAGTCTGGGGCCCGAGGAGAAATCCTGCTTCACTCAGCAAAGCTCGTGATTCTCTGCTCGCTCCCCATAAAACACGCTTTGCCAGAGTGGACAGATTTGAAGTGCTGTTGTCTTGTCTATGCTGGGGATGTGTGTGTTTTAACAAGATAATGTGGTTACTCAGATATGCTTAGGTGTTACTTTTAGCTTTAATTTCTCCAGCAGTTGATTTTTTTTTTTGTGTTCCCCATAGGTTACTGTTGTGCTTGGAGACTAATTGAAGCAAAAGGCAGGGTTACGTGTGTGGTGGAAAGCTGCGCTCCTTTGCCCATATGTTTTTCTTCTGCAAGCCATGTAAAGCTTGCCTTTAAAAAAAGAGAAGAGGGGGATGTCAATTGGGCCCTTCCACAAATAGCTGTACAGTTTTGTTGAAGGTTTTATGCATTTCCCTAATCAATGGAGCGCTGTGACTTATTAGCCCCTGGGGACAGATCTGAATCCCCCAGCCCCATGCTCAAAGCTGGTGTGGTATTGTACCTTTTTAACAGGTTATCAACAAGGATGTTCCTCCTGTTCCCAAGGCGCTTCCCACCCCTTCCAGCATCTCCCCCCTTCCAATTCTTTCCTGCAAAATCTGTTCAGTCTCATGCCTTTGTTTTAGGCCAGCTAAACCCTCGACCCTTATTCTTCGTGGGGTCACGCTCAGGCAACCGGGCAGTGCTGAATGAGTTAAGTCGCTGGCTGAAGTTTGGCTTCATGCAACTGAATTTGAGGCCTGGTAGGCATTAGCAGGGCACAGCACATTTACAGAGCTTAATTAGTACGCACTGTAATTGTTCATGGTCTGCCAGAAGAAGTAATGTTCAGGAAAAGTGGAGTCGTTCTTCTGCAGTCTTCAGTTTTAAAACGATAAATCACTTGCATATTTGTGCAGTGATTCAAATGGAGCTGAGACCTCTCCATCTCAACATGTGGTAAATTGTAAAGTCAATGAGTTGCAGATGTAGGGTACAGCAGATTCTCTAAGAAAATGCAGATTGAAAGGGGAAGGGTGATGCTATAAATACGTACTGAGAAGATAACTGGGTTTCTGCTTGCTGTGCCAATTATGGTGTACTGAAGATATTAGTAATTTTGTTTTAATGTATTTGGTTAAAATTTCTTTAAACTAAATATAGGGGTGCCATGTTACTTCATTGGGTGAGGTTTTTATTAATGCTTCAGAACAATGGGTTTCGTATGGTTATGCACATGATAGACATTAATACAAATTAATTCATCATGGGTAATGTTGTAGCTGTTACTGGAGGAGTTTATAGTGATGGGACACTTGAAAGTGTGGCTGCAGCAGCTAATAAGAAATGTTGCGGTAGAGGATGCCTTTATATTCTAGGTGGGGGAAATACTGGAAATACTCTATCTCACCGTGACATTTTGTATCTGCCTGTAATTCCTTCCAACTTTGGAGGGACTTTTTGGGCGTGTTAATCTGCCAACCTAGATCCTGTTCTAAAAAGAGCAAAATACAAACAAATCCGCACTGTACAGATTGACATCGTAAATGCCGTGTATTGTTTTATTTTGAATGTGGAGAATGTGTGTCACTCTTGCTGCTGTGAAATCTTGTCTTCCTTGGGCTTGGTCCAAGATCCATTGAAGTCAGTGGAAAAAAAGCCTTCTATTAATAATGAAGGGCTTTGGATCAGGCCCTGTGTGTCTTGAACCAGTGGCCAGCTTCTTCAGAAGTGGATAAAGGTATTGAAAAAGCCAAACTCAACTAAATGTCGTACTGATACATTGCTGCTTCTGTGGCATCCTTCACTCTTGGAGGGGAAAATAAAGTATAAAAGTTACGTTTCTAATGGTGTTTTCTTAAACAAGCTCCTGCTTCTGCAGTATCTGACTTACCCACAGAAGCCCAGAGAATTCTGGCAGAACCAGGATCTGGTCTGAGGCTGTGTTGCATGTCAATACTGCTTTTCTAATATGAGTAGGTGGATTTGTATGAAAGTTGTAAAAGTTAATGATTGCTCTCTGACTCATATGCTGCTGATTTCAGCAAAGAAGAAATGACAGGAAAGCGATAGGAATTATAGGAGACAAGTAGGCTTTGGTAAGCGGAGAATGGATTTGCCTTTTTTGAAATGCTTTTGCTGATTGTTGAAGGAAGTGCAGGGAGGGAGAAGGTGGAAGGGCAGCTTCCTTTTGTAGTCAGATGTTTTGGGTACCAAACTCCTGCAGGTATTTGGCCAGGAAGTGAGGTTGTGATGAGGAGGGACTATCTGTTGTGGTAAAGGTTCAATAACCACTTTGTTAGCCCTACTGATACAGTTAGGCCTGACTAACTGTTCTCCCCTCTCAGCAGAACAGGTTTTAATGCCCTAGGCTCCATGGGAAGTGTGATTGCATACCTAATGGATACCAGGTATGAATATGTAATTGTCCTCAACCAGTATCTATCTCACAGCTTTGTAGGGCTCTCTGGAGTGTCTGTGATGTGAAAGATGCTGTATACAACAAAATCAGTGTTTGCTCTTTTTATTTCACTGGTGATGTTGATGTAGCTGAGACACCAGAAAAATCCAAAAGGAGCATGTGGAAGTAATAGTTACAAAATGCCAACCTGAAAATAAACTGCAGAGGGACTTCCTGGGGAATATGAGAGATTCTTGGATGTCGATACAGTAGAAACAAGTCATCCTATATTAAGAAAGGAAAAACAGAGCAAGAAAAGATGGGGGTGTACCTCTTTGGGCATATCCAAACTCCCCCTGGAGTCAGTGACTCTTTAAATACTGATCTGGAAAGGTCTGAGGCTATAGGCTTTTCTGTTCTCAAGACAAGACACTAATTGATTTCTGTTTTTAATTGATGCAAATATTTAATAAAGGTTCTCTTGGAACTGTTTTAAACCCTAGCCTGAATAATTTTAACGTGGTTAAACCAGTGAACTGGTTTGGGAGCATACACAGTAAGAGGTTTCCATTGGTTTAATTAGATTTAAGCGATTTATAAAACCAGGGCCACTACTGTGACACAGGCAGGGTCTGGAAGACTGTATATAGATGCTGCATTGATCTACACTGAGGCTGAACAGACTGCCATTGAAATGATGCTATTATAAATGTTTTCCAATATTAAAGAATCCAGGGGAAGGCATGACCTTGAATGAACACATCAGAAGAATAAGATGGCAATCAGTATTTTTACCTTTGTTTTCTCTGGGACATTGGCAAGAAGGTTTTCTCCCTTTGGAAGGAATTATAGATTATAGTTGTTTGTCTGGAAGTTAAATTTTTGAGATTTTTATTATTAACCAAATGTCTCCATTTACTTTTATTCCTGTTATGTTTCCCTATGGGCTTTTTCTTAATTATTAAAGTACACTGCAAAATGTAGTTTAAAACATGTCTGTGTCAGTTAAAAAAACACCAAACAAACAAAAAGTGCTTTACAAGAGCTAGTCACAAACATAACTACTGTATGGGTCACAAAACTGCTGTGTAAAGAATATCCACAGGGCTTATTTTATCTGGATAGCAGCTAAATATCTTTACAATCCCCAGGGTTATTAAAGGCGAAATGCCTGGTATACGTAGTTAATTTATTTTCCATTGGAATCTGCTGCTCAGCTACAGTACTTGCGAGTACTTTGTTTTTAATTTCATAAATATGAAATCAAATTTCATCAATATGGATTTAAAAAGTCAAACCTAGAACCTGGATGTAGCTGGGTGGCTATAAAAGGGAATTGGTGTGTCATTGTGCTGCTGCTGTGCCCAGGTATGGGACTGGTTCTGTGGGCACATCTGTGTACATGCATGTGATGTGTATTATTCGTGAACGTATACTCGATTATCAGGTGTCTATTCAATTCTAATTGACAATATGAGATTCCTGTGGTTACTCTGTGCACAGATTGCCTTGGGGCTCTACAGGGTTTGTGGGAAGAAAAGCCTTGACAAGTTTCCATTAAGCTCTGAATCAGGCAATTGGAAAAGAGGAGAATGAAAGGAGCTGAAAAGAGGGAAAACTTGTTAGTGTTGCATTCTGCGTTTGCAACGAGAAACCTCTTTTAGACAAGAGTGGTTCTCAGGCCAAGAATTTCAAACTCGCAGAGAAACCTGTCCAGAACACAAAAGTTGTTTGAACGGGGTGCAGAATTGTCACAGTAATTAGAGCAATCTCCGTTTACTGAGTGGCAGCTTTTATAAAGGACAGGGGATAAAGGGTTCAAATTCATCTTTCTCTCTCTGATTCACTTCTGCTGTACTGCTTCTGTGTATGTATGTGTATGTGAAGTAGTGTGTGTGTGGTCACATTTTCAGCTACTCATCATTTGATTGCCCTTGTTTTAAAAGAAGGTCTGAGGTTTCCTCTTCCTGCCGAGAATGACATTTTTCAGGCATTTTGCTTTATTTTTTACTGGTGCTGTGATTTCTTATGCAGAAATAAGAGGATGCTTTGGGGAATGTGCTTGTGCTCGGCTGGAGGGGGAACCCTAAATATTTCTCAGTCAGTTTCTCAATCATGCATCTTTGACTCTTAGGAGCAGTCCATTCTTTTAATAGGATTACTTGTGGAAGCAGGAAAAGTGAATAAATAAGGCTTGGACCCTTAAAGTTTATCCTCTTGCCACTGCAAGGTCTGTCCAGAATTACTGAATCAGCTGGAGTTTTGCCATTGGTCTTATTAGGAGAAGGATCAGGCCTGTGGATTACATGAGACTGAGCCTTGTGAACAAGCCAAATAAAACTGTAAAAATCAAAGTTGTTGCTGTGTGTGATGCAGGAGTGTCTGGAGGCCTTGTTCTGGGCTCCTTTTGGTCAGATGCTACGCAGAGAAAAATGGGAGTGAATGAGCGAGCAGTGTGGGTGTTCTTGCCCAAGGAAGAAAACGTGACTGCTAAATTTCCTGTATGCCTTCACTTTGAAAGAAAAGGAAATATTAAGCTCCTTGATTTTCTTCAGTAATTATCCCGGGTGCAAAGTTAGTCATTTTGATGTCCGTTTACTTAGCTGTTCAGGCTTTGTGATTGCCTTCTATTTGTTCTCCCTGAAATAATGTAGGATCTCTTGCTTTGTAAAGGCTTGGAGGTAGTGACCTTGGCTAATTTATTTAATCATTTAGTCAGTGTTATGTTTCTCCCCCTCATTCACCACTACATCTGAATGCAGAGAGAGAGAGAGAGGAGCCCTTTAAGCTGATGTCTTGTATTTCTCTGTGTCACGTTGTCTTCAAGGCCTGTGGCATGGCTGGTTAGGTGGTATGTTGGGATCTGTGAGCGATGTATGTCTAATTCATCCTTCCTTTTTGGAGATCTGGGATCAGCCAGCATGTGCACCAGGTTCCTAAGATACAGGCAAAGCAAAAAAGAATGTCTTGCTGCAGATGTCAGAAAGGTTAAAGCTAATGCAAAGTTCTAGCTCAGGTCATGTGTGGCTTTTATATGCAGGTATTTTCTCCACCTCCACACCCCTCGCGTATTTTCCACCTCATCATGATGATGAAGAATTTGGGTAGATCTTTTAATATTTTAGCAAAAAGCAGATTGATTTTTTTTTTTTTTTTTTAATTTTTTTCACAGGGTTGGCACCTAGCATGAAAAAGCTGTGGAAAACTTGCTTATCTTGGAGTTTGCATTGCAAAAATGCCTCTTAATGTTCAGCAAAGCACACTTCTGAGTACAGCTCCTCAGAGCGCTCATTGCCCTGGTTCACTTGCCTTGCCTATGACTGTGGTGTGTTTTCTGAATGTGTGGAAGTCATCTTGTAGGCACAAGGAGGAGTTGGGAGGCAACAGTTTTTCCTGGCAGTGATGCTGAATGGCTGATGCAGTGTTGCAGCACAGAGTTGAGTCTGTGTCTTGGACAATGTCACGGTCAGGTTGAACAATGTCTCCATTTTTAGATGCTGCTATTTTGTCTCAACCACTGATGGTTTGCAGACCAGTAGTGATGTCTGCCATCCTGAAAGAGTACCCAGTGTGGTACTAATTGTACCAGGACTAATTGTTTATGAGAATGTACTTGTTGCGAATTATGGACCTCTCTTGAACATGGCTTTTTCAGTCCTATCCCTTGTGCATTATTTTCTCAGCTGGTAATTAATTTCTCAGTTTGGTAATTTGTCAGTAACTGGCATCTCTTCAGTAATGAGTACTCTGTAGTAATTCTTCATCACTAAGGAGTAATTGCTGGCCATATAAAGTTGCTGATCTCTTTCATTTGCCAGCTGGATAACCTTTCCTGTTACACTGTTATGACCAAGTTATCCATCACAACAAAGCCTAACTACATATACAGGCCATGTCGTGGCCGTGGCTTGATACATGGAGAAAGGTCTAGAGGAAGCTGGTTTTAAGTCATGGTTGCAAGCAGAAGCTCATGACTGCAGAGAAGGCTTTTATTTGATTTTACCTGTGTAAGTCTAGCTCAGCCTAAAGAAGCAGGTGTTGACTTTAGTTGAAGTGGTGGCTCAGAGCAGCCAATGTCCTCTTCTCACTGTGTGGCATTTCCTCAAGCTTGCTGTTCTGCCTGGCCCTGTCTTCCTTTTCTACCTCCCATTGGGGGTTGTTTCCTAATGCAGTGGAAAGGGGTTTGGAGGTGCTTCCCTTCCCAGGAGCTGGTGGTGCAAATACAGCCCCATCCTGCACATGCACCAGGCTTGCCTCCATGTCAACAGTCTGGAGACTGGTCCTAAGCCCAGCTGGGTCCATGCATTTGGGCTTGTAGGATCGCGGCTTAAATTTGTGGCCCCAAGGGTGTCAAATACAAAGTTCATTTCAGAAACAAAGTTGTTGAATTGGGAAGGAGGGTAAAGGGAATGGTGGAAAGATGGTGCGAATCAGAAGCAAAAGTTTTTCATTTACTCCTGCTATTGCTCTGGTTTGGGGATCTAAGTAGAAAACAGGCAGTTTTTTGAAGTCTCGTGAGTTGCCTGTCAGCATCTGCCCACACCTAAATACCTTTCACATTCGTTTTTGTTTTTCCTGCTCCTTGAACATGTGAGCTAGTGCCACAAGGAGTGAGCTGAATTCTTCCTCTTTTCTTTTCCGTTTTTCCCCCCCCCGCTGTTGGAATTGTTTGTCAAATTCCAATTACGGGGCTTGTTAAACACCTGTACAAACCCATGGCCATTGTTAAAGGAATAATTTGAGGACAATGGGGTTAACACAGGTGTACATATGTACAGAATTTTGATTGCAAAGTCTCTTTATTACTCTGTGTGCATAGGAAAGAAAGAATTTGGCTTAATTTTCAGATCCCAGATACAATTTGTAGGACAAGCATTTGGAAGAAGGGTAAGTGGGGAAGGGAAGAAATGTCTGAACGTGTTCAGACATGGCACTGAACACATATGAAATGGAAAGTTAAAAGGAAATAAACACTACACTCCTCTTTCCTCCCTACCTCACCCTCATACCACTTTCATGGAGTCACTTTTCAAGGTATAGCTGCATGAAGGTGGTTGGTAGTGATCTTGCACACTGATTGCTTTCGGAGTGATCGCAGCTAAACCTGAATGTTTGCATGGTACTGGGACTCTGATGGTTTGTAGTACCAGTAGTCACCAGCCCCAGTTGTATCCTGGTATGATCAGTAAGTTGCATTAGATGTACGTTCATGCGAGTATGCTTTGTTTGGTAGGAGCAAAATCAAGGGAGTTGGGCTGTTTGACTCTCAAGATTTCTTTTCTCTGAAGCTGAACATGTGTATATCTCCAATGGTGACCTGCTATCTCATGCCACCAGAGTAACCCTCTTAACATGGTAAGAACATCAATAAAAGCCAAGAGGATGAAGTCCTAGAGTCTGTAGGACATCTGCTTCTGATATTCTGTTACATTGATAGAGATTTATGGTTTTGTATAACTTGATGAATATCTAGCAATGGATCATCTTTCTTTGGGGTAGTTCCAGTAAAGGCTAAAAGAGGTTCCTGCAGAATGAAAGCTAAGACCCATGTCCCTGCTGTCACAAGTGGCTTAAATTGGGGTTAGTTTCTCATGTAGTTTCATCTTACTTCAGTTTCTTTCCTACTGATGGGAGTTCCTCCAGGCAAGGATCAGACTTTCTCTAATATCTTCAAGTACTCCATGCATCTGGGGTACAACAAACTAGTAAGTAGGAATAATTATTAGTGGTTAGATAAACATCCAGATCAGTTTATCTTCATGGTAGTTCGCCTGTTAGAACTCATCTTGACTGCTACGAATAGGTTTGGTATTTGGCATTTCAGTTTATGTAGGAGGGGAGAAAACGGCCGTTGCCTGTGAAATGGTTCAGATGTTACTTGCTGTTCTTTCTCAGTGAGTAATAACTCAGCTGAGTGGCATGGTAGGAGTCTCGGGTATGGAACTGATTGAGAGGGAAATTTGTAGTTCCCCTTTTTGGTTATATACCAACATCATTGTGCATGCCCATGCGCTCAGAGGAGGACTAGTTATCTTCCAAACAACGTCGTGCAACCTGGCTTATACTGGTTATATTATAGCTAACAGCTTATACAGTTATAGTTTAACAATATATAATAGTCTTATATTGTTAAAGAACAATCAGAGTTCTTTGTTAAAGGTTAATTTGAAGTTACGAAAATAAATATATCTCACTGTTTTGAGGATGTCTGGAAGATGGCTAAAAATAGTCTTTCAAGGAGTTGTCATGGTTTGGTCCACTGGAGATAGGTGGTTTTCTCTTTGGTAGGTAGTGTGACCTTATCCTGCCAGGGAGTGTAGTTGCACTGAGATAATGAGCAGTGATTTGTCCTAAAACTTTAAGTAGATTAACCTCTGAATTGCAAACTGTTGAGGTGATCGTATTTCTGGCAGGTGATGCAAGTTAGTGGTTCTAGTGGTTCTTTGCAGTTGTATGAGTTGCAATAAATAGAACTTTTTATGGGTGAGGGACTTAATTTCCTCTCTCTACTTGGCTAATAATTTTTAACAGATAATTTAATTTTTTTTGGATAAGGGTATATACACTGAAGTAATGGAAGGCAAAACTGGTGGTGGTATACTTTTCCCTATGGTGTTCACCAGTATAGATTGCATTAGTTTCTGCCGTTTGTGCCCGTTTCTAGTATTTGCTACTGTATTCTTAGCAGTATGAACCTACCTTAGAAATTTGTATCATTAAGCCTATTCCATACTACCCACAGTAGTCGCTACAGTATATGTTGCGTTTATTTTGTTGTGTAGCAGCTCTATGGGGTAGATCATGTTGGAGTTCGCTGGAGGTCATTTCTGTGGAACTATATAACTCCTTTCTGCTAGGGTAGTAAAAGTAGTTTCTCTACTGGGAATGCTTGAACAGGTAAGGTGGGCATTGCCCGACATCTTATTCTTTCTGATCCCAGCAAAGACCCAGGTCCAATATTAACTGATTCTAACTTGTGTTCAGAACCAACACCAGGGGAATGAGCCCCACAACATAGTCAATGTTACAGGTACCAAAATCTTGGAGCAGTTAAAAATGGGAGAGGAACTACAGCTGAACTAAAATGAAACTGACTTTTGTTTGGTGTTTTTGGATGGATTAACAGCTACAAATTTATGAAAATACAATTAGCTACTTTTCACGGTAACGGTTCATTTTTAACATAAAGCTCTCTTTAAAAGCTTCAATAAATGTTTGCAGATTTTATACTTTATACTGCAAAACTGTGCTGTAAGCCTTCAAAGTAATTGAGTAGATCCGATTATGAACTAGGGGTTTGATACAGAAATCTGGAAAAGATTGAAAGGAAAACTATTAATACCTGTTATATATGTAAATATAATAATGCACTAGTATCTATATAATACTATTATATAGTATATATATAAATATTTATACTATGTATCTTAACATATTAATACCTATAATATATATGCATTTGTATATGTGTCTGCATATATTAAAGATTTATGTGTGTATATATAAATTTTCTTCTGCAACTTTTGAGGTCATGGCAACATTTGAGGATCAAGGATCTGATTATTTTTTGTCAGTTGGGAGGATCCTTTTTAGGGGAGGGCCTGTCTGTCTGTATGTGAGAACAGTACTGTCGTTAAGTACTCTGCTCAGTGGTCACCCTTTATATGAACATGCTGTGTGGTTTCCTCTAAGTCATCTGGTATTAGGCCACTTAGAGACAGGACTTGCAGCATTGTTTGGTGATCTAAAGCTGTGGATATGACTCTCTGACCCAGGTAGCATTGTTCTTGTGGCTCATGGTTGTGAAGGTGAATGATTGTGTGGGATAACAGAGGCGTTTCTTAATATAAGCAGAGTCATTCAAATATGTATTTTTCTGACTTAATGGTAAGCTGGGTTGTGCTCATCCAAAGCCCTCCTTCAGCTCCAGATACTGTCAAGATGTGAACCACTGATAGCTGGAACTCTTGATAGTAGTGGTTGAGATGTATCTGAGGTATTTAATGCACAGAGGCAAGTAACTGTCGTTTGTTGCTGGCTGATGGGCTAACAGAACTTGGTGATGGCATGGCTGTGTAGGACTGTCTGTGGTACTTGCATGTACTTTGTCCTCAAGTATTGGTGACAGACAGCATGGCTTCACTAAGGGGAAATCCTGCCTGACCAATTTGGTGGCCTTCTATGATGGGGCTACGGAACTGATGGACAGGGGTAGAGCATTTGATGTCATCTACCTGGATTTGTGCAAAGCGCTTGACACTGTCTCACATGATATCCTTGTCTCTAAGTTGGAGAGACATCAATTTCATAGGTGGACCACTCTTATGGATAAAGAACTGGCTGGATGGCCGCACACAAAGAGTTGTGGTCAATGGGTCAATGTCCAGCTGGAGACCAGTAATGAGCAGTGTCCTTCAGGGATCGGTGTTGATACTGGTCTTGTTCAACATCTTTGTCGTTGACATGGACAGTGTGATTGAACGCACCCTCAGCAAGTTTGCCGATGACACCAAGCTGTGTGGTTGGGTTGATAACGTTGGAGGGAAGGAATGCCATCCAGAGGGACCTTGACACGCTTGTGAGGTGGGCTGATGCCAACCTGATGAAGTTTATCCATGCCAAGTGCAAGGTCCTACACCTGGGTCGGAGCAATCCCAGGCACAGCTACAGATTGGGCAGAGAAGAGATTCAGAGCAGTCCTGCAGAGAAGGACTTGGGGGTTTTGGTTGATGAGAAAATGAACATGAGCCGGCTACAGTGTGCGCTTGCAGCCCAGAAAGCCAACCATATCCTGGGCTGCATCAAAAGGAGCGTGACCAGCAGGTCGAGGGAGGTGATTCTGCCCCTCTCCTCTGCTTTTGTGAGACCTCACTTGGAGTATTGTGCACAGTTGTGGTGTCCTCAACATAAAAAGGACATGGAACTGTTGGAACAAGTCCAGAGGAGGGCCATGAGGATGATCAGGGATCTGGAGCACCTCCCGTATGAAGATAGGCTGAGAAAGTTGGGGCTGTTGAGCCTGGAGAAGAGAAGGCTGCGTGGAGACCTCATAGCATCCTTCCAGTATCTGAAGGGGCCCTATAGGGATGCTGGGGAGGGACTCTTCATGAGGAACTGTAGTGAGAGGAGAAGGGGTAACGGGTTCAAACTTAAACAGGGGAAGTTTAGACTGGATATGAGGAAGAGGCCCTTAACTGTGAGGGTGGTGAGGCACTGGAATGGTTTGGCCAGGGAAGTTGTGAGTGCTCCATCCCTGGTGGTGTTCAAGGCTGGATTGGACACAGCTTTGGGTGGCATGGTTTAGTGTGAGGTGTCCCTGCCCCTGGCAGGGGGGTTGGAACTGGATGATCTTAAGGTCCTTTCCAACCCTAACTATTCTATGATTCTATTCTGTGTGCTCATGGTGGGTCACCATCATTCATGGTGCAGCCGGGTGGTCCTTGCTGGGGAAGTCCTGCTTGTGTCTCGGGTATATTCCTTGGTGTTATTCCTTGAACAAACATTGGCCTTCAAGCCAAAATGCCTGTGCCATGGCTGCATCTTGCTTTGAGGGAAGGTTCAAGCCCAGAAAGGATCACCACAGCCCTGAGGACGTGGCCTGCTCTGCAGGCCAAGTTTCTAGCTCAAGTCACTGTGCAGCCTTTATGAGAGATCCTGGTGAGAATTTGGGCCCATGATATTTAGATATGCCTGTGGTAATATTATCAGCTGCCACCCACCACTCAGCTTCTAAACTGATCCTAAAATAACCTTTGGTAGCATGACACATGTGAAGCTTCCCTCCCCTCCTGTTTAATCTCCTGTACACAGCCTCAGTGTAATGTTTATATGACAGTCGTAAGGAAGGCTTTGTAGGTGTACCCAGGCCTTTTATGAGAGCATGACACAACATCAGTTTCTACATTTATCTCCGTGTTCCTTGACGTTCTCGTCTCTGCCATGCTTTCAGTTTTGAAATGAAGAAAACTGGTGTGGAGCTGCCCTATCTCATTTGACAGGGTGTGAGCTTCCAGTTCCGCAGCTAGCTGAGTGCTCTGTGTCCTTTGTGCGGACACGATTTGGACTTTACGTTTTCTGCCTCCCTTCCCCTCCTGATCTTTCACAAGAAAAACAAACCTCAAATGGATGTTAATGGCTCCATGCATAGATATGTATTTATATATAGACTGCCTGGTTGCTCAGAAGATTTTATTGGCGTAAATTTGGGGTATTTACAAGTGGCAAATTCACTGGTGAGATTATGCAGACCAGACTAAGTAGGCTTTGAAGGGCATTTATAGCACCTTCAAGACAACCAGCCTTTTTGTTTCTCTAGCAAAGGGATTTATATGCATGTGTGTGCATGCATTATATAGATATATATTTACATATATATTTAAAATATAGGTATGTATCTATGCCATTTTTATTTCTCTGAAATACAGAAGTAGCATTAATATTTCTGCTTCTGGTTGTCCATAAACCCCAGCAGTCCTGGAATGATAGGGAAGCTGTCGTGTGACTGCAGTATGGGAATGTCTGTATTTAAGGCTGCTTTTGTAAAGTGATATTCCTAGGTTTTCAGTCAGCCCCCCCTGACGCTCCTAAGGGACTGTAGGTAGCAGTGGGATTTCTCAGATGCTTTGGTTTAACGAGTGGCTTCTCCAGTTGGGTGGTGGAATTCAGCTTCTTGGGCCAACCCTGGTAAAGCTTCGGACTCGCAGTGCTCACAGAGGGCATGCAAGAAATGTAACTTAAAATCCACTTGATTTTCTTTGGCCAAGAGCTTGAGGGGAAAGATGAGAAGGGGAGGAGGGTGGAAGCGTGGATAGTGAGAAAATGCCCTTTTGTAGTAGATTTAAACAAAACAGTATCCAAGAAACACTGGTGGCTTGAAAGCTGTTTGGAGGGTTTGTGTGTTAGAAGTAGTCCCAGCTGAGAGACATTGCTGAGCAGAGTTCAAGCAAGGAGGCCAAAGGTGCAGCATAAATATAGTTTGTCAGACTGTTGCTGAAATAAATGAACATTATTCAGTGGAATAATCATTCCTACGTATATGGCATAAATACAGTCATTGAGTGGTGCCACAAAATACTTAATAGCTTGTAGTCATTGTGCCTTTTGACCTGGAAGGAAAAGAGTGTGATCCTGTTCCAATTTATAATCAATGAGCCTTGCTATTGATCTGTGGGAGACTTTGCGAGTACTGAGAGTGGGGATGGATGATGGCCTATCCTGTTTATTTAACTATGATGGTAGCATAGCACTTGGTTCTCACTTGCCTTGTGATTTTTAATGCACTGTCTTAAATCCAAATGAATGTTTAACAAGGCTGCGCCTAGTAATTTTACAAGTAGCCTTAGGAATTCATTCATTATGTAAAAGCGTTTTGCACAAGAGCTGAACTGCTAGGAGAGGTGGGGAGAAGGTACTGCAGCCTGCCCAGGAGGACATCTTACTTGGCAGAGGAAGAGGGATGACGTTCCTTGTCTGTAGTCCGACTTGCTTTTTAATGTATTTTTATTGCCTAATCAATGTGCAAGAGAAATCCACTCCCTGGTCAACTTAAGCACCACTTAATAGAGAAATAAATGATAAACCCATTATGCTTTGCTGGTAGAGAGCATTTCAGGGTGATTATGGATGCTCTGCTAAATTTTTTTGGCATCTCTTGAGTGAGACTAATTGCCTTCCTTCAGGGTGGCTCCAAAAGTTTCTGTCACATCCTGGCCTTGATAAAGCCAATGGGAGTTTTCCTATGGATTTTTATTTTAATTGTTATTTTAAAGAGGGCCATTGTATACCAGAATTTGTCTCTGGTGTTCTGCTTTCCCTTGAAAGCAGGACCTACTTAGACCGCTGTGTCTGTTTGGTTGGCTCTTGGCATGGAGATATGGATGCTTTCCATGGCTCCAAGTTGAGTTGCTCTGCACTGGAATGCTGGTTTGTTGGGGACTCTGCCAGGGGATGGCTGTACCAGCAAACCCTCAAAGCTGTGATGCCCTTTGGCTGGTCCAGTGCCCTCTGCTCTCTCCAAGCAGCCTGACCTCAGTTGCGGTCCCTCACGTGCCATGGGAGAGTGGTTTCAGCGCAGTGACCCATGCAGAGATGGGACAGGGCTCTGACCACTTGGAAAAGCAGGATCTTTCTTCTTCCAGATCCGGCCTCTTGCCAGCATGGTGCATGCCCTTCACGAGCTAGTGAAGTTAACAATCACAGTGGATATCCATGAGCCCGTTAATGAGGAGTTGGATGAAGGAGCACTTCATCAGACCAGAGCAGGGCAAGCTTTGTTTAATCGGCTTCTCAAGTCTGGTCTCTAGCTATGACAACTGATTCACAATGGAAGCCATCGGGGCAAACTAGGATACAAAAGCCTGAGGATGTATTATTCTGCTTGGCTTTGAGGCTTTGCGCTGGCTTGTGGTGATAGCTGAGACTTATTAAATTACAGAAAGAAGATAATTCCACTTATTAGGTGCTCCGCTCAGTTCCCGCTCACTGCGTAGAGTTTTGGCTGTGCTGTACCCATTGCTGTCTCCAAGGCATCATCAGCACCAATCTCCTTTTATTGCCAGGTCATCAACCTGACACCTGTTTGTCACGGCTGGAGCTGAGCCTGCTTGGTGATAGAGTAGGAAGTCTCCTCTTTTGAGGGATTATGACCTGGGAAAGGTCTTGGTTTGGAAGAGAGAATAGATCTAAAGCACTGAGAAACTTTCAAGTTGTCTTTATAATTTCTTGGATGCTAGTGATGCTTCCTGATAACTATGTGAACTTGCCTGGGTGGACTTGTGGTCCCTGTTTGCTTTTGCAGCTATTCTGGCGATGAGGGGGTCGCGTTGCTCGTATTTCTGCTCTGCTCAGCCCCTTGCCAAGGGAACAGGCTGCGTGCAATTTATAAATAAATATTTATTATTTTAAGTGATGACTGAGAGAGAGGGTATTTCCTGGCTGCGAATGACTCGCTGGAAGAGTTGGAATCTGCTGGCTATGGGGTGCCAGGAGATGCCCATACCTAGAAGTCGTCATTACTTTTTTCCTGCTGTGACCCCTGCCCTTCTCCCACGTGCAAAGCTGTGCCTTGTTCCCATGCCATCTTGACAAAAATAAACATGTTGTTAGGACAGCTCCCCCCCCCAGCCATGCAATTAAGTGGTTGGTTTTTTTGCACAAGGATACAAGTAGTTGCTGCCCATATGCTGCAGATAAGGGTGATAAGGGTCTGGCCTGGAGATGTTGCTCCATACCCGTGGCCTTCAGTGGGACAGGAGTAACGGTTGCAAAACAGGGTTCTGATTCTTGCCACAGCCTTGTCTGCTGCCACCTCTTCGCTGTCCAGCCTGCCTGGGTCAAGCCCTGGGAGCGTGGTGGAGATGCTGTGTTCTGTTTCTGCCCATTAATCTGCCCAGTGATTGGGGCATCAGGATTTCTTTCTTCCGAGCTTGGCATGTGCAAGTCACTGGATGATGGGCTTTTGTGAGAATTGATGACTCCGAGTGGTTTTGGAGTTTCTGCTTGGGTGCTCCTGAGATGTTGGGAAACCCCCCAAGGAAATGACCTGTGGGATTGATGCCAACTGTACTTTCAGAAGTGACCCGAGACACTTGGAGCTGTTCCCGGTGTTCAGAATTGTACTGAAATACCAGCATGATGAAAAAACAAATGTAGAATTGCTAAACGCATGTTGTCCAAAGATTGTGAGCACTGTCGTAACTGCTCCAAAAAACCCCCCAACAAAAAACCCCAGTGGCCCTCTTATGACTTACTTCAGCTGAGCGTCAGGCCATGATGAGTCTGATTTGTCTCTCTATATAAGCTGGGCACCAGAATAAAAAGAGGCAAAAAAAGATGAAAAATGAAGAAGTATTTGTAATTTTGTTGGGGGGCACACAAAAGGCAGTGATGGTATTAGGATAGAAAGTGTAACCAGAGAAAGCACAGAGAAAAACGTATTTCTTTTGTTCAGGGCATTGACTTATATCTGATTTAAATGTTAGTGTAGAGAAACAGAATGATGTTTTTCAAGTTCCAGTAAGGTTTTAGTGTATCTGCTTTCTATCTGTGCAGAATTTCCCCATGCCAGCTCCAGGAGGGGAATATTTTATATACCATTACTTTAACTACTTTTTGATCTGAACTTAATCATCATCTTTTACAATGTTTAGGTTAAGAGGATTTTATGGTGTTGGCTTTGAAAATCTTTAGTCACTGGTATCTTTGCTCATTAAGTACATTTTAATTTTTAAACCAAGGTTTCTATTTAAATGTTAGTTTCTTTTGGTAGAGATCTTTCTCTAATTATGAAAAGGCTTCCTACATTTTCAGCCAGCTAGCTGGATTTTTTCAGTTAAATGATGTACAGCAACTAGCATTGTGTGTTAGAATACAGTTTGAGACAAAATGATACTGTGGAAAATCTGTTAGGAAATTATTTTTCTTTCTCTTCCTCTAAACCAGAAGGGATAAGAGGAAAACTATTTAGAAGGATTGATCACATTCATAGTTAATAGTATAGATACTGATGTACATGGCTGTTTGAAGTTGTCAATGCCATGTCCCAGATAACCCTGTGTTTGTGAAGGGACCAGAAAAACATGAACGTGGCATTAGATTTACTTGGCCCTAAGGAAATAATGTTTCTTTTAATGTGAAACAAGCTTTCTTTCACACTGAACAGATTTGGAGAGACAAATTATGTCTTGTCTAATTGGTAAAACCAGCCCTCCAAGAAATGCATGGTATTTTCAAACCCGGAATGCATGACTTTGCCTGCAAATATTTTGAACGTTATTATGTGAGCTAGATGCTGAAGCATGTCACTGACTCGTGGGTGTTCTTCCCTATCTCTGCTAATACATTGAAATCTGAAGCTAAAGCTTTCTGGTGCTGGCTGCCCAAGTTGGGAAGCTCAAGGCTTCATCTTCAGTGACTCTCAGCTTTTTGCAATTGCCTCTGTAGATGCTGGTGGGTTTGTGGATGTGGCACCCATCAGAAAATAGTCTCCTTTTAGAAGCCATCTAGACCTGCCTCTCTGCTTGGGTTTGAAAGGCCTGCAAGGCCAGGGTGGCTTGCACCTGCTTGTTAGGCTGCTGTGTTATGAATTTGGAAATCAGTGCATACATGTGAAAGGTGTTTCCAAAGTGCTGCTGCGTCTTGGAAAATGCAGTTCAAACCCCATCCTTCAGCAGGTTGGCATTAGCCGAGGTGTAGCTGGAGGGCAGAGGAGCTTGCACCATCCAGCTCTGCTCTGGGCTTCTTCTTCCAGTGTGCTTGCTGGGCAATAGGATGGTTTTGTGTCAACTGAGTTCCAGCTTTTTTCTGGTGAGTATTTGTCGATTGAAATTGAAGGATTGTAAGCACAATTCATCTTAGAGTACAGGGAGCAGTGGGTGCGAGCAGCACTGACTGGGACCAGACATTGACATACGGGCCGTCATCAAACTAATTGTTGTTTGAATTACCTGTTATGATCCGATGACAAATCTGCTTCACTCCTGCCACTGGAGCAGAAAATGTAGCTTGAATTGGCGTGATGTTAGCAAGTGTAAACTGTACTTCAACAAGATGGATAAACCCAATTATGGGGCAGACCTGGAGAGAGAAAATCCATTTAAATCTCGTAATGTTAAGCAGAGCTGTGTTTAATTCATTTGGACCAATTTGGGAATGATGTATGAGTGTTGGTGAACATTAGTCAAAGGGAGAAGGGCCAGGGAAAAAGATGCAGTGCTTGGGCAGGATGGCAGAGGAGAGCTGCACCGTCTCAGCAGTTAACACTAATGGCAGGGGAAGGCTAAAATGACAAAAAGATGTACTAACTGCTCCTATGAGAACAGCCCAGTGTAAATGAACCAATAAGGGAAACATATGGAGCAGAAAGAAGGTGTAGTATTTTTCTTAAAACTATTGATCTTTCCAGTTGAGAAGGGAATATATATAAATTGAAAGCAGCATTTTATTTTTTACCACTCTTTTTACTGACTGCCACAGAAAGTGTGAGAGATTTTTTGGTATTATCTTTTTCCCCCCGACTTCTTGGTCTTTTAAACAGATTTGTCAAACCGCAAGGGAGGAGGCAAGATGTTTTTCTTTTAATTTTTTTGTGAACAAAGGGTAGGGATTGATCACTTCCTCACAGTTGTTCTTAATGCTGATTGCTGTGTGGGATGGATTTAATGTGTGCTTATTCAGAGGTTTTCCAGCTATGGCTTTCCCTATTTTAAAAGAAAATTAAGCACTGTGTTGTGCAGGCAGATTGATTGACATATTCCAGAGGATGTGGATGTTGTACAATAATGGCCTAAGAAGCTGTCACTGCTTATTTACTGATTTAATACCTAAAATGTGTGTGCTTGGCAGTTGTCAAATGCCGAGGAAGATGCAAGCGAACAATCTCGCGAAGGAATTGCTTTGGCAAGACGGAGGGGTTGAACAATGAACATACTTAGCTCTGTTGTTTGTGGTCTTCAGTGGGTTCCAGCAAAGCTAACCTGCATGCACATGTTCTGCCTCATTTTCTTGGGGGAAAAAAAATCATCTTGTGTTACTCATTTAAGGCCCTTTCCACGAAACTTAAAGTAGTGAATAAAGAGGCAGCAATCTTATCTGCATCTCTTTGCCTGTGCATGCCTCGCTGTGTATCTGTGTACTTCCCTTTCATTGTCACAGCACTCTGCTCTACTCTTGCAACTCCTCTTAGCAACTGACACGGTGACAGCAACCTGTCCCAAGGTATGGGTCATGGAGTTTGGCTGCTGAGATCAGATGGTCACTTTGTGACATTTGTAAAGGCTGCTAAAGCTGGAGTGAAGCAAGCAAAATAACCCACTGCTGATCTGTAGTATTAAGGAAATCCCTCATTTCTGTTACACCTGGAAGCTGTCTGCAATAACAAAAGTGATTCTGTAGGACTTAATCTAAAGTACAAGGAAAAGAGACGGTGTTCATTTTCAGTCACCTGTATTTCAAAGCAGATTAATTTTGGAAGGCATGATTTCATTTTGATAACTGTTAAATTCAAGCTATATATAGGTTTTTTATATATATTTATATATATTAAAACTTTTTCAAACAATTTTATTTTTGTACTTGGGACTCTGAAAGAATAGCCCTTCATCCTCATGAAGAGAGATCTGTCAGCCTGTTTGGGAAGGCAGGTAGACCCTGTTCCTGTCTTGTCCTGATCAAAGTCCATTTAGCCTCTATGAGAACAAGTTGAGAGAGGCTTGCTTTGATGGGATCAGAGAGACCTAGTTCCAAGTTGTTTAAAAGGCCTTAGGTTTAGTGCATATGTCCATTGCATCACGAGGATGTAGTGGTGTTGGCAAAGGCGTGTTCTACTCATTTTCTTGGATGTAGCTATGTGGTTATGGAGAAGGACCTGTATGAGCTGTTACACCAAGGTATACCAGTATTAAATTAAGAGGGTCTGCACGTAGGTAGGTCCTTCAGGAGAGCCTGGAAGAATGTGTATTAAAATGGCAATGTATAGCATGCTGCGAGTGTCACACGAGCTGGTTTCTGGCACTGTCACTGTGGGCGAGCCCCGTCACTCACCCCTCCCCTTGCCGCGGGATCAGCAGGGACAACTAAAAAGCTCTGGGGACTTCATGGTAGCTACTCTTACATTGTCAACACTTCCTCTTCTAATCCCTGCTCTGAGAATAACCAAATATTCAGACTTAGCAACTGTTTTTCCTGCCTAGTAACTTCATCTCCCACAATGTCTGCCTTTGAGAATGTGTCTGGATTGCCCAGTGAACCGCTCTGTGTGTGTCTGTGGTGTCTTTTTCCCCCCTTGTGGGTCATTCTTTTTTTAAGTCCAAAAAACCTGGCCCTCCAGCTGCTATGCTTTAGAATTGCTTAATACTTTTATTTAATTATAATATTGTTTTTACTTAACTTTTGTTTTATTTTTTTAAAACTTGAAGTGCAAACAAGAGCAACTGAGAGCCTTTTGGCATCTTGAGATGTATGCGCATTGCACAGGAGCATTGGGTTTATGCTTAATTAAAAGGTCACTGTTTGTTGAATGAGGTGACCGTCTGCTGGGTCCTAGATGCTGACATAGGATTAACTCTTAATTTGAGAGACTACAGATCATATTGAATGTGTATATTACAGGGGTGTAATACATATCCTGCAACTGTCCCTTAAGAAACATCATTCAACTGATAAGGATCTTGGACGTAGTGGTGTTTAAAATGAGAGGAAGGATGCAGAAGCTGTTGAACCCAAGGGTTGAAGTGACTCTTGAATATTACAGACTATTTGTCCTTTAGGCTGATTGCCTCTGCCTCAGTTTGCGTATCCATTGAATAGGATGAAAGATAAGTAAAACTGCTTACTTAATGCTTAACCCTGAGGCAAAAGGTCATATTCTCCATATTTTGGAAAACGGCCTGTCTTGAGGTGGAAAAGACTTTGGAAGAGTGGGGTTAAAGTAAATAAGAGCTGGATAAAATGAAAGAACTAGGTTCAGTTTTTCAGATTTATTTTAAATATTCCCTGTCTCCAAAGGTGTTTTTTGCCCTCCTTTTTTATTGTGTTTCTCCTTTTGACTTCGTAACAAAATCCTATGTTAAAACATAAGCTGCTGATTGATTATGCCAGCTGACAGTTTGTCAGGATGGGAGCTGTGTATTTGGACTTCTCTTTCTTTTCTCTCCTACCAGATGCTGATTGTATTCAATAATTATTTATATGAAAGAATTTTCATTATGGTGTTGTGGTTTCGTGTTCTCAGAAGCGTTTGGAAGGGGGTAGCCACATTGCATGACGCATCTCAGGCTTTGTTTCTCCCTGACCACAGGCACATTTTATTTTATTCTCTTTCCTCATGAAGCTTGATCAAAAATTGCCTTGATTCTAGCAATCTTGTGGAGTCCCACTCCAATTCAGTAGGGCTATAACCTGCTGGATATTTTGAGGTTGTAAAATGCAGTTTTACTAAAGAATGATCCCCTCCCCCTGCTGCCATAGTTTATCCTTGCTACAGTGCTCTATGGTCCAACCAGAAATTAAAAGGAAATGAATACATAACATTTGGGCCTTATACACAATTTAGGACTTAGCTTGTTGCACTTAGAATCCTGTGAGAGACTGTGCTCACACAAAATACTTGTCCTTGAGATAGGTCTTGGGATTTAATCAGGTTCTACTGTTTCTAAGAGCTGTTTCAGTACAGACTGCAGATCTTGCTGTGTTGGCCAACCTCTTGTAATTTTTAGATGTTAAACTCTCCTTTTTGTAGCAATATAATATGTTTATTTTCAAATGTGATGAACTATTACCCTAGCAAATCAGCTTTTATAGAGCTGCCTGTAACCAAATCTCAGCAACAGGGCTGTGAATTTTACCTCAATAATGTGTGAACTTCAAAGTCTATCTGGAAATGTGTGATGCTATGATTATTACTATTTTTTTTCCCCTAACAAGAAACAAAGAGAAATGCAAAAGCGAAAGAACACCCTAATATCACAACAGAGAATCATATAATGGTTTGAATTGGAAGGGACCTTAAAGATCATCTAGGTCCAACCCTCCATGCCAGAGAATAGAATAGCAAGTAGTTCTAACAGCAGTATCAGCCTTCATTTGCTGCTCATATTGAGTATTTTCCCATCTTCTGACTTTTCTGGTAAATGGTATATTTAAAAGTGTAGAAGAAAAACACGTTCTGAGCATATGGGGTAGACAGTAATGCTGGGGTAGCCTTGCTGGAAACTTAATGCTTAATTCTGGGGGAAAAGTTCAAGCTGGGTAGCATCTGTATATTAAGGAAACTTTTTGCATGTGTCATGTTTGACGATATTTGCGTGTTGTATTATGTATGTATTGATTTATTTTTTTCTATGCTATTCTGCGGTTAGAATGATTGAAGTCTGTGTTATGGGTTGGTTTTGGGTTTTTTTTTTTTTTTTTTCAATCAGTATGCAAAATATTGGTTGCATTGGTGTGTGAACTGAGGGGAACCAAACGAATTGGTTTACTGTCAAAAACCACATGCAAAGTACATAGGATTTTGATTTCTGCTTTAGTGGTTCTGTTATCATTGTTACTTACAGCGAGAGTGGCTTTTTATCTCTGAGTTTGTGCTCTTTAGCCTACTTTGCAATCGAGTTCTTGGTTTTGTGGTTTTTATCAGCAGTGTTCAGCCTAACTTATACAGTTCTTAATTTTGCTGTTTGCAAGTCCCATTGCTAGCTTGATCTTTGAGCTAGATAAGTAGAAAGAATGCTTGAGAATTACTGTAGGGTAAAATTCCTTCCCTTGACCATGACATGAACTGGATGGAGGGTGAACATCTCCCTTTCAGAAAAGCTATCTAAGGACAGGTCTGACTTCAAGACTCTCGAGGAGCCTGAAATAGGTGAAGGAGCTGTTTCTCAGAATTCTGTGCACATCTAATATCTTACAGAATCAGGTTTTATGATTTTTTAAGAAGAACTTGTATTAAAAGTTAAATATTTCTTTTAATTAAGAGACTCTTTGAATGTTACTTTCACTAATGCTTTAGCTTCATGTGGCCTATACAAAATACATATTGAATTTCCCAGCTGAAGGTTGATGAATGAAAGTTTGGAAACTAAAGAATTGGTGCTTTTTTAATCTACCAAGCATAAAAGCTCTTGTGTTTTTGTATGTTTAAGAGCAGTGGAAACCTGCTCTTGAAGGTGAAAGTTAATAATGTTGGGGTTTTTTTTCCTAGCGTCATGGTCCTAAGATCTTGTACTGTTAAAGAAACATCAAATACTGTCAGCCATATGGTAGAATTGAGAAATAGCAATTGGTTGCTCCCATCAATAACCTTGGGAAAGTCAGTAGAGGTGGAAGATTTTTGCATCCAAAAGAAAGCAGAAGCTGGATCTATTGTACTGTGTTCAGTCACTACTTCCCTCCACCCCCTCAAACACTATGCATGATCTTTCCTAATAACAGACTGGCTTTTGAAGGGTGCTGTTTCACTGTATATCTCTAATTTCATTAAACACTTTACACTATTGTGTTGAGAACTAAAGCTATCAATAAATTATTTGTAATATAGAGAACTAGTGGTGCTTTCTAGTTTAACCTGCAGTGTCACTGTAAACACCTTCTAGAAGGCTTTGTTTTCTGCTCAGCACCTTCCTGAAGAGTAGAGGAGGCTTTCTATATCTAATGCACAACTGAATCACGTCCAGCAAAGCTGGATGATTCTGGAAAGGATGTGATTTCTTGAAAACATGCTGGAGTGATCAAGGTGGCCTGTGTATGGTTGGGGCCCATGGGTTGGGGTGCTGGAGGCTACACTCTGACATAATTTATCTCCCTGGGGTTGGAAAACAAAAGGCTGCACAGCAAACGAGCACCGGAATGATTCATCTTAGTGATAGGCATGAAATTAGTGGCAGCAAGAAGAGGAAATTTGTTGCCTGTTTTATGCTGTTTTGCTGCATGCCCGTTTCCTTTGACTGCAATTCTCTCCTCCTTGAAGATCTTACTTTCACTTTGCAGCTTGCTGTGCTCTGTGGGCATCAGGACCATAGTCTGATGGTGATGTAGTATCGCTTTCACGAGAGTGGGGGTACAGTTTATAGGCACAGTAAACACCTTCTGATGGTTCATTCTAGTTAATAAGCATATAACCCTCTGTGTGCTGTAGAAGGTGATTTTACTTGATCTTTTGTGATTAGTGGTGAGAAATGGAGCTTTATATCTACAAACCCATTTTATAAATTGCAGGCTATATTTAATTTGCATTATGCACCTATGGCCACTTCATCTACACTCCTCTCGCTAATCCGTCTCCCTGGGACTCCACTGCTCCAAACAGCTCAGTGTCTTCAGCCAACATTTACAGATTAATAAGTCTGCCAGGGAAGCATTCCCTCCTTATCTGTCTGTCTGTGGCAATACCCCCAAATGTTAACTCTGACCACAAGCCCAAGATGAGCAATTTTTGTCTCAGCTGCTGGCAGCTCTTCCCATAGCTGAAAGTGCCATGATTTCTGAAACCTGATGCTTCATCCTTCACTACTAGAAGCAGGAGTTTAATTCCCCTGGCGAGGGGAGGGACCCAGCTTCCCAGCAGAACAAAGTCAGCTGATTGGTTTGTCTTGTTATTTCATAGTCACCAGGCTTGGGAAGGCTGGAGGTTTGGTGTATGGAAGTACTCAAGTTGCGTTGTAGGAAGTTCCTGGGATGCTTGCTCAAGGACACTTGTTTTAACTGGGACAAGGATCAGTCTTTGGGGTGGAGATCCAGGAAACTGGTTTTCTGTGTTCCCTAGTTCTCTGTTACCCACGCAGAGAGGCAACATGTTATTTAGCATCTATGCTGCATTTCACAGGTCTCTCATTTAAACAGTTTCCCTTTTCCGTGCCTCCCTCCTTCACTCCCCATCTGTTTTTTGGGCAGGGTCAGTCTTTCTCACTCTGGTGTTTGTACAGTACCTAGCACAAAAGGACTCTGTTCTCTGGTGGTGCCTTTGGGCGCTGCTGTTAGACAAATAAAAGGGTATAAAGTTTGCATCAAACTTTTTTGCAACCTGTCTTGCACAACGAGGTGCCTGTGCCAATCTGTACAATGCAGCGATGTCTCAAATGCTGGATGATGCTGTGTGAAGGATTCATTCTGATTTTGTGATCTGTAAGTAATGCTGTCAGACTCTCTGGATTGCAGATTTAAGCAGAGTTATAAACCCTGCCTCCGTACTGTCACTTTGTGAACAGATATGGCTCCTACAAAAGCAACCATACAAATGCAACAATAGCAGTCATGTTATATATAGGTTAATTAAATCAAACCTGAATATTTTATGGACTAATTCCTGAAATTTTTGTTGGTCTGGGATTAGAGGAAAAATCCTTTTTTTTTTTTTTTCCTCCTTTTTCTTCTTTATTTCTTTCAAATTGCTTCCCTGAGCAGGAAGAAAGGTACTATTTAGAATAAATGTCTCTGGATAGAAGGTCAGATTCCCTAGAAATAATGTGAAATACCTCTGTGTGGATGTGTCTTTGCCCCTTAAGGAGATGGTGAATTGAACTTTTATTTTTAATGGATGACCCAGAATCTGAAGGAAGTAAGTCTCAGATCAAAAAGGCTCAGGCTAATTTTGACATGGAACTAGATATAGTTGTGCCTTTCCTAACTGAAGATAGAAGTTGACCCTCTTTAGCTCAAGGCCTTTATAAACTTGTCCCAAGGTTTGGGCTTTGTTAAATGTTCTTCCACGTGCTATGAATGGGTGTGGAGGGGAGACATTGTATAGTCCTGCAGCTTTGTTGCAAGCTTTTGGTTTCATTCTGTGGTAGGTGCCATGTCTGTTTCAGAGGTGGTCAGAGGAAATATGTGGATAGATGAAGGAAACGAATGGAGAAGGAGTTATGTGGAGACATCTCTCCCATACTCTACTGGTTATTTATTATTTTCCCTTTGATTGTTTGCTGGATCTTATTTCAGCTATGCAGGAAGTTACACAAAATGGTGAATGGAGCCAAGTTATGTATTGTGTCTGCCTCAACCATCCTTCTCCTTCCCTCCCCTTCACACTTCGTGTTTGCTGGCTGTTTAATATATGTAAAATGGAGATAAGATTTTGCAGTTAATTGTTGGAGCTTAATAATACTTGGGACTTGATTAAACTAATTTAAACTGAACGGATATAAAATGGCATGGAGAGCCAGGCATCTTCCCATGTTCATCTGGTTGAAGTCCCAAGACCTTTCCAACCTCCCTGGGGGAACAGCCTGAGGTGGTACTGATTGTATTTTATGGGTAGGGAAAGCAGTTGAGTTGATCGAAGTCTTGAAATGAGCTGATGTGGACAGACTAAAATGCTAAAGACAAGAAGCTGAATATGGATTTTTGCTTCCATTTATCCCATAGAGATTTATGGTCGTCAAAGGTGGGACCACCTCCTTGGTGGCTTCATAGCTTGTGCCCAGACCCTGTCTGTTAGTATTGCTTTCCTCAGCTGGTGATGTACAGGGCAGGGGGCTGGGAGAGCCTGAAGCCGCCACACAGCTGGAGTCTGTTAGTGCTGAGAAGTTGAGTATTCGCATGTTTGAAGTATGCAGCGCCTCTGGGACATGTGTGAGGCAATGCTGTTTACTTGTATCTACTTGCTTTCCTGGATAAAACTGCATAGTGTAAGTTTGCATCTGAGGCCACCTCTGTTATTCCTGGGTAGTCTTCAAAAACATCTTTAGGCATTGAAAAGCTCCTTCCCTTGCCCATGATCTCCTTGGTGGAGCACTGCTGACCAGATGAGTGTTATGACTTAGGCCCTGATCTGCACTTAATAGGGCTGCTGGGGCTGGTCAGTAGGCACTAGAAGGGTGTTTTGTTGTACTCACTTATACTCTCAGCCAAGAAAAATTTATGCAGGTATTGTACTTGATAATAAGCATCATCAGCTTGGTGTTTCTGCAAGTACCTTGAGGAGCAGGAATATAAAACAACATTACAGCTCTTGAGAAGCCCCTGCTACATCCCCTTCCAGTAATTGGAAGAGCTACCTATCATCTTAATCAGTGTACTCCAGCTTGGAGTCCACTAAAAATGATTTAATTTAACCAGAGTAAAACAAAGCTTACTGGAACTACCAGTTGATTGGGTGTTTGCTTCCAGACTAGTATTTTAGCTGATCTGATTTGCTCAAGCCCCATGATAGCTGCAATGTGTTTCCTTTTTCTTCCTTTTCCTTTTCTTCCTAACACTACAAAGCTTCCTCAAGAGTAGTCCTCTTGACACCAAGGCTGCAAATGCCACTGTGGGCACCTGGAGTAATACTCAGCTTTATCTTATGCGGAGCTGTGGCTTTCTCCTGGAGAAGAGCTTTCATATGTGTAGCACAGACTGCATTGTGTTCCCTCCCAGAAGTACCTGGCTAGGGCACTCCATTGTTTTGTGGGAGTAAGTCTCCTTGTTGGGAGGTGTTGCTGCCAAGGGTTTAGTGAGTGTCTGGTGTAGTTTGAACTTTGTCTAAGAGTTGCCTCTGTGTTTCCCCTTTAGATAAGATTTTTGATTAGAAGTCATATCTTAAGCTGATTTTTTGGTTTTTTTTTCCCTTTGAATTGTGTTAGACTCCTTTTATGAATGATTTCAGAGCACACAGAAAATGTACTGCCTGTTGCATGTGCCTTTTTATAATGCACATATATTATATTCATGTTGTTGTTGGGATCAGTTTCTGTTAACTTCAGGTGAGAAGCCTCATTGTCCTCTTTTCCTTGGTAATCAAAAGCAGTTTGAAAGTACCACAATTCCTTGAATTGGCTTTCCAGTGTGAGCCCCTTAGTATGAATAAATAGATAGATAGGAAGCAATGTTTGTTTTCAGACTAAATCTCAGATGTGAAGATGAGAAAGTCTGAAAACCAGACAGAATAAACCCCCAAACAAGAATCCTGTCAGAACAGTGATGGTACGGAACTAATCGATGGACATATTTTTATTATTGAATTGGTAGAGCGGGAGAAAACCCCTTTTATTTTGCCTACTTTGATGTTTCATCTGAGGCTATAACTGTTCCTCTCCCAGTCTGTCCATATGTGGTTCCTCAAATGGGTGGGTGCTTCTCTTCCCTCCCCTGCTCCTGCCCTTCTGAATTGTGAATGTTGATTTGGGCAGTTTATTCCCCATTGAGATCCAGCAATTGTTCGAATTGAAATGGTTATTGTAAGTGGGTTTGTGTGGGTGTTTC
This sequence comes from Ara ararauna, assembly GCA_028858755.1. Lineage (NCBI taxonomy): Eukaryota > Metazoa > Chordata > Aves > Psittaciformes > Psittacidae > Ara > Ara ararauna. The sequence continues at coordinate 80,529,544 of CM054381.1, forward strand.
TTTTTCTTCCCCTTCCCTCTCTCAATGTTGGGACAGCCTGTGCAATGGGTTTCATGAAGTCAACAGCTGAATCTTTTCAACTGCACCCTCTTGTCCGTTGCTTTTTCTTTTTCCCTCCTACTTTGGCTGCAGTCTGCTGGAGGGGTGGAAAATGAGTTTGGCACCCACATGGTAGAGATCACTGATTAGTTCCTAAAGATGCAGCTAGTTGATTGCTTGCAGAGATGATGTAAGCTGTTGCTCTGGGGTACATCAGGTTGGATTTCTCATGCTTTATCTTATAAAGCCTGAATTAACAGCTGGTTTGGTTTGAGTTCTCTGGGATCTGACTGAAGGATTACAGTCCGTTCTCAAGTGAGTCAATCTAGTTTAATTTATTTCAGGTCTATCAGAAAAGATCAATCAAAGCTCTTTTGAAAGTAAAGCTGTAATCAGTCTGTGTACTTACATGTCACTGTTGTTGTATTTGCTTCTCTGGTGGAAAAATGTTCAGACTGCAGTTAAGACTATTACAGTGACATATACATATATATTTTTTGTGTATATATATATTTAAAATACAACTAGATTTTTTAGATGGTTATTTGTGTTTTGAGAGCTGTTGTAGCCTGCATATATGTAAAACCAAGTCTGCTCATGGTTTCTTTTTTTTTGTGTGAATCCTTGAACTTGAAACTATGCTTGAATTGGGGAGGATCGTGGTTTAGTGGTTTAAAAAATACATGTAGGAGTTGGGAATCCAGATTCCTCTGCTGATTGCTAGACCTAAGACATGACCTCAGGCATCTTGTTTAATTGCTGTTTGTCTCAGTTTCCCCGTTTGTACAATAGCAACAAGAGCCTTCAAACCTGATCTAGACATAAAGTAGCCTGTGTTTACATAAGGGTGCGATTTGGAAATCAGCATATTCAACTGAGTGCAACTCTGTACATTTTCTTAAATCAGTGGTCTCTATTGTCTTAATGCGTGTAGAGCTGGAAATGACAGTGTAGCTAATGCTAAACTGCGTTTTTGTGTCAATAGACTAGCTAATCAGATTTTAGAGAGCCAGGTTGCTGCAGCCTCAGGAGACGAAGCATTGAACTAGTATAAAACCTCTCTACCAGTTTGTGGTGTTTGAAATCTTTTGGAGCCTAAGCCTCCCAGCAGACTCATGCCAGATCAGGTATCAGCTGGCCTGGTGCTGACATAAACTCCATACCATGGTCTCTTGTTAATTTGACAAGAGCATAATTGAGTGCCCACACCCTAACCGGGTAAGATGCTGGATGATCTGGTACTGCAGAGTTGTGATAAACATTGTGGAAACATGGCCTGATTTTAGCAATTGCACAAGAGTTTGTCTGAGGTTTTATTCCAGAACTGATTTTTAAGGTGCTCATTTCTGCATGTAGTCAAGGTAGGCGCATGCATAAAGAATTAGAAAAATGTACTACCAAGGCCTCAGCCAGTGATTGCTCGCTTCAGTTCTGTGTTTCTTTCATTGCATGGACTGAGTGTGAAGTTGGTCGTTTAATGGCATGTTAGCCTGGTCTCCCTGAATCCCATTCAGGTGTTTGCCAGACCTTTGGGAAGGAAGGGGTGGCTCTGTTGGTCCCTGGTGTTATGCAGCATTAGATGTGCTTCGCCAGTGGAGAAACCCCATTAAAGAATAAAAAATCACCACCAGTCCCCTAGTACCTCCCACTGACCTCCATGAGAGTTTAAGAGGGGCTAGTGGAAGTGAGACATTATGAAGCAGTGCTTTACAAAATAGAGTGCATGTCTTGCGGATGTCTTCAGCAGGAGAGAGTTTTGCATGGCCAACTGTTTTAATACTTGGTGCATTCTCTTTCAAGCAGAGATTATCTTGGACATTTTTGTGATTGAGCATGCCATTTCTTGTTCAGTTTTTACCTCTCCCCTGCTTCAGGTTTAAAGAAAAAATAAAATAAGAAAGGTCAAATTGCATATTAAGCTGGTAGATTCTTGCACACACTTGCAAATTCAGCTCCCTCATGTTGTTCGTATCTTCTTTCATGTAGCCATGAGTTAGAAATACTTGACTTTTTTTCAGCTGTTATAAGTTGGTCTTTTGAGTATACTGAACTACTAATGGCAGTTCTGGTGGGCACCTTTGTAATGGGTGCATCCGAGAGAGCTGTGCCTGTTTCTGGTCCATGGAACAAATCTCTGCTATGGCCTGTTTGGGTCCTTGCTTAAGAAAAGCTTCCACATATATTCTAAATACCAGAAATAAATGGCTTAAGTTCCTTTTACCATCCGTTTGAATCTTTTTGTTCCAGTCTACTTGCCAGCCACCAAGCAATTCTCCTACCTGACTGAGTGAAATGACTGCCACTCCTCTTGCAGATAGGGTATTTTTAAGATCTTCCCTCCACTTCTTTTAAAAGCCAACTGTTCTGCTGGCAGCTGCTCTTCCATGTAGAGACTTAAAAAAGGGGCAGCAGCCAGACACTTGCAGGCTCAATATGGGATTCCTTAGGTGGCTTAGTGTAACTTAGTGTTCGCCATACCGAGACGGATAAATCAGAGGGCCAGTTGCTGTATCACTAGATGATAGAATTGAGCAGTGATGAGGCTGAATCCTCTTGGATGAGTTATGGCTGTCCTTGGAGAATTTTGTACTCCTTTTGGAGATGCATTCAGGTGTGTTCTTGCACCCGAGCCTTACTCTTGGGAGTGTGATTACTAGTGTGATGATGATTTCCAGTAGATGGTTATTTTTCTCTCAAATAATAGGGTTTATCAGATGTTTGAGGTGTGAAGACTCTATCTACTTTGTTGGCAAATTGAAGACTACGACAGTGCTTATCAATGTATATTTTCCACTCTTTTTAAAAGTAAACTAACAATTAATGAGTAACTTCCCATCCTGGTTAACAAACTCCTCGTGTAATGCCTCTTAGTGAAGTGTCTGCCTTTAAAAGCCAAGTTGCTGGGGTTGCCTCCTTTTGATCCTCTGCTAAACCTGGACCTTTCGTAATCCCACCCCCCATCCCTGCTGCTGTTACCTGGGTAAAATAAAATATACAACACAAAAAGCAAGAAAGGAGGTTCAGAGTAAATGCTAATAATTGTGCATGTAATGTAATTGGAAGCATTTCATTGACATGCTTATGTGAGCTGCTTCTTCATCTTAGTGCTTGAATGTACCACTAGACTTGCATTTAGCTTCTTGTGGCTGCTCTTTGATGCAGGTAGGCCATATTCTAAATAGGCTTGTTGCTATGGTGAAAATAGGAGTCCTTGTCTGCTGAGTGTAACCTTTCCTACTTTCCTGGACATTGTAATATTCTTCCCCCCCTCCATTCTTCTCTTTGAATATGCAATAGTAGAACAGAATCGTGTTGTCTTTTAGGGGAAGGAATTTCAGTCAATGAGTTAGGTTGGAGGACAGCACTTTCAAGGTGTCTTCAAAAAGTTGTGGGTGTTTTTTTCAGGGGAGAGATTGGAAATCCCTTTTGTGATGACTCAGTAGTGCGGGCTTCTTCTCCCCCTGTGTGTTTGGGGAGAGAGATGAAAAAGCTTTCCCCTGCTCTTTCCATTACCTGGCTTCTCAGTTATTTTCACAAGGTTAATGCATTGTGCTCAGAGTTTGCATTGTTGTGCCAATGAAACTTTAATAATGATGATAAGATTGACATGAGCACAGCCAGAAGATGAATCTTTGGGATTTAGTTGAGAAAGGAAGGTGCGTGTTTGTCAGCTGCCTGCAAGGTCCAAGGACTGCCGAGGCTCATTTCAAAGGCTTCAGGGAAGGGAGTGCTCTTCAGGGCTGATGGCTATAAAAGCTGGGGATGGCTGCGCCTGTCCATTAATCTGTTGAACTCATTGTTCTCTGTGTCCCTGTTTTATTTTGTTATTATGCTGCATTTTGTGCTGAAGGAACTGGAAAAATCAAGTGTGACTTAAGGGCTTTGTGAGGCAGCAAGCCCTTAAGGAGAAGGGAGATAAAAAAAGGGTGAGACTCTTCTTTCCGCTGCTCTGCTGTCAAGGACAGCGCTGGCTGCAGTCGACCCCCAGCACACCTTATGTGCATGTATTCCTGGGGCAGGATCTTGGGGAGGATGGATGCTGAAACAGCTGGGGCTCGCTCTGTCTTAGTCTACATGTGGGCTGTGGTGACTGCGCTCTCCCACCCTAGCCCTGTCCCTGTCTCCGTTGGGAGCTGGCATGGGGGACCACAGCTCAGCCAGAAACCCGCTGCTGAGAAGCTGTAGCTTTTGGCTGCTGGCTTTCTGCTGAGGGTTTCCTCTTGAGGTTTGAAATAACCTACTCCCCACACCGTCTACCTTCTCTTCAACTTCCCAGCAGTGAATCTGTTTCTCATTTAAAGTGCTTTTTTCATAACTACTCTGAAGCCCTGGAAGTGGGAAAACTGACTGTACTTAAATCAAGTTCAGTTCTTTCCTCCCTGTGACCTCTGTTAGTGTGTTTTAAATGAAGATGATTATTATTAAAAAGAAGCTGTGTCATCCTTGTGCTGTTCTAAGGAAGTTTCATTGTAGTTGAAAATAAAACCAAGGGGGAGGGTGCAGAAAATACCATGAACCTAATTTTAGGGGGTCTAAATTACAGAAGTTTGTATTTTTCTCCCCTGAAGTGCTTTTTAGGAGCATTCCGTTATGCCCTGGCCTTGTGCAGAAGGGGTTTAATTCCTTCTTTGTGTTGACCTGAAAAAGCACCAAGGCATTGTAAGCATAGGGTGGAATCAGAAGAGTGAGAGGGCTGTGACAAGGTTATGTTTGCTGCTGTTGAATGAAGCAAACCACAGAAAAATAAATATCATGTGTGGGAGAAAGACCTGTCCCTTCACCATCAACTAGTCTCTGTTGATGTGGACTTCTATCTGCTTTTATTTTTCCTACCCCTGTTATTATCAGTGTATGGGCAAAAAACCTTCAGCAGACTGTTGGTTTCTTCCATTTTGTTTTCTTGGTCGTCCAAGAGTATTTTTCCAGCATGATGTTGTCAGAGAGTGAGCTTCTGTCTGAATAAGGTCCCTGTTTGCCCTAGCATGGCTCTACCCATCACCAGGGGTCCAGATACCACCATGCAGAGTATGGAGGAATTGTGTCTGGGATGCTGTGGGTGCTGTTGAGAATAGCAGCCTGTCGTGGTGGAAGTCCAGTCAGCCAAGTAGCTCACTCGCTCAATCCCCACCCCTTCCTCCCCCCACTCCCGAAGGGATGGGGAGGAGAATCGAAAGAATGTAACTCCCATGGGTTGAGATAAGAACAGTCCAGTAACTAAGGTATAACACAAACCACTGCTGCTACCACCAATAATAATGATAAGGAAATAATAAGAGAATACAACCGCTCACCACCTGCTGACCGATGCCCAGCCCGACCCAGCATAGATCAAACGCTTCTGGGTAAGTGCCCCCAGTTTATATAGGGGGCATGATGTGCTGTGGTATGGAATACCTCTTTGGTCAGTTTGGGTCAGGTGTCCTGTCTCTGCTTCCTCCCGGCTTCCCCTCCTCCCTGGCAGAGCATGAGACTCACAAAGTCCTTGGTCAGACTAAACATTACTGAGCAACAACTAAAAACATCAGTGTTATCAGCACTGTTCCCAGGCTGAAAGTCAAAGCCACAGCACTGCACCAGCTACTAAGAAGGAGAAAAATGGCTGTTCCTGCTGAACCCAGGACACAGCTTCATGCCCCTGTGAAACACGTATACAGGGTGTCATCTCTTCACCCCAGAGTGCTGGGGAGGAAGGACAGTACGCAGTGGGAAGAGTGTGTGAGCTGGGATGGAGGGAGAAATCATGCATGAAAAGGTGTTGTATTCCCTGCTCCTCCCTGCCTCCTTTTTGTGCTGGCTGGGCTTCACATTGGGGCTACACTGCTGTGGGTCTTTTCAATAGCTAAGAAAAGGAGTAAATCAAGGGATAACTTGAGTGAGTGACCTGCTTGTCCTAGCAAATTTAGAAGTTTAAAAATGGCCCTGTTATCTGCTAATATTAGCGTTTTGTGTGACCTGACCTGTTAGGTTCGTGATCCGAGTGAGGAGGAGAGGGGAAGTGGTGCTGAATGGGGCTGCTGGACTTGAGGCTATTTTTCTCCCAGCCTCAAAAGCAGGACAATATCCCAGAATAGCAAGTAGTGGGAAAGTCATGCGAGAGCAGGGACAGCTTGCCGTGCCCAGGATGGCTGCAGTGCTGCCTCCTCTGCAGGATGTAGACCTGAGACCCTGCTCGTTTGTCATCACTGTTCCATGGCTGTTGAGTGTCACTCGCAGTGCTACCCTGGGGTTCCCCAGATCTGCTCCTGTCTGAAGCCTTTTGGGATGATGGGGTGGCCTCTGTAGCACTGCAGAGCGTCACCCCACTGTAGGAGTTAGGCGGGGGGTGATGTGGGGTCATGCACGTGATGGAGAGCAGTGATGTGGGATCTATCTCCAGCTCTGCCACAAACTTCCCGTTTTCATTTTTGGAGCAAATCACTCAAACTCTCTCTCCCCTGTCCTGCCTGTATGCAAAATGAGGCTGATTTCCTCATGGGAATGATCTTTAAATAGATCTTTGCTTAGAGAGCACTGCAGGGGCATGGTGCTGGGTGGGTGCAAGACAGTATCAAAGTATGACTGGATAAGGAGATCATGCAGGAAGAAAGGTTTTTTAAAAAATTAAATCAAAGTACTACATATTTTTTTCTGAAGTCAAGAAAATCTTCTAAGTCTCCCATGCCTGGCTTTTCATCATGAGGTTAAAAATGAGCATAAGAGGAGGACTGGCAGTGAAAAGTTACTGCAGATGTCTTTTGAGTATGGGAATGTTGAGAGGATGAGGAGGAAGGGCATTGGCAGGTTGGCTGGTCTTCCTGGCCAGGTCTGGCTACCTTCCTCAGCTGGGTAAAGATCTCAACAGTTGAGTTAAATCCATGCCTTGGTCAAAAGGGAAGCTTTTGCTCACCAGTTAAATACTGTGTGTTTCCAAAATCCCATCTACTCACACATTTTGTGTCAATAACTTCCAAGTGTACAAGCACGAGGTTGATCGTTAGGTGTCCCACATCTCCCACATCCCTGCACACACATGTGGTAAGGTTTGGTTGTGGGGATGACAACTGCGTTGTTTCTTTCCCAAATTCAGCAGACCAGCTCACTTGTGGTATGTTTATATTTGGGTAAATTTGGTGGGTTTTGATTTCTATGTAGTGGGGTAGAGTCAAGCATGTGAAAGGGACTTTCTTTACATTAGTCACCACATCATTAGCTTTTTCGCCGGAGATGCTTGTGATTTCACACTGAGAAGAAGAGAGATTTCAATTCCCTTGGGTTTGGTGTTACTTGCTTCTGATAGCTCTTTGCTTCTTTGGGGATATATTTATGATGCTGCAGAGAGCTGGTAGCAGCCATCAGGTCCCTAAGGAAAGTGTTTTCAAGACATATGGTTTGGCATATTTGATGCCTGTATATTTCTGTTGTATCTGGATTTGGATGGCCTGTATCTGATGATTCCTGGCCAGGTATATTTGCATCTATAATCACTATTTGTTGAACCACCTTCTCATTCACCCTTTGCCTGAATGATGGAGACAGGGAAATCCCTGTCAAAATGCAGTCATCAGAGTAAATTAGGCTAGATTTTTTTTGGGGATAGTTTTATCATTGGCGTTGCTTCTGCCAGTGAAGTTGGCCATTATGGGAAAGGAGGAATTAAACTCATAAAACTGAATCAGAACTGAAATGAAACCAGTTGACGGCAGCTGTGGGCAACCATGTGATTTGGGGAAATGGGCTTAAAGCTGCTAAGTCAGAGGCATAGCACAGAGAAAGCTTTCTTTCTCTTTCTCTTTTTTTTTTCTCCAGAATAACATTTATGTTCCTTTCCAAAGTGTCTGTTGCCAATTGATTTATCCCCTGATAATAGTCTTAAGTTGTTTAGTTTGTCTTCTGTAAATATATGCAGGAGTTGTAACAACAAACAAACAGTGTTTCTGCCATGTATGCTAAGACCTGCTGTGTATTGTGGGGAAGCAGGAATAAAAGGTCTGTGCTGTGTTGCTCTGGGGCTCTGAATGTCTGCTCAGGAAGTTGTAGGGAAGGGTTTGCCTCTTCACAAGAGGCTGCAGGGAAGGTTTGCTGAGAATGTTTAGTGAGCGTTAACAAAGTTGATCTTAAGCTGCCAAGGATATAGTATGTTTTTCCTTGTCTTTTTGCAAGTCCTGCTTTCACTGGGATTTTTGCTTGTGAAATGTATGAGAAATCCCAGCTGAGCAGAACTGAAGTAGAAATGGCCTCATGTCTGTAATAAGGGATGCAGAGAATCTTTGTTTGATTTTTGTGATTGGCATCCCTTCCTTTTCCCTATATGAAAGTAAGTAGCAGTAAACCCAAGAAAAACCCATATTTGCTGTTTCTCAGAATATAGACATCTCTTACATGAGGGAAAACATTTTCCTGTATGAAGAGACACACAATGCCTTTGGTAGCTTTTTTGCCTGTTTCTCCGTGGTGTTATAGTGATGATGATGGTGAGCATTGCCTAGTGCTTCACCTGCTGCAGGGCTTCTTAACCTGAGCTTGTGTTTGCCTAGGGAGGTTCAGATATGGTGGGGCTCTGGAAGATAAGAAAACTGCTTTAAATGCAACAGAAGAGAGAGCCTGAGAAGAGGTGGAATAAAACAATCTGGTACCAACAAGGTACAGATCAAAATTTACCCACTGAAACCCATAGCTGAGTGAAGGGCAATGGTGCAGGGCTTGGCTAGGCTTTGGGGATGCTTTGCTAAATGAGTGGTCTTGGGGATGGGGATTTTAGTCGTATTGTGTAGGTGAAAAGCATAAGGGATGTGAAAATTTGGGATTATCTGCAGGGGCCCCTTACGTTAACATCAGTATGCTTTAAATAGATCCATGTATTCATTTTGCTCATGCAACTGGGCACTGCTTAATTTATCGTGACCCTTTAGACCAGACAGTACCTAAAATGCTCTCAACTTAACATCTGATGCGGGGGCTGAAGCAAAAGCTGTATTAGGGGAAAGCAGGATTGATGGTTTGTTTTCCAAATGAACTTTATGGGAAGAGTTAATTGCTGGATGTTTCATGAGAGCCATGACCTAAGCCTCTATACTAGGTTTTTTCAAACAGAATCTGCTGTTAGACACTTTCTCAAAGTGGGAATTTCATTTACATGTGGAAACCACTTTGGAACTTTAAAAAAGGAGTGAGAAAAAATAAATACAGGTGCGCTGATCTTTTGTGTCTGGTTTTATCAACTTTTGTTGTGCAAAGTTAGTGGTAGGGTGCTAGAACGGGACATGTAACCAGCTCTGATGGGGTTTGCTGATGTGACACCATGGAGTATGGGTCAGTTTTGCACTCATCCATTTTTTAGTGGCTTGAACTTTGCTGGTAAAGCAGCAAACTCCCTGGTCACTCTTTGGAGAGTTCCCACCTTGCGGGCGCAGCCCGCCTGTAGCCAGGCGTACACCTCAGAGCAAACAGGGGCAGAAGGTTTGGTACACTGCATTAGCTTTGAAGCAAACCTTTATTTTTCTGCTTCAGGGTTTCACATCAAGTCACTCTCCCTCCTCCCACATTTTCTTCCTTGCCATCTCCCTCTCCTCTTCCAGGTTTCTTATCATCACTCTACAGGCTAGCAGCTTCTTTCAGCTTTGCAGCTAAAGAGGGCTTTGCTGCAGCCAAAATAAAAAAAACCCGGAAAACCAAGTCCCAAAATACCCGACCCAAACCCCAGGTCCTGTCCTGATGCTTGTCTTGGTGTAAGTGAGGCAGCTCAGTGGTCAGGAGATTGCTGAGTGGCTGGAAATCGCAGCTATCTTGAGTCTATGGAGGGGCCATGTGTGCGTCTGCATCTGAAATTTTTATCACCACCACTGCAGGTGAAAGGCTTTCATTCAACTGTGCTGGTCCAGCAAAGTCTATTTTATTTATGTGCTTCCAAGCCCTTAAAACTTCTTTTAGGGTACATCAGTAGGGAGTTAATAGAAACTTTGAAATAGGAAAAATGCCCGTGGGTTAAGCAAAAACCTAGTTGACCAACGCGAGCATAAAGCTGGTACTTAGTTTGTAGGTCATTTGCTGCAGGGGAGAGGGGAAGGTGGACTGCTGAACCACAGATAGCATCTCCCAATGGGAAAGAAGCTGTAAACACAATTAGCAGCTCTTAATTTGGAAAGCAGCATATGTTTTATTTTGCTTGTGTTTGTATATTCTTGTAGAAAAAGCTTCTAAGTCTTACTGCAGTCGGTCGTTGGTTTAATATTAGCTCAGCACATTTATTTGTGCATATGAGCTAGAGGTGCACGTATATGGGCTGCTATAAAAATAATCCCATTTGGAAAGAGTGAAAACATTCAAGGGTTTATTCTCTATAACTTCCTTAAAAAAGCCCAGCAAACAAAAAGTGCCTTCGCAGAGAAGGTTGACTGGGGTTTAAAATCTCTTCCATTCAAGCTCTTTTTCAAGAGAATCAGGGTTTTAGTTATTTTTCTTTAAACAAAATGTACTTTAAGAGACTAAAATGTCTTAAGCACCAGCATACTGTTCTACCTTGTTTCTGCTAAATGGGATTATAAGGGATTTAATTCTGTGAGAATTTCTGTGTTGCAGGAGGTGGCTTTATACAGCGTGTGAGAGCAAGTGGTATGTGACACTCTCCTCCGGTTCCCATCACATCCCTCTGCCCTGAGCTGGGTTTTCCCTCGGTGCCAATAGTTGAGTGTTTGGGGCATCTTGGATCAGGTGGGATGGGGGGAATGGGAAGGTGGGTTGAGAATAAAAAATCTGACTTGAAGACTGGGTAGTTAGAAGTAAATTGTATTGATTTCCCTTTGCAGGTCTGATGGTTTTGAAAGCCACTTGCTGTGCAGCTTTAAAGCTCTTCGTGCCATATGTGCAGTCAATAAATGCTAGTGACTTGGCCAGCACAGCTCGGACGCTGATCTGGCCATGCCTTGGAGCACCTGCGTGACTTGAAATGCACTGCAACCCACAGGGCTGCTTCAGCTTACAAGTTAAGCAGGTGTTTAAGTGCTTGGGTGGATTGGAGGCTACAGGCACTATGTGAGCTCCTGTCTGACCACAAATGTTGTCTTTACTTCTTGAACAAAGTATTGTCCTTGCTTTCTTTTTCTTCCCAGTTTCATCAGTCTCTCTCTGGCTTTTTCCAAGCTAAGTGATTTTTTTGGCATGGTGAATGCGCTGCACGTAGTAAGAGCCACGACTTGAAATGGAGTATAAATAGAGAGGGAGACTGGTTGTTCCGATTGCCATGGAGCGCAGAGAGCAAACAGGCTCCAGGAATTTTGGAGAGCCAGCTAGACTGTTATATATTTACTTATTTTTAGTATCTTTTTTAGAGAGCTTTGAAATTCTTGGTGATGCTAAGGAGTTTCAGGTGCTGAATTTGCATCTCGGGGTGTCCCTTTGTAAGCTACCATTGCTGCCCCTCTTTATCACAAGGAGATTATTTCTCACTATTCTGCTAAAATGCCCAGTTCTTGAACAGCATCTCTGCAGGTAGGAGGCATATAAGATTCATTCCGGTATCTTATTTTCTTTCTTGCCATCCCAGTTTTGGCAGTTGCTTCTTTGCATATTAATTTTATATAGGTTTTTTGGCTGATACACAGATAATTGCACTTTTTTAATGTCTCTTTTCCTCCTTCCTTCCCTCCCCAACTCCCTTTGCCTCCCTTACAGCTCTAGAGAACAGGCTTGTTTGTTGCTGATAGTGTGGTTAATGCCAAGAAATCCTGACTCCTGGTGCATTATCGCAGGGCTGTGACGCAGGGCAAGATCGTATTCCAGATCTAGGTCTTGTTTACTTTGGATCCTTCTCATGCTGTGGAGCAGCAACTAGTACTTCTCACACTGCTCCATCTTCTGCGGCCCGAGATCCTGCCGCTTCCTCGCCTGTGCCTACTCGGTCCACTCGCCCTGTGCTCCAGCCCCAGGGGAGAGGATGGCTGGGAAGGGAGCTGAGGGATTCCTCTCATGAAAAAGCTTTACTGAGAGGCCAGCTGGGCATTTTGTATTAGAAACTGTCTGGAGGGTTGTTTTTTGTTGTGGTTTGGGGTTTTATTTCTTTTTAATGTGTTTTTTTTGTGTGGTAGTTTAAATTGCCTTTTAAGAAAGGAGGAATTGGTCGAGGAATTGGTGATATTACCTGGGGTTTGCTGATTCAGAGCACCGCTGCATCTCTTACTTGCAATCCTGATCCGAACTCATTTATCATTTCACAATTCTGTGTTGAGGTTTTTCTCTCTATTTTTCCTTTTTTATTTTTTTTCTTCCCTATCTATTTTTTTTCTCTGCATATTGCTTGCCCTGTGCAACAGATGTGAGGATCTGATCCCACTTCCATTGAAGTCAATAGCCAAATTCCTATCGACTTCGCTGACAGCGAGAGTTGAGCCCCTGTCTAGGGAATGAGGATTAGAGCTAAGCACGAGTAAGTAAAGTACAATAAAATCAGAATATCCTGCTTGCTGCTTAATGCCATGAATTCTGTTTTAAAGAATTTCTGTTTTGAATCCCATGGCTTTTTATGCTGGTGAATGCCAAGAGCTGAATTCGCAGGGGTGGGGAAGAGGAGGAGCTGACAAGCATAAGAGGGTTTTGGTTTCTAGAGTTAGGAGGGACATTGGTAGAAAGGAATGAAAAACAGTCCGTGATTCCTTCATGACCCTGCAGTGAAAGGATTTCAGCTGATGGATGAGGGGCTTGGTTTGGCAGACAGGTTGCATTGGATCCACTTTGGACCGTGTCAAGCAAGTGTCACTTTCTAAATCTGGAATGCTGTTGTGTATTATGGGAATATAAATAAACCCTGAAAATGCCTCAGGAAGGGGAAAATGATTGGACAGAATCTTGAAGTAGAAAAATTACATGTCTATACATACATATACACATGCACACACACACACGCATATATATATATAAAAATAAATTCACCCCTTTCCTGTGTCCTTCTAAACACATGGCTAAAATAAAAATAATACAAACCCCCCAAACCCACAAATAAACAAAAAAATAGGCTGAGAGAGGGGTAAAGCAGTTGTTTTCTAGATATTTTCCTGCAGGACCAGCCTTCCCAAAGGCATCCAGATCTGCTCCAGGGAAACGGTGGTGAGACAAGGAAGAAGCTGCCTTGTCCCCACACAACCCCTTCTTCAGCATCCCCTGACCCACCCAGGGATGTGGAAGCTGCCCATCCCCAGGCATGTGCTGTGGCCATGGGTTTCCCCTCCTTCCTGGGGTGTGGTGACACATGAAGGGTGTGTGGACTTGGACCCCTGCAGGTAGCAGCACGGCCTTTAGCTTGGGGCCCCACAAGGAAGAATAGGCTGTTATCCTGGCAGGGCGATATTATCCTTGTTTTACAAGCAGGAAGGCTGAGGCAAAGGGTTTATTTTTCAGTGACTCATTCAGGATGGCCCAGGAGCCTTTGGCAGACGTGGAAATTCAATGTCTCACAGAGCCCCGATCCTGTGTAGTCTCTCCCCCATGCCACAAAGCTTGTGTGTTTGCACAGTGTAGGGCTTGGGATGCTTTTCTCGTTAGGGATGTGCTGCAGGCATGCATCCGCTGTCTCTCAGGGCAGCGTGCAAGGTGCAGCTTCGTGGCAGAAGGGGTGATGGGGAAGCTGCAGATTTTAGGGAGCGACCCAGTACTGCCAGAAAGCACAGGGGCAGAGAAACAAGCCCCACTTCTGAGGTTGTGAACCCGGGTAGACGCGGCACGTGGATTTTGCTGCGTCGCTTCCTCATGTCACTGCTCTGCCAGGATGCTTTCTTTGCTGGCTTTTCCTTTCTTTTTCCCTTCGCTCTCTCTTTTGGCCAGGATTTTAACATATATCACAGGCTGGTAGGCTAAGAGCCTGGGACTTCCCCTCACCACACTCAAAGTCTTTGATCTTTTGCTTTGGAGGTAACATCAAAAGAATGGCTGAGAAAGACAGCCAGTGCTGTGAAGTTCAACGTTCAAGTTAATAGCTTGACTGAAGGTTGTGCTGCATTGCTGGAGCCGGAGTAAACAGAGGCGGGCGGACGCATTTCCCTGGGAATGGACCCGAGTGCTGCAGAAGGGCTTCATTTGCATTCACAATTAATCTAGGCCCTACTGAAGGGCAGGCTTTTCGGTTCATTTTGTTACTTTTTAATTCATTTTATTTGCAGTTCCTCCTGTACGGGAGAAAGAAGCGGGATGGCTGGTGACGGAACTGCTTTACTCAGTGGTACCAACAGCTTGTGGTGGCTACATATGCACCCTTGCAGCCCTGTCCTGCAGCTTGCCTGGCCTTTGTCATGTCTAGGTTTTCTCCATTTTCAAAATGATAAAGCTGAAGTCTGTTGGCAAAGAGTTACCTTCCCCTTCTTTTAAAAATAGTAATAATAATAATGAAAACAAATTCCTAACGGCTCCCTGCCCAAAGCGTAGTATGGACTTCCCCATGCCAGATCTTATTCTTTGTAATTCCCTTCCCACTTCTGTTTTGAAATGCTCCTGATGTGTCTGGGTGAATGGCTGGTCCATCCATTTTTGCATTGCCATCTTCTGCTATTTTGGTGTCCTCTATTCTGTCTTAAGTTGCTATGATACTCTCCCTTTCCCCTCCTGCTTTAAATGCACTGCAAATAAGGTGGGGAATTTTGTATGGTGGTGCACAACCAGGACCTTTTCTGCATGGTTTGGGGTATAATATGAGGTGGAATCTACTAGGCAGCACAGGATAGTCAGAAGTGGTTAATAACTTGGCATTAGTGGTAATGGTGTTGGAATCAGTTTTTAAGGGGGAAAACACTGGACTCCAGCAACTTCTCTGAGGTGCTTGACACTTGTGGATGAGTTGGCCTGATATACTTAGAAGTTTAAAGCATCCTTATGCAGAATTGATAGGATATGGGCTTATCTGCAGTGTATTTTCTTGTGTATGTGTGTGGAATGATTGATATGTTAAACTCTATAGTAATGTAAAACTGAAGGAATTAATTTGTTTTCAGCCGCATTTGTATGAGAGAGATGCACCAAGGAAATAGTCCCCTGTGAGAGGCGTGTTCTTCTTCATCCAACTAAATAGGAGTCTTGGATGAGGAGAAAAGTTAACGGCCTTAAGAAACTCAGGGAGGAGGTTTAAAATTACTTTGTGTGAAAGCACTTTGTCCGATAGGACTCTGACTTCTGTAGATTTGCTTAGAAAAAAGTATTAGTCACTAGATTTCTGCAAATTTTTGACCTTTCGAGCAGAGCTTCCGTGTGGGTCTTAAATCACTCACCAAGAGCAAGAGATGGGATTCCAAAGGAGGAAAGCAAATCAGGTGCCCGACTCCTTATGGCTTCTTGGAAAAGTTCTGTCCTGAATACTTTGCCCTGTTGAGTGAGTTAACTGAAGTGTGGGGGAGTTCAGGGCATTTGTGCCTTCCTGAGGAAATATGGATCTCTTTGGCGGGTAATGACCCCACTGGCTGAGACCATAGGGCTCTTGCTACAGGGACAGTGAGGCATGTTAAATTTTGAGCCAATTATCATTCAGAAGCAATGGCAAAATACCCAGCTCCACAGAATGACAGCCTGAAGCAGGTCTTGCAGGAGCTGCCGATCTTCTCCTAGTCCAATGGTAGAGGTGGTGGATGGTTGCATCGAGATCCTGCATTTCTCCTTTGCTGTTCTCCTCCTGCTTGCTGGATACGTAACCATTTCACTTTCTTTTTAACAGAATGCAACTAATTATTGTGATTACACTCACACACTATCAGAGGGTTATTTCTGCAATATCTGGGCTACCCCTGGTAGCCATCACTGGAAGACTTCCCCAGGAAGGATGATATGGGAAGCAGGGAGGACAGGGCTGTCTGAGTTCCCTCTGCTCTGTAGGTAACATCCTGTTGTTGTTTATGGGGGGGCAGGAGGAGAATAATAATAACCTTCAGCAGATCAGCAGCTATTGTATCATCACATGTTCCTTAATAAGCCTGATGTTACATGTGAGAGGTACGCTCCTTAGTGGGAGCAGGGTGCACTGTAATGACCTTTTGTGTGCAGGTCTGTTGAGATGAAAGGTCGCTTCTGAGGTTATCAGGTTAGCCATACAGCATGCAGAAACACTGACTTGAACTCACTGCCCTGCACAGTCTATTAATGCTATCAAAAATCTGTCTAGGAATGGTTTCTAATCTGAATCTGTTTAGGGTTTTTCTTCCTCTGATTCCACCTTTAGACAAATTTGGCTTGGAAATAGAGAAGAAATGCTGTGTTGTGATTTAAAAAAATAAGCTATCGCTATGAAAGGGAGCTCATTGATCCTTACTGGCTTCGTTTATAATTACCCTTGTATGCAGTCATCCTACCTCATCTTTGAAAAACAGAAACGCCTCTCAAAACCCCACCAGGCAGCTAACACAGCTTGTTGTGTCCCTCCCCGCCCCAGCCTCTTCAACCTCAAGAACTTATAAAATATAAGTGTCCACAATAAGGTTATAAAATGTTGTAAGACTGGAGCCTTTGCTTTCCTGGCTGTTCAGTAAATATGTCGGGTGTCTCTTGGATGTACCCTGAGGCTCTGAAACCTGAGGCCTGCCCACATCTTGAGTTCTACTTTCCTCCTTGTAAAGTGCCTCTGGCTAGTGGAGCTGTCGATGCAGCCCCTTCCACCACCCCACCCCCCCCCCCCGTGAAGAAAAAGCTTTTTTTTCCCTTTAAGACAGCTGTACAGCTGTAACAAACCTCCAATAGCTACTGGTTTTTTATCAGTTTCAGGTAAGGCTAAAGCCTAAAATATTCATTTGACACTTGCGGGTCCAGGGCACTTAGCGCAGGTGTGTGAATGCTCTGGTGCTGCTGGCTTCTTTGTGTGTCTTCCAGTGGGACCATGGGGGGCTGGTGTATTACCCCCATCCTCATCCTGTACCTACTCTAAGGTCTATACTTCTGCCCCAGCACCTGGGCAGGGCCGTTGGTTTTCAGAGAGCATCCCATAGGTGAGTGCTTTTTCATAGACTGGCTCCTGCGTGGTCCAGGGCTGGGCTGTCATCTCCCAGAGCCTTTCCTCAGGGATTCCTGCCCTCTCCTCTTGCATGGGCTTGTTGCACCTCCAGCTCAAGCCCTTCTGCTAAGGAAAAGTATGAGCCAGGGCTGAACTCCCAGGATTTAGTAGTGAATAGGCTCTGTGCTGGCTTTGGGAGGGCAAGCGGCTGCGCATCCCTGTTTTGTCTATTCTTCGGGAGCATGGTGTTCCACAAGCATTCCTCAGCTGTGGGGGCAGTCAGGGGTCCCCTCTTCTCTTGTGCAGCCCTGGGCTCCCCATCCATCTCTCCAAATGGCTGAGCAGTGATATGCCTGATCCTGGGGAGAGCTCCCATAGGGAGCAAGACATTTACTGGTTGTACCAGAGTGGTGCATTGAAACTATTCTGCATTTAACTCTCTATGAACCTGATTTATCATCCTTGGAGCAGACTTCACTCGCGCTGCAAAGCCAAGTAGGGCTTTCTGGCTCTTTGAAGTGGAAGTTGTTTTTCTATAACCTGTTAAGTTCCTTTAAATTTTGGGGTGGATTTTTGCATATTCATATCGAGAGAGGGAGCATGAATGTAATATGCATGAACAGCCTTAAAACCACTCAGTGTTCCCAACCCATGGTCTTTAAAACAAATAAATAGAAAAGTTGCCTTGCGGGCCAGCCAGTTCAAAATGCCTGCACTATATTTAGCAACAAGAGCAGTGTTTTTGGCTATTTACAGATCTGTGCGCTCAGGGCTGCTCTGATGACTCCTGTGTTTTAACTTCGGGGCTGTGGCATGTAAGTGTGACAAATGCCAATCTGGGGAGCGCGGGTGTGTTGTGTCTGCGGGAGCGGGCGCTGCTCCCCGGGGCCACGAGTTAGGTGTTCACTGCCGGGCTGCTGCAGAAAAGCAACCCTCACCTCTCCAAAACAAACCTCTTCCACAACCGCAAGTATTTGGCGCATGGGGCAGAGTCCCTCCAGGACATGAGCTATTGCAGAGCTGCTGATACCCTTCTCCATGGGAAGAGGCCCCAGCATTTCTACATGGAATTTTTTGACATTACAAGGGTTTTTTTTTTTTTATCCTGCCTCTCTTCCCCCTGCCCTTTGAGAGGAAAAATGCAGGCTCACGCATGTTGCATTTTTCCCTATGAAGGAGAAAATCTGGTTTTTCTTTTTTCTATACTTACATGGAACAGTGGATGATTTTGATTTGCTGTTTAAGAAGAAGGGTTTTCCTCCCCAATCTCTTAAAACCAAAAGGATTATGTTGTGTTGGTGCTCTGTGCTCTTTGACTTTTGTTTCTAGTCGCTTTAGCTCAGGGGATGGATATGCATGCCAGCATAGTTGTTTTGACGAAGGAGAAATTATGTCTCTGAATAAAAAAGATCATGGCTCCAAAACTACTACTAGTGTGTTTTGTACATAATTGTCCCTAAAATATGCCCATTTAACGAAAGTTGCTTAAATTTAATGCATAGCTTATTGTTACATGAAAACTCAAAAAGCCTTTCTGGAGGCGTACCACACCTTTATTGGGAATTTGCAGGATCTGGGCTTTTTTAAAAGGCACTCCAATGAAACTGTTCTACATTTTAAGAAGTGTAATTCAGTGTTGCCAGTTCTGGACCATATTTGTTTCAGCATCTGTTCTGTCTGTATATCCTTTAAGCAAACCCAAGGTTTTATTTGTTCTTGAGGAAGAGTTTGTGTGGCTGATGATTCAACTGTGAATATTTTACAAAGACTTCATTTAAATGCCATAAGTGTGTATTGCATTGTGTTGGTGGTGCTGGAGGAAACCAGAATATAAATACATGGGGTGGCTGCCCAGGAACAAGAGGTAACAGCACAGATTTAGTGAATACTTTGTTTGTTTGCTTTTTGCTTTCATCCCAAGTGATTCACTTAGTTCTCTGCCTAAATATAATTCTTCCTACTTAACCAGGAGTCAGCTTTGCCTCTGGCCAGGTGGGGTGTCTTTCCATGGGTATCTGAAGGCAAACCTTCATCTTCGGATGGACGACTGAGATGTCCACTTTGCATTCAGAAGGAAAACGGGTGCAAGGAATCTTGCTGGACCCATGGACTAATGCCCTCAAAGAAGCAAATAGCAGGATTATTGATAAGGGAAACAACTGATGCCAAATCCTGGGAGGGAACGTTTCTTTCCCGGCTGTCTAGGAGGGATTTGGAAAGAGCTGTAATCCTGGGTTAGGAGTAATTTGTTACAGCAAGATGATACTTGAGTGGCAGGAGGATTCTGGCGGAGGCAGCGAGAAGGTTTTGTTCAGAGAAGTAGCTGGTCTCACAGAAGGTCAGTCTGACACAAATCCCAGCCCATGAGTTTTGTTTCTTGGCCAGTGCAATTAGCTGAGGAGACTTTTGACCTCTTTTACATCTTTCAAAGACATCTCCACGCATCTGAGCTGAAAGATTATGGCAAAGAATGTGGACCAGGATATGATGCAGTGGAAAGTTTTTTTTTTCTGTAGGCTCTCTGAAAAACAAAATAACCTCAAGAGCAACCTTCCCAGCTTCTCCTAGGAGGTCAGAATATTGCTGGTTTCAGTGTTATCTCCGGGACTTTTTCCTGAGGTTGCCTTTAGGTTACATTTCTGGGTTAACTTCTTGGGTTTGTTTAAAAAAAGACAAAAGTTAGCAACCCTGGGGAAAGTGAATTTTGCAAGTTCTTGGTTTTCATGAGAGCTTGAAACCCTTGGAGCCATCTATTCTGCAGTAACCTCTCATTGCATTGAAGACCCAATCGCACATAAAAAACCACAAGGGAGGTGACAGGAAATTGGGTCTGAAATGTGTTGGGTTTACTAGAGAGTGGCTCCCGGCAGTTCACCCAGAATTGCTACATTGGCAGGAATTTTTGTGGTAGTGATTAGAGTCATGAGTTTCACTTACCCAACAGCGGGAGAAAATATGACTCTTTTAGTAAAACCCCGTTAGGCGACATTGCAATAACAAGTGAACAGCTAAATTCTCCTGTAGCATCTTTGCTCTGGGATCACACCCATCCCGTTCACAGATACTTTGCAGGACCTGAGATGAGAATTTGGATCAAAGAGTGAAGAAATAACCCCAAACAATCAGATAGTCCAAGAGAACCCCCCTTTGGAAGTGCATGTACCTTGTGGGGCATCCTTCTCCCATCTTGCCCTTGTCATGGGTCTGCTTGGCTTCTAATAGCTGCAGGTGCTGAGAGCTTTATAAATTGACCTTTTTTTGGCTCAGATTTTGTAAGCTGAGGCTTCTGGACTTGCGTGGCTCCTCATAGAAAGCGTGTGTCAAACCGCTTACACCGGGTCTTGTGGGCTGCTTTGCTGAGCCACCGCCATTCTGCCAGCCTGCTGCCACAGCCAGCTCTTCTCCTCCTCCTCCATCCCTCTGCAGCATAAAAACCCAGATCAGGATTTTTTTCTCGTACAAATAGGAAACTCTTCAGAGAGTAGATTGGGCAACTGTCAGTCTGATGATAGTAACAAATGAGGAAGGCAGGTAGGACTGGTCCGTGACAAAGGTGTAGATGAGGGGAAGAAAGGGGCTGTCCTGTGCCACAGATCCATGTGGTAGGGCATGAGGGAAGCAGGAGAGGGCAGATACCTTCTGCAGTATTGAAGCAGAACCAGGCTGGTTGACCACTGAGAATAAAAAGCTTCAAGCAAAGCTTGAAGCTCCAGAACCTCCTTTGCAGATGGAGTTATTCTCTGAACAGAGTTGGAAAGTTTCAAGGGAGGCAAGGTTCCCCTGGAGCAGCCCTTCTGTTACGATAGAGGTAGTTCAGTGCCGTGATCTCTGTCTCTAGCATACTGTCAGATACTTTTACCGTCTTCATTTAATGGGGAGGAAAGGAATTATACTTTATAGACCATAAAATGCATTCTTGGACTTCATGCAAACACTGGTTACCAATTGTTTTCTCACTCTCTGGGAGATTGCCAGGAAGAGAAATTAAACGTGGGTCTGTGCATCAAATTGTTCAGTGAGTCTTGGAGGCTGGTTTAGCTTTGCTGACTCTAAACAAGCCTTATCTACAGAAAGACTTTGTTGAGATTTCATGACTGTCCCATTCTTTCTTTAATGGAAACTCTGTGCTTGAATGGGACAGAGCAGGTTGCAGGGAAAATCCAAGGAGAGTAGTTTGAAGATGAAGAAGTTGGGTTTTTTTGATGGCTTTAAGTAGAGTATTAGTTTGTTTGACTGAAAGTGTGCATTTTATTTGCATCTGCCTTTTGGAACAGTACTTTGTAACATGCAGATAGTATTAGGCAATCCTGCTTATCTGTTCCATGGGGGCTGTGGAGGCTTTCAAATGAAATGTGAAAAAGTAATGGTGCTTTCCCAAGCTCCACCCAGGCTCAAGAAACACTGCCTGCAGTTGTTTTGCTGAGATACCATGTGAACTGCAGAATGTAATGCTGTACTTCTGTGTCACATGAAAACTCTTCCTCTTGTAAAGCTAAAAAAGTGATTTTGAATTCCTGCAGTAGCTGATGAGCCTTTGCTTAGCTTCTTCATGCTCAGTACCGATACCTTAGAACTTGACAGTAATCTACAACCTTGCATTCATTAGAAGCAAACCCCCAGTTTTACTCCAGTAGAACTGATGGTGAGAATGCCTTTCATCCATGTCAGAATGAGCAAACTGTTACCTGAATTTGCTCAAACTTTCATAGGCAATGATTTCTAAGGAAGCTTTGGTTATTCTCTTTAGCTTCCTCCCATGGCAGCCTCCTCTGTGCCCTTAATCACTGTATATAGTAAAACCCATGTAAGTAGGGCTGGTGTGTGGCATTATTAATGGGATGTAGTTGTTACATTGCATCTCATCCAGGATGTGGGAGAAGAGCTGTGTGTGCTGTGAGGACATAGAGCCTGGTGATAAGTCAGGAGAAAGCAGCGGATATGCTTATGGTACATTCCTCTATCTCCACTCAGAGTGCTCACCCAGGAGGGAACAGCAGTTGTTGAGGTGCCCATGGAGCTTGGACTATTTCTTCGTGCTTTGTTCCACGCCAAAACAGGCGTTCTCTTGCCCGTTGTCTTTGATTGCTCTGTGCCTTCAGTGAGGCACTTCCAGACTGCAGGGTTCCTGCTCTCAGGCATCCCTCCTTGAGATTATCTCAGACTGTTCGATTGCTAACACTTTTCCTTAGCTTTAATGCTGTGGAGGACTCTGCCTTCTCGTTTTTCATGCCCTAGAAGCTCTTGAGCAATGTGACAAAGGCACAGGCAAAATATTAAAATGAGCAACTCAGGGCCCCCATTTCAGTAACTCTTGTGTGTTACTGGAAGGGAAGGAGACAAGGTCACTCAAGTTCTCAATAACAGGGAAATTCAAGGCACTAGAAATGTCTTGTTCAGGAATATAGCACAAGATGGTTTGGCTAATACCAGTGCTGGTGAATAAGTGGCATTTAAAATGCTTAATGCCCTATGTGCGTGTGTCTGCAGGTACACAACACTCAGTTCCTTTTTCCCATGCCACTTTATCCCTATTTCTGTATTTCATTTAGTTTTCTTTTTTCAGTGTTTCAGTAGTATAAAGGGTGATATTAGTTTAAAAAAAGTGGAAATATGTGATAAATACTTCTGTGTTTTTACAGTTTCACGCTTTCATTTCTTGAGAGCTGTGGGGAAATCTTTTTGTGTGGAAAGGATCAGTCTCATTGAAATGAGCTTCCTTGCTCTCATTTTGAGCAGCTCCCCTGTGCCTCGTTGTAGTACATTACATATTCTGTAGAAGGGCTGAACATCGTGGGTGGTGTCTACTACTTCTCATACAAAAAATTCCAGACATTGCAGATCTGCAAGGAATTGGAGGCCCTTTTAAAGTTCCTTCAGCGATCTCCTTCAGTTATACAAAATGAATGCTTCAGGTTTTGCTTTCCCACTGCGCACCTCTACAAACAAGATGATAACTGAAGACTGAAAATAAGGGGTTGAGGTAAATGAAGGGATAGGGCAGAAGCTGAGGGTCCACTTTTAAATCCTTAGAGGCTTTGTCTTCTGACTTAAGTGGGGACACCAGTAGGTTTCAGGCTGTTCTTTGTAGGTACCAAGGTGATTATCCTCTTGCAACTATTTTTCTTGTCTGCAGAGAGCAATTACAGTCTCGTTAAGCTTTGTCTTCGTTCCTAACACCTTCCTCCTAAATCTCAGCCCCTCCCCTCAACATTGCTCTCTGCTGTGTTGCTACTAGACTATCTCCGAAATTTGCCTAGATAGTCTTAAGGTCCTTTCCAGCCCTAACTACTCTATGTTTCTCTGCCCCCTCCCAGAAGAGTTGCTAACTAAATATCACAGAAACTCCTGAGCTTCCAAGTTGATATCCAGGTGTGTACTTCCATGTGATGCTGCTGTGCTGGCCAAGGGAGAGACTAACAACAGCAAGACCAGGAATATTTACACTTGAATGGCATGTCCAGATACAGGGAGGAAGTGCAGACTCTGACGGTGGAGATGCGGTCCCATGGTGAGGGGAGGTATTGGAGGCCTCTAACATGAAGTTGACTCCAGGAGCCCTGCTCCTGCTTGTTTCAGTTCCTGGGAGCTAATACACACCAGCTGCAGGAAACCTGAGCTGGGAAGCGTTGTGCAGCTTTGCCTCCGTTTAAAAATACAGCATTATTTTTTTAATTGAGGCTGTGTATTTATATGCTGTGGGACATCACTCGTAGGGCATTCCAGCAGTGGAAACAATAGCCTGACAAGGGAGCAGATCCAGGTTGGACACCAGTGCCGGAAACACCTGCGAGCTGTGTGCCATCCCTTCCATCAAGGCTGCGAGCCTGGCCCCAGCATGGGGGGTGGCTGCTGGCTCTGGGTAAGAGTTTCCACTGGACTCCTCTCGTTTTCAATGTGATTTTTAGCTGCTTATAACCAACTCTGCTGTGAAACCTTGGGAAAGATGTTTGTTTGCCCTACTGCTGCCCAGGAAGGCAGCTGCTTTAGGAGGTATTTGCGGGGTGGGCATGCAAAACTGCTCTCAGTGGGTCTGTGCTTTGCAGGACCTTCTGGCTGCAGATGGAGGTGCGGACGTGATACTCATGCGAGTGGAGGGTAGGGTGGTTTAGGTCATTTTTGTTCCCCTTCTACCGAAGAAATCTGTGCTGTTCAAATCATTTGCCTTTTCCCTTGTGCTGACAATTTAACAGCCTTTTTAAAAGCTTTGGTTTCTCTCAAGTACGCTCGCCCCATACGTGTTTTAATTTCTGTGCGGAGGCCTGGAGCTTAACAATTATTTTGCTTAAGCTCTCTGAGACTTGCCGTAAAACTTTTTTTTTCTTAAGCACACACACACATGCTAATGATCCCCATCAGATCATATTGTTAAACAGGGAATAAAACACTAATGCCAAGATGACATGTAAAAAAACGTTAAAAGCAGGCCAGCAGAGCCCGTTTCAACAGTTCTGCTCCGAAATAATTTGCACAGATTTGTTAGAGTTAATTTGTTGAAAAGTTCAATGTTTGCACAGGCAAGTCCTAATTTCCACACTGAGACGCAGAAGCGGGAGAGGAGCGAGCCCATGTCCAGCGTTAGCAGGAGCAGGATGGTGGGAACTTCCCTCCCTCCTACCCTTCCCCCCTAGTGCAGGAATGTAAAGGCAGTGTCAGAAGGCTGGGAAAGTCAGCTTCGGATTTGTGCGGACTCCTTGCAAATCAGAGGAACCGTCTGGCTCAAATCTGCATTTAGGGCCCAGAGAAGAGGATTTCCTGCTATTTAGTTGCTTGAGGAAGGAAAGGATTTACCTCTTTGCTGTAACAGGACTTAATTTTTCTTCTCTTTAATAAGAATATCACAGCGTAGGGTGGCTGTAGTAAACCTGTGAAAGCAATCACGCCTCTCCCTCCTCCTCCTCTGCCCTCCCCACGCCATGCTGTGACTCCCCGTCAGTCCAAGCATCCTCCTGTCCCAGCTCCCAGCCCCAACCGTGGCTTGGCGTCTCCTTCCATTGTGAAAGAGAGAGTTGTGGAGGGGGGAGGCAGCTGCGACGTCGCTCCCTCGGACGCTGCCTCGCTCGGCCCGCCATCTGGATCCAGTTAGCTCTCTCGGCAGTAGGGCTGAGTCTCATTTCCTCCAACCAGTAATGTTATATAGGCAGTGATCCTGTTCTGCCCTAACATAATTGAAAATTATGTGTATTGTAGACTCACAGCGCTGAAATGTAGACTTGTAAAAATCTGTGGCTCAGGTAGCCTGTGGAGATTGAATTTGGCACACAATGAAGCTTTTATGTAAAGTAAGAATTATAAGCCACCACATCAATATTGTGTTACAGGCATGACAATTCTTGGATGGGGAGGCCTTGAGTCAGGCTCGTCACCTTAAACAATGCTAATATTTCATACTTTATCAGCGGGGCTGGTGTTTTGAAACCAGCAGATTGGACTCTTTTACAGAGTTGAAGCTGTGGGTTCATTAACATGATGCAGGCATTGGCTGCGGGCTCTGGCCCTCTCTGTTTATCTGACAGACAGAACATCTCGCCCTTGGTGGGGACGGGATGCTGTTCTGGATCCTGGCCACTTGGTAGAGCTAATGGAGGTTGTTTTATTGACCCTTGCGTGTTACTGCGTTCCATGGGCACTGTTTATTTTACTTACATTTTTTCCCCCACTGGTGTGTTATCCACTGGTGGAAATGGAAGCTGTGTCTGGGCAAAACTGAGCCCTCTGGGTTTGGACCATTCCCTGGGCTCCATGTGCATGTCCAAGAGGAGAAGCAGCTTTGGCTACATTTTCTGTTGCGCTGTAAGACTTTCTGGATCCTCTTTGGCAGGCATGGGTAAGAAAAGGACTTCAGGGAGAGTCCAGACCAAAAGGGTTTTAAAAGCAGAAAAGCCAAAGTAGCAATAAGATCTTCTGAAACTTCCATCTTGCGCTTAAACTGGTCAGCCTGGTGTGGGAGCACCCGTGCTGAAAGCGTGGGCTCTTGTGAGATCGAGGTGGAGCAGAAGCAACTGTAGCTCTTGCTCTGTTTCTTGTAAGGGAATTTATTGCTAGTAAAAACCAGCAGAACTGACAGTCCTGAAGGCTTTATAATCCCTGTAATAATTACTGACTGGATGGGGTCTCATGTGAGCTTGCTCATGCTGCTCTTTCAGTGCCTCAGTCTGCCCTTGGGCCAGCCTCCGAGAAGCCCACATGTTTCTTGGCTTGTGTTTTTAGGACAGCTGCTGACCTGGGCTCCTTCATGGGTTGTCATGGTTGTAGGAATATTCCAGGGTTGCTTGTGACCATGAAGGGGTCATGGAAAAATGAGGGTGGTTGGTTTATTTTGGTGGGTAATGGCTTAGTGGCCATTTCCTGAAATGCCACTGTTTGAGCTGGCAGGTTCTTGTAAGTGCTTTAGCTGTGGTAGCGGCAACTTCTCACTCTCCAGAATGGTTGCAGAGTTTGAAACGCAGTCATGTAGCATGAATTACACATCCTGTGAGGACATTTTCCTTGGTAGAAGGGATAAATACTTTACTAGCCGGCTGGAAAACCTGGGGAAGCAGTAGTAGCTGTGCCCCATCAGGACCCTTTTTATGAATTCATACCCCGCTTTATGTGGTGGGGTTACGATCACTAAGACAACTGATGGACTCCTAAAAATCTAGCAGTTGACTTGCTTAATAGTGCCTTTTGCAAATCTGAAGTGTACCAGGTTTCTCCTCAAGAAGCTCTCAGTCAGCTTAAGTTTTGGGTCCGTTTTCCGTGCACTTGGGCTTCATTTTCAAGCATTTTTTTGAAACCACAAAGGGTTAGAAGGTTACTTTAACATCATCTCAACTTTAAAATTTATGTTGTGGTCAACTATATTGAAGAGCAGGGATTTGATGCAAGTGATCAAATATCTGGAGGCTTACAATTGAGTTGCAGAGTTAGAAATGTCACTTTATGGTAGACTAGTTCTGGTTTGTTTGGGTTTTATTTCTTGTTTTTCAGAAGTGCTGAAACATTCTGGTCCACATTGCACAAATCCCAAATGTAAAGATGAATAAAAACAAGGCTTCTTGGAACTTGAGGAACTTGTGTGGGGCACAAATCCAGAGTATGGGTTTTGTTTATTTGCATTCCAGTAGCTCAGAAATCTCAGTCCCTCCAAGCGATGGGAATTGGTAATGCAGCCTCCTGCTGACTTGGTGGCTTTTGGTCACCTCGGTGCCCAGCGTCTTGCAGCAAACAGGCCTTGCATGCTAGTGAATGTTTCGGATATGTGAGCAAATGTGATAGTGATGTGCTGAAAGCATGGAACCAGATCTCCTTCCTTCCTTCGTGGAGATTTAGATACGGCTTCTGTTGTTTGCCTGGGGTGGTAGTAGGTTGTTTGTGTGCGGCTCTCCCTCAAGATTACTCTTACTAAAAATAAATAAATAAAAGCCAGGAGGAATGGGTAACCATAGCTATTTATGTAGCTATTCTTTAGGAGTAGATCTGTTAGACCAACCAGAGTCTAGTGCTTAAACAGGATCTACTTAACAGCAGTGGCCTGATCTATGTGTACAGCTGCTGGGAGGGGGCTGAAGGTATGTGGTGGTACATATTTCTTCCAGCACAATACAGGGCTTTCAGGCATCACATATTAACACTACGCTGAACTGGCACAGTGAAGCGCCATGCAGAGAGAAAAGCTTGGTCTGAGGTTATGTTTAGGTGTACTGTGCAGAAGTCTGTTTGGACTAACTAATTTCTGTGTGGGGCTGCTCTTGGTCAGAATCAGGCACTTCTGATGCAGCAATCTGAGTACCAGCTCAAGACATCACCCGTTTGGTGGAAGCTTTGGGCTCTGCTATGTGACCTGGCTGGGTTGCAGTGGCTCCTCCAGTGAGTTTAGTTAGTGGATGTGCATACCTGAGAGCAGAGGTTTTACTGGATACTTGATGCTGGTTAAATATGTGGGAACGTTCTGCTCCTTCTTAAAGTGCAGTTAAGCTTTTCTTTTGCTTTTGAATCAACACCCCCTTGTGATGTGGACTTGCAGCCTGTGTGTATTCAGCCTATCTGCTGATGACAGTGACGTGAAGAAGTTGTGTCTATCCACAAGTGCCTGGCCAGCACAGCTGGGCCTGAGTGTACCAGGCTGTACTGTCTTGAACATCATCAATGAGAGAGCTTATCAAATTTGGCTTTGTAATTGAATAAGTTACACTCCGAAGTCCCTTAAGGGTTGTCTGACAGAAGATAAGCAAGAGGCAAATAATGCATGGTGACTTCCAGAAACTGTGAAAAGTAGAGAAAATAGGTGTGAAGACCCAGCAGTGCTGGGTCCTTCTGGGGTAGACCTCTGCCTTTAGGGCTTCTAAAGCACTAGGAAGCCAGAGGAGTTGACATGATGCATTTGTTGAAAGAAGGCTGACAGATGACCCATTAAATAATGAGATCGTATTCTTAACCCACGATACTTGCATTCTCTCTCCTGAGACTGATAAGCCACCTTCCCCTCCCTTATCCCATCCTCTTCATGGTTTTGGTATTTTGTTTCTGTGTGGGTTTTATTCTGCTTCTAGATTTGCTATGATTAGTAAAATCAGTGTAATATTGTCTTTGCAATCTGCTTTATTTTCTTATTCCTGGTCTGTAATGCAGTGGTATGAAATTAAGTGTTCTGCACAGATTTTTGTCTCTGCAAACATGCAAAGTCGTCTTAAGTTTTGTTTCAGTTCTTTGCATTAGTTTTAATTTGTATCTTTTAACCATGTTACCTAAGATTTATTTTATTATTTTTTTTTTGCCTTTCTTTTCTGAACTCATTTTTCTTTTCCCATTTTTGTTTCCTCCATCCAGTATCTGCAGATGAAATGGCCACTGCTTGATGTTCAGGCAGGGAGCCTTCAGAGTAGACAAGCCCTCAAGGATGCTAGGTCTCCATCTCCAGCACACATTGTTGTAAGTAAATGCAGAAAGATGTTCTTCCTTTGTTAAAAAAAAACATTTTGACATTTGACATTAATGGCATTGGTTGTCATCAGTTTTCTTTTATGCAAACTGAAAGAGAAATACTTCAAATAAAGCCCCTTATGAGCCCATGGTAAAAGGAGGGAATGCATTTGCTATTACTGGGATGTTTATGAAATTATCGTTCATGTGCCTTATAGGAGAGCAGGGAGTTGAAAATGCTCTAAATTTGCACACTGCAGAATTAACTAGTGGCAGTGAAGTCCAATAAGGCTGGTTTACACATCAGACAGTGTTGAACTGAAGAGAATGAAGAGACACGTTGGAAAGCATTAAAAAAAGAATAAACCCCAAGCCTGTTCTATGGCCTTTACTGAGAAAATCTTGTCTTGCTGCAAAATCTTGAGAGTAAGTTTGTGAGAGTTGGTCAGTATCCTACCTGGGTGAAGGCTCAGCAGAACCAAGCTCAGCAGAGCACACGTTGCTTTGTGTTGTGATGACTTCTCATGAACAAAGTATGATTCAGATGTTTACTACTTAACTGCAAAATATAAAACTCTCTTTATAATGAGCAGCATTGCAAAAAATAGCTTTATTAACTGCTTATTTTTTCAGTTTTTGGTTAGATTTGCTTCTCTTGTAAAAATAATGTGTTTGAAATATCAGTACAAATTTGCATGAGAGGGATTTGGGGGCTTTATTTTACTCGCTTTATTCCCTAAAGGTCTAAAAGGAAGCTGTTTGTTGGTGTGACGTAAAAGGGGTGGTATTCATTGGCCCATTCTCTCCTATAGCCTTTGTCAGTGCTGTCTGATGTTAAGGAGCATCTTCGCTCTGAGTGTTCATCTGGGAAATTTACCTCTGGAGAAAGATGGCACATTATGGGTTAGAATATTTCTTCTGAAATACTTTATCTTCAAGTTTTACATTATTTTCTTTAAATTTTCTTATAACCATTGGATGACAAGGTGAATCCCAGGAAAAACAAACATTGCTCATTCTTTATCTTTTGCTATACAGTCTAAAGCTGCTGTAGCTCGTAGATCATCCAGGACACACGTTTGTTTTGTTAGAAATCTCAAATCATACTCAACAGTTTCGAGGAGCTTCTTTTTCCATTGTTGTCTCTTTAACTTGAGAATTGTCAGCCCATTGCTGTGTCTTTTGCTTAAAAAGAAAATTGATTTCCTGTCCTTTAGAGTCCACTGCTTCTAAACCATGCTTCAGTGCGGCAGAGAGCAATGGGAACAAGACTGGTATTTGCTTAGTTGTTGCTGGTTGCCTCACTTTCTCAGAATGACTTTGCTTTTCCTTCCTTGGAAAGGCCACTTGGGCCATCTCTGGAGAGTGAGATCAGGAAAAATGTTTGTCAGGTTATTTAGAAATCTACATCCATCAAAACCTGCCGTCAGTAAGAAATGAACTAAAGTAACTTTCTTATTTTAATGATTTTTTTTTTTCAATGTTGTAGTAGAGGACCAGCACACAGGATGGGAGCATTCCTGGGGCTGGCAGGGTGGAATGGTGTCAGGCTTGTAGGAGATGATGGGAGGTAGCAGGAGGCTTGTTCTGGCTGGTTGCAGGCTGGGAGAGCAGGCTGAGCTTGGTGGGTAGCTTTGCTGGGGATCACCTGTGCTTCAGTGCTGAGCATCTGCTGTCCCTAAAGCCTCCTGCTGTGCAGAAGAACCTTTAAGAGCCAAAGCAGTTCATGGTGCAGGGGGCTGGTTGGGATCTGAACCCCTCCACTTGGGTGTGGGTGAGGTGGAGATAAATGGACAACACAAATGCACGCACAAAACCCCCAGAGTTCAAAAACCACAATCATTTTGGAAAATAGAGAAACCTGTTTCCAGGGAGGCTGAGGTTGATCTGCCTTGTATTTTGACCATTTATGGGGTTCTTATGGGTCTCTTTAAAAGCTGTTTCGCTCTGCTATTCAATAAAAAGCGTATTTACCATAGCAACCACTTAGGCTGTGAGGAACATATACTACCTCCGAGATGGAGGCCACCTTCCAAAAGAGCCACAGCTGGCATTTGTAATGTGATCTTTTGTGCTACTTACAATATTGGAAGAAGAGGAGGCAGAGGAGGCAGTAAGGGAGGGAGCAGTGGGGTTTTTGGGAGGGGGGATGGTGTTTCTGCAGGGTTTAATGTTTATTTCTAGCAGCAAAGTGTTTTGCCTTGTTCTGTTAAAATAAATAAATAAGGGGCAGATTTTTCCACCCTTTTTTCCTGGCATCTTCCCCAGGCCACATAATTCTGTGGAGTAAAAATGGTCTTATTTCTTGCTAAACAAAGTTAGAGCAGGTAATGGCATTCAGGGGAGGATGAAGTGGCTGCAGATGCCAATTGGCCTGGGATGCGTCAGGCTTCTCTGGTGTCACTGCTCTGCCTGCCCACAGCACTTGGGACCCGGCTGCTCTTGCATGAGGCTCTAGACCCCTTTCTGCAACATGGAAATGTAATTAATGTCCTTATGGAGCAGTGAGGGGTATTCCATGGACATGCTGATGTTTCCGTGCGAGTGCTATGTGGAGGGGTAGAAACTGGTTCTCCACCCACGTTGCTGTGTCTTGTCTACCTGCCAAGTGTGCCTGTGCCAGTTTTTCAGCTTGAAATGAGTTGTGCTGCCCTGAAGATGTGTAGGAAAATGCTAACACCTGCAAATGATTTCTTATCTCTTCCCTGTCTCTGAAATCAGGATTTGAAGCTAATCTTTGCAGCTAAATTGCAAAGAGAAAAGGGGGGGGTCTTCCTTCCCCTCCTTCCTTCATTCCCGCCCTACTCCCTTCCTTGTTCCTTTCTTTTTTCTCTTCTAACATTCTTCCTTCTCAGTGCTTGGCTGTGACTACCACAAGCTCTGTGTCAGGGCTGCAGCCTTTACACCCAGCACCAATGAAATCCCCCTTGGCTTCAGTACGAGTTCTTAGCTTATTGACTCAAGGCTGCAGAATATGGCTGTCCATAACGCCTTAAGTAAATTCTGTACTATTTGTCAGCTGCTCTCCTTTCAGATTTGTTTTAAGAACATTAAGTTAAGACTACAAAAATCGAAGCAAAAGACCAGCATGAATAATTTGGCTGGATTGCCCCCAGTGCCGAGGGCTGGGTTAATTCTGCTTTTCGTGGTGCTTGAGAGAGTCTCCAAGGCCCATAATGAGAAACAGAATATTAAGCTGAAATTATGTTCTGCATGTCTTGAGGAAGGTACAGCATGAGGCTCCATTTGAGACGAATGCATTTATTTGTATTTATGTGCTTCACTCGTCTTGTAAGACTCTTGCATCTTGCTCTGGCACAGTCATGCTGCTTATCTGTGTCCAAAGGTGAAAGAAAACTGGGGGAAAAATTGTTTTAATAGTATGCTATTAAGCTTGCTAGCTCAAAATTCTGAATTCAGCCTGCAGATAGCACTATTAAGAGGCTGGGATTTTCTTTTTTTAAGGGTTTTTATGGTTATTTCACCTCTTTTTTTCCCTGACCTTTGATTTCATTGAAGATATTGAGACTTTTTAGAACAGTTTTAGCAGGAAGTTTTTGGGTGTAAAGCAGACTCCAGCTGGGTGCCTTGTGCGCTCTTCTGAGCAGGTAGGCTGCTAGCTGTCCTGAAATCCCTGTTCAACGTGTACCTGATCTGCTCCACACATGGTGATGGTAGGGATGAGGTCTGGGTGCCTTAGGAGTGGGATTCTTGCATGGATACTCTCTGTTGTGGTGTGGACAGGCAATTGAAAATGAGTATGGTATGTGTGTGCAAGGACCTCCAGAATCTGCTCGCTACAGCTCCATCATTCCTTTTGTATCTGTGCATGCATTCCTACTACCTTAAGGAGAAAACTAATTCTGTTTTCCCTGTTTTCTGCAAAGTAAATACTCTGACTCATCCGTAGCCTGTTTTGGGCAGGAGTATGGGTGAAAGACTGGTCCCAGGATCCTGCCTCCTGCTGTCTCAGCTGTACAGAGACTTGCTTTTAGCTTCCTTTGTACAGGGCAAAAACATTCAGAACCCAAAATGGTGATGGTTTGGTACAGTATCTTTCTCACAAAATAGTTAAAGGTTTAAAAAATTCCTGCGTTTTCTTCTGCAGGGAGGCCTTTTGAAGTCAATGTAAATGTTACCTTGGGGGGAGGACTTCTAGTACTGTTTGGCCTGGGTTTTCTAATATGTAATGAACACAGCCATAAAGTAGACTGAATCCCCAAGAACAAAGAATCACTGTGCAGTAGTGTAGCTAATTTTTTTCGCTTAAGGAGGTAAAAATGTGTTTTCAAAAGATAATATGACAAGCAAAACTGAAGGCAAAACTATCTGAAATGTACTCTCTGTTCAGCCTCTCTGTGCGTGGACAGCAGGTGTCTGGGACCGCAGGGTGGCTTGGAGGGATCAGGAGTTGTTTCCTGGAGTGGTTAGGGTTGAAGCTGCGGAGCCTGTCTGCCTGGTCCTTGATTTCTTTGTCTTATGTGGTTTGCACTTATGCACTTCGAAAGTAGAGAAAGATGCCTACAGATATTAAGTTTATCTTAGTTAGATTTTAGAAGTCACTAACAGTGTCCCTTCAGACAGGCCAGAAGTGGGGTACATCCAGGCATATGCTCGGTCCTGAATGTATGGAGAAGCTATCTGGAAGCATAATCTTGCAACTTCCGCTTGCAGTCCCCCAAGAGGATTTTTAAAGCCCTTGCTCTGTTTGTCTTTAATATTTTGTTGTACAGAGGCTATTCTTCCTCTGCAGTGACCTCGAGATGTTCTTGGACTTCAGGCTGTGTGTGCCCATGAGGGCGATCCTTTGAGTATGAAGTCTATGTTGAGTTGCAGGAACATAATGGTGTTTTGGGAGTAAGGAGTTGGGTGTCATTCATGTCAGCACCTGGCATTAAGAGGGACACATGCATGGGGAGGGAGAGGACTGTGTGTCTGAACAGTCCCTGTCAGCATGTAGGTCATGCCTTTGTGCATGGACCCAACACTCAAATCCTTGAGAATCACACTGCAGAAATATCCATGCAGGCTTAACTGGAAATCTCCTTCAGTGACTCTCTCCTTTTTAAATGCTCTATACTTTATTTGGCTAATTGCTTTGGCAGTTGCAAAGTAAACAAAATGTTTCATTAATGCATGGCCAAAGTGTGCAAACATCTTGTCCTGAATTTTCAGGGCTGCATGGAATTAAGCCACAGAACAAATTAAACTTGCTGAGAATTTTGTGGCTAAATCTTTCACCACTAATTCCTTTTGGTTTTTCACTGGGACAGGTTGTGTTTAAAAAAAATCTCTGTTCCAACCTGAATGTTTAGGGCTAAGTATAGAATTTGCCTACCAGCAGCCTCATAAAATTGTTTTGGATGGATTCCTATAAAACACATGCATTATATTCAGTACCCACTAAATACAAATAGGAAGCCTAGTGCTTGGTTTATGTAGAGCACGGAAGAAATGTGGACTCCTTAAAAGTAATTCACTTGGTAATGTGATCTGTTTGCAAAATAGTTCAGGCTTTTAGGGGGCTGCTTCATGCCTATGTGTTTACTCTGTGGCACAATGTTGGTCCGCTACAGACCTGATTTAGGTACTGGAGGTAGTCCCTATGCTTTAATGCCAAGACAGGGGAAATGTGCAAGCTTGTACCTCTTCCTGTGAAGTGAGCAGGGATTTAATGCTTCTGCAAACATAAGTCAGCACTAAAGCACCTTCAGAAGATACCTTGGGGCTGGATTGGCAGCTGGGATGCATTGTCATGCTTGGCTGTAGTCAGGAGATCTGTGAGTAGCTCCAAGAACTCTAAAGTATTTGGATGTTGGGGTATTTCAGCTGTGAATAAATGCTGTGACATGTATAGTACTGCCAACCCAATTGTTCTAGGATCATGAGTCAGGCCTCAAAAGATCATGAGGATTGGTGGGGATTTTTTTGTGTGTGGTGTTCTTGTTTGTTTTCTGTTTCTTAAATAATACATTTTGTCTTCTCTTTATTTGTTCTCTTGTTCCTGAGCCTGCAGGGTATACTCTGCTCGTTCTCAAACTTTACAGCAGTTCAGGAGCTTGCTGTGTGCTGTAAGGCTGAGGCTCTCTAAGCACATGACTTAAAGGCTACCACGCTTTAAGAAAAATAGCAAGCATTGCTGGACTGGCTATAGAACTGTAGAGGCTGACAATCCTGAGGGTTGCTCCAGGAGAAGGCAGCTTAGTAGAGGTGTTGTGATATGCTTGGTACGATCTGTTGAGCATTTGTTTCTAGTGAATCACCCACTTGGACTTGGGAGAATCTGGGCCTTGATGCCAGTGAAGGTGCTGGCTCATGGGTGCTAGGGTGGCTTACCTTGAGGTGGCTGCAGTGTTCCTAGGCTTGTTTGACATTACTAGGGACAGCTTAGCAGCTTCTACTGAAACAGGTTTATAGCCCAGGATCCTGAGGTGAACCAGCACCAGTTCTGATTTCCTGGAGGGGGTGTGCTGCAGCTTCTACTCCTGAGCTGGAGCCCCGAGATTTGTCATTTTGGTTTTTTGAGGCACACCAAAATATACCTGGTATATCTCTCTGACATATCTGCGTATTGAAACCTTCTGGGTGAGGGGGAAGCAAGCCAAAAGCTTGCTCATCAGAGATCCTTAAGAAAGACGTAACTGTGCTGCCTTCAGGGTAGTGTACTTCAGGAAGTACATCTACTGCATCTTATATCTTTTGTTTATCAAATACCTGCTATGTCCCAAATGCGATGCAGATATGAATCCCTCAATACTGTCCCTTCCTGACTAGTTCAGGATACAGTAAAGCTCAGAAAGCTACCCTTCAAGGTAGAAATCTATGCTGGGAAGATGGTTTAGGAGGGAGTGTTTTTGCACAGAGAAGCACAGGCTGTGTTTGGATTCAGTCACGTGGTAGTTTATGTTATGCTGGAGCATGCATATTAGATTAACTTCTAGGGACTTGCATGGGCCTAAAATGAAATAACGGTGAACTATCAGCTCCCCTTCAGCAGGACTGTTGTGCCAAGAGGGATGGAGAGAGTGCAGACGGTCCATCCCCAAAGCCCGGAGCATGCACAAGGACTGCAGAGCAGCAGCCGTGCGCGGCAGCTCGGCCTTGGCAGTGGGCAAAGAGCCGCAGCAGCGCCGGGTGATGCTGGAGAGCCAGATGGGTGAGCCTGTCAGATCAAAGATGATGTGTACCGAGGGTGGCAGACTTGGCAGGGCCGCTCGCCGCAGGTCCTTCTCCCTGTGCACCCTGTCTGCAGATGAAGTTTGTGGCTGGATTCAATCTGGAGCTGAGAGAAGCAGGTATTGAATAATGCAGCCTCTTTTGGAGCCAGAGCCCGTGCTGACTGGAGCAGGAGCAGCCATCGTGTGTAGAGCAGAAGGTATAATGGTGTGATCCAGCCCCAGCACTGTTTGTTCCCAAATTTCTAGAACCACCATCTTCCTTTTCCAGTATGGCTTTGGGCTTGTTGATGCAGAGCGGCAAAGCCCAAATATGCAGTCGAAGTAGCTGTCTCAGAATAACTATTCCTCATTATCTCTCCATGCAGCCACTCTTATTCAGCAGTAAGAGGTCCTTTGTGTGGTTTAGCTTAATCTGCTTTGGAAATGGATTAAGCTAAATCTCACAAAGAAACTCTTAGTGCTGAATAACAGTGTCCACACGGAGAGATAATTCGAAATAGTTGTTCTGCATTTTTCAGTTCACACTTGAGCCCTCGCATAAAAACTTCGCAGTGCAGACAAGCCCCCTTGAATAGGAACCTCCTATTTTCTGTCTAAACAAGGTCTGTATACTGTGTCCAGGTGCTGTAGTAAAGAAAACAGCACATTTTTACCATTAAAAAGAAAGCAAGGAAGCTGGCATTGCTGGGCTCAGGACTATTTGCTTGCCAAATTGCTCAAACCCAGAATTACTGCTCTTCTCACCAGTTCCTGTGGTTTGGGATTAGGTTATTCATGGGACACTTCACTTTCTGGACAGTATAGACATCTATACTCTCTCCTATGGAAGAAACTGGAGCTGCTCAGTAAGCCATTGTGTAAAGAGAAGGAAGGATGCTTTCTCCTCTGTCCTGTATAGACCTATTTGGCAAGGGGCAGACCCATTTTGGAAAGCCTTTGCAGAGTTAGAGATGTTGCAGATAACAGTGATGCCTTTGTAAGCAAATGTTGCACCCCTAATCTCTGAGCAGTGTTCTGTGCCTAATTTCACAAAACAAAGCTAGAAATTTTTGTCAAACAGACTTTGGTTTTGAATACACAGTAAGCTGGTAACAGGGGACTGGTTCCAGGGGACCTGACCTTGAAGTTTCATCTGTCCCTGAGAGATACCAGTGAGCAAAATCATTCAGCACTTTCCTGACATGGCGATGCATTGCTCACTCCTCTGTTACACCTGTGTGACCAGAAAGATGTAAAGTAACTTTCCCAGGTTGATTTTGAAAAACTGATGATTTCCACATCTGCATTCTCGAGGCATGCAAAAAACCTGCAGCCCCACAGGAAAATCAAACAGAAAAAGAAGAAATAAGAAATTTTTGATTTCTAAACCTAAAATCATAACGTGTCAGACCTTGCAGGAAAGATACTTATGGTGCTATTTAAGTGGTGTCAGAACCCAGTGTATCCATGAGTCTTTGTGTCAGATGTACCTTGCGTGTCATCTGTCAGAATTGGGCAGCTAAATCAGTCCTTCCTCTAGCCCAGCAAGCAGAAGCTCTGCAGCCAGGCTTGACTGTGTAGGAATGCTACATACATAATGAGGGATAGGCTGGTAGTGGGTCCTGGCCATGAATGGTTTGAATCTGTATGTATGTGTGTACAAGAGGAAAGGTGCATATTAAGGACCTGAGGGTGTCCCTGGGTCTTGCATTACTACCCTGGAGAAAGAGTTGGGTCTGTACTGGTTTCCTAGGAGAGGTGAGCAGTTCTCTGACATGCGTTTTTTTTCCTGTTGGCAGGACTCAAAGACTTCTCAACTACTATTACTGTGGAAACAAGCTTCCCCTTCCCCTTCCGTTTCACTTTTTAGGCCTTGATTCAAGAAATCATTAAACGTGAGCCTATGTCCATCCATGTTCAGGACAACATTTAAGTGTGTGCTCTAAGTATTGTCTAGTATAGTGTCACTTTTCTGAGTTGGGGCAGTGGAAATGAGCATTTGTATGAAATGAAGCCCCTTCCTGAGAGATGTTGTGGCTTCTGCCTGTCCCCAGCTCACAAGTACTGAGAAAGGGAATGGAGGGAGAGAAGGAATATTGTGTCCTGAACTCCTCTCCCCTGGAGCTTGTCATTGCAGTGACGTATTTCTCTATAGGAGGAGACACCCTGAAGGAAAGTTTGGTCTCTTGTTGCTCATCTGCCCACTGGGAAATGCATAAAATCTCTCCATGATCTCCTCCCCTGGGTGGAAGGATAACGTCTGGGAGAGGAAAGGCAAAACAACAAAATTCTTCCCTGTTGTATGCCTGCAGAGCACTGTAATGTCCACGTTGTGTGTTATGGGGATGTGACCATCCTCTACTAAGGAAATAGTATTTTTGCAGAGGAGAGCAGAGTGAAAGGACCTGTAGGCATCCAGACTTCCTTACTGTGCATTTATGGCCATGAATGCTTCTCCTGCCAAGCAGCTGCATGGAAGCAGCACCACTAGAAAACTCCAAACGGCTTAGTGCAGTTTTCCCTGACGGCAGAACTTCTGTTGCTGCATGTTGGTCATGTCCACATGGTTAATTAATATGAAGCAAGCAAGGGTTTGAATTGCTAAAGCTGTAGCTGCTCCACGTTGGCTCCCCATCTCAATGCTTTTCAGGCATGCTGAGCTCTTTGGAGGGAAGTCGTTTACTGGACATGAAGTAACCTGCATCTCATTCCTCATTAAAGGGCTGTGATGGCCAGGAAGGGTTACCTTGGGATAAGCTCTGGTGTGAATCTAAGGCATGTTGGTTGCTCCACAATTGCTGCCCAAGGGGCAAGCGTGAGGTAACAGATGCCATTTGGACTGAAGGTGAACTTGCTCATGTCTATGTCCAGAGCTGAGCGTGTGGCCAAGCAGTTGCAGAGGTGCTGTAAAACCTTGGTGAAGCTCGCCCTGCAGTAACTTGTTGGGTTCATCATGCCTGGTCCACGTCCAGGGATGTCCACTCACACTGTAGATGGCCTGTTAAGCTCTGTTCCTGCATAGGCAATTGTTTGGCCACCTCAGATCGCTGTGCTGAGGTATCTGCGGGATGAGTAAAGGGTGAGAAAATGTGAGGGATAAGCCCCAACACTGCTAGCAGAGGGGAATGGCCAAAATGCTGGCGCCTTGTCCACTTTCTGGCCAACTCAGCTACTCTTTGCCTGGGCACTGAGCCGGGCTCATGACTCTTGTGTTAAGGCGTCATCCTGCTCCTGTTTGCTGGTGGTTGGAATTGGATGCCTTAGTTGGGGGTGGAAAATTATGGACCCTTCTCTTCCCAAGCACCATCCAAACCTGATGGTGGTATCTCCCTGTGGACGCCATATTTCACTGCTGTGGAGCAGGTCGAAGCACTTGGTACCAGTTAAAGATAATTTCATTATCACTTTATTGTTACCTGTATTTAAGAGGATCTAATAGACAAGCTACCCTCAGAAAAGTGGGTAGTTGTCCCTGCCCTATATGGCTCAAATCTAGGAGAGATGGAGCTGTTCAGTGCAAGGCACAACAGTGGTTTGATTGCTATGTGCATATGGTGTGATGGGCACCGTATGCTCACGTCCCCTTCCCAGAAAGGTAATGTGTTCTGCATGGCAGATCATGGCAAAGCTGGGAGCGATGTACAACTCCCCTGACTCCATGTTCACAGTCCGAACTGGTAGGCTAGCCTGTCTTTGACATGCATATTTAATGCTGTAGTTGTCTTTGCATATTTTGCTGGAGGGGGACTAAAAGCAAAAGAACTTGCAGTTTCTCACCTGTCCTCAGCACAGGTGAGCTCTGCACTTTTTCCCTTGGACATCCGTGAGATATTTAAAAGAGCAACATGGGTTCCTGACATCAAAGAGTTAATAGCAGTGAGTGTGGTACAATAGCTCATTAGGACTTAAACGTGGGCTGCAAACTCAGAAATCTTGATAATTTTGGTCTATAAGGACACTGAACTTTCAACCCTAGTTCAGCAATAATAAATGCCTGTTAAGTAAGGCTTCCTTTTATGAAGAGAGGGTGGATGGATGCATTTCAATGGGCTTTAAAATATTGCTACTCATTTCAGCGTCTGCTGCCCGAATGCATCTGAGCATGGGAAGGCGTTTCAAGATCTGCACAAAAGCACTTTGAAGTATAACCTTTGTGAGCATCTTAGCTAAACCTGACTGCAGTTGGAAGCAGCACTTTATTTATTTATTTATTTATTTGTGAGTCCTCTTCTTTTAAAGTTGCTTTAAAATAAAAAATAATAAGGCCACAAAAATAAACCTGTAAGCAATTAAATGAAAATGCAGGTTTGAAACTCTGACCTGGAGTGAAAGGTGGTGGTGGTGGTGTATGCTTGGCTTTCGCATGGATGTTTTCCATACATACATAACCAAATGTATGAGTCCTGGATTTTGAGAGCAGGGGAAGATGAAGCTGTGCTCTGGGATGGAGCTCAAGCAGTTGCTCAGGCTGACAGCCATGCCAACCTGGAGAAGAGGGGTTTGGGCACATAGCCATTCTCCAGCCAATGGTAGTCGTGCCTGTAGGAATCGCAGTGAGGAGCTAAAGCATTTCTAACAGCCCTATTGTCTATCTGTAAAAGGATCCTGTGGATGTTATGGGGACTAAGATTCAAAACGAATCACGAGTGACTGCAACTCACCACTTTATAAGTTGCAGTCTTCCTTGTTTGCAAGGCTTGATCCAGTGGGGCTTCTGTTGATGTCCTATGTGAGACTCAAAATAGCGTGTGTGTGTGTGTGTTTTACCTCGTCTCTCAGAGAGCACGAGAGAGACCTCCATGAAGAGAGTGACAGGGTTTGATATAAACCAGCAGGACTGCATTGCTGCCATTATTCGACAGTAAACCCTTTCACAATGCCATATGCTGTGCATTCCAGCGCAGCGGCAGAGGGTGTGATATAGTTAAAGCACACTCGGCAAACAGGAAACGCTGGTGACCGCTGTGTGTGCTTTTCATGGAGATAAAGTATTGAGAGCGTAACACAAAAAAAAGTGCTGGGAATGGGAGGGGGGAGAGGACGGCGGGGGTGAAGGAAAGGGATATATTTTGGGCCTGACACTCCGGTCAGTATGAAAACGCAGGCAGGAAATGCAGCCGAGACAGCACCGCTTTGCTCCAAGATGGTTGTTTTACTCCATTACATGTATTTTCTAGTTTGCTGCTGGGTGTTGGGGGTGGATATGTTTTTTTTTCTTTTTACTTAATTTTCTGTTTGAAGTTCCTGCCACTCTGGCTTAGTACCAAGCTCCCTTCCCCTCAACCCTACCCCCATAATAATCAAAGGCTATTTTAAGGCACTAGAGTACCAGCAATACGCATTTCATAACCCAGCCCAGTGTGTGAATATCAGTGTTGAACCTAAGCATAGTTACTTTCCTGACAGTGGCTCTGCGAAAAGGCATTGCAAAGCCTAGTCGGAGTTAGGAAGTCGCTATTGCAGGGGAGCAGGAAAGGCAAGGGGGATGGGACCAACAGGTCCTCAGATGAGGAGAGCTCTGAATCATAAACACGCCATAGCTTTAATAAGATAAATGAAGTGGAGCCTTTTCAGCCGAGGGCAGACTGTATTGGGGCAAGCCGGGCTTTTAACGTTGGGAGTGAAAATTGACAGGCTGAGAACTGGGACATAAACAAAAATGTCAGTCCCTGGGAGTCTTGTTCACTGGACAATGTCTCAATTGTTTCAGTGATTTTTCGCAGGCAGCAGGGGATAGTGGGAGATTTAACTCTTTACCGGCCATGCAGGCGCCTGAGGTGCTTGCAGAATGAAGAAGTGGCAGAAAAGAGCGTTTTTTCTTGTTTGGAAATGATTAAGCATGTCAGTGGGTGATAAGGAAAGGTCACACTGTTCTCTGCATACTTGTCTGCTGTTCAAGTTGGCCTTTATGCCGCTTTAATTTGGCTTTAAGTTTTGCTGCTTGCCTGGAAGACTTGGTTTTGGTTTTGATTTGGGTTTTTGCTTTTTTTATCGGGACAAATGACATTATGCAGCAGACCAGTAGATATATAAGAAGAAGGGAAAATACGTATGTGGGGGTTACATGTTAATTTTTGTTAGTATGTCTTCATTAAATGGCTGACAGGCAAGCTTGGGTATTTTAAGGCTGTCTGGATGATTTGGAAGAGGTTGAAATGTGAGATA
Organism: Ara ararauna; assembly: GCA_028858755.1. Lineage (NCBI taxonomy): Eukaryota > Metazoa > Chordata > Aves > Psittaciformes > Psittacidae > Ara > Ara ararauna. The sequence goes on from CM054381.1 coordinate 80,571,733, forward strand.
GGGAATGACCTTTATTTTATTAACCACTTGACAATTCTGCTGAAGTCTCCAAAAAGCATCTTCAAAGGAGGCAGAGGAGAGACGAGGAGCTTCATTGTCTCATCCTACTTTTGCTTTATTTATTATAAAAACAAACATTGAAACCTGTTGCATCCCAGCCCGATGTAGGCAAGGTTCAGAAAGCTGTAACTGGTAATTCTTTACTCATCAGATTCTGACTGTGTGTTTTGTTGTGGGAGGAGGGTGAGACTGCAAACCCAAGTTGCTTCTTCAGGGCGCAAAAGCTGTTGAGGTTTATTTGCAGGAAGATAAATCCTTTTTAATAAAATGTGGGTCTTGCCTCAGTTGAGTGAAGTTGAAACATTCGCAGGCTGGAAGCCAACTGGCTTGGTGCACAGCAGCCCGGTATTAAAGGTCTGGGATGTGCTGAGGTTGCTTTAACTTAATTTATGGAATTATAATAAATCCCATTTTCGTATCCGTGCATCCTCCGGCTGCTTTGTGTTCGGATGCATGTTCGCAGCCCCGCACTTTCTCCTGCTTTCAGATTCCAACTTCCCCTGCCCCCCATCCCCTGCCTGCGCGCAGTCATCCCTGCCTGCTGCTCGCTGGCAGGCAGGAGGTTGGGAGATGCTGAGGGCTCTCCGCCGCCTTCCTGCCGGGCAGGAAATTGCCTCCTCTGTGAATGCTGCACGTTGTAACGCAGCAAAACTTGCGTTCATGGGCAGGCTTCTCCCCAGATTCCCAGTTAGGAGATGCACTCTGCTATGTGATAAGGATGGGGAACATAAGCTGTTGCTCTCCAGATGCTTCCCTGTGTGTTTTACACTGATGGGGAGAGAGAGAAGAGGGTAAAAATAACTGCAGTGTCCTCTTTGACAAAGGCTGTCTCCAAAGACCAGAGTGGGGAAGGTTTATCCAGATCATCCATGGAAAATCTGGCTCCATATGTGTTTTGAATTGATATTGGTTTCAGAGATTTAGAAAACAAAAGTTGTTGACATGTCAGAGTAGTTGGCTCCCTGGGTAAGTATCCTGAGTAGAGCTGGATTTAATAATTTATAATTAATCATTCGTGCAGTGAAATGAATTGCTCTTCCTGTTAGTTAAGGATCACTGAAGAGATCGTGATTTTTCTTGGAAGTGTGTTTGTTACTCATGCTCTAGTCTCAGTGTTTTGCCTTGGAGATCATCCACCAGCATTTCTTCTGAGCTGGTTGGTGTTGGAGCTCCTCTGAGCCGAGATGGGGAACATGTGATGTGTTTCCGTTCTCTGCATTGAGCAGTGAATGATACTCTTTAATTAATAAAAGTTTATTTTCCATGAAGATTCTCCAGCACCTGCATTAAATTCACTGTCTTGGCAAGTGTCCTTTATGACCAAATTCATTTGCTCGTGTAGTCACAGAAAGCAGTTAGATTTGTCTGTTCATGAATTTCGCTTATTTGTCACAGAATACGGTGTAATGCTAACGTAGCTCAGGTTGCACTGGATTTGTGCATTATATAAACACAGAAGTAAATAAAATAGTGTTTTGAAGTATTTTCTTAGGGCTGTTATGAAATTTCCACCCCTTTCTAGTGATGGATAGCAGTCAACTTTCATTTGAACATGAACTCATTACTGATTATAATGGCTAACGAGAGATCTCTGCTTCCCTGCTCCTCCCCACTCCCCATCTTTTAAAGAGGCTTAGCTGCTGCTCCAGGTGGAGCAACGCTATCTTTAGTGCCATTGCAGAACACATTCATGAGATGTCCACTGTACAGCCACACAGCCCATCTGTGCATCTGTTTAGTTGCCATGAGTAGTATTCAGAGCCACATCTTCCTATATGGGGCTTTGAGCAACCTGGTCAAGTGAAAGGAGTCCAAGCCCATGGCAGGGGGGTTGGACTTATGTGAGCTTAAGGTCATTTCTGATCCAGTCCATTCTCTGATTTTATGAATTAGCAAATATTTAGTTTTCTAGTTTAGGTGAACCAGTAGGTAGGAAAGGGTGGGGATGTTGAGGAGAAAATGCATTTTGTAGACACGTGTCGTGTCTATAACCTTTAACAGCATCTTTAACATTTGCTTATGTTAAGGTTTTGGTGAAGTGTAAGCAGCAGGGCATCCACTTCACTTTCTCACACACCCTTGCTCTAGGATGTGCCTGGAGTAGCCCGTGGAGCTTGGGTGTCATGTACTGTCATGTCCTTTCACCTTGCAGGACCTGAATCCAGCTTGTGGAGGTCAGGAAGCTAGCAAAGCAAGAAGCAGGCTAAGTCACACTTAGAATGAGTTGAGTGTTGCTTGCCCGCCTTCTGGAGTGACCACGTGCTAGGTGGTATAAGGGTTTGGATACTTCTTGCCATTCTTCTCCTGTGAATTTTGACCCAGCCTGGGGAGGTATGGGCATGTGGTGGGGGTTCATGAAGGGCTCAGGAAAACGTTCCTGTTTTTCTGGTTGGGCGCTTAGAGGTGTGATTGAGAACTACCACAGATTTGAGATACTGTCACTGAAGTGAGGTGCTCTCCCTCCCACTGTGCTGTCGATAGGAGAGCTGTACCCATCTGGAGGGATGAATGGACTCCTTTACAGCTCTGTGCTGCACTTGTGCTGGATAAATGCCTTGCTAGAAATCACTCCTGTTTCTGCGAGGAGAGGACTTTAAATCTCCCTTTTGCTGCTTGAACATCTTCCCTGTGAAACCTCAGGGTAGACATGTGCACAGGAGTCTTCCCTGTGGGCTACTTCTCACCAGCATCTGCTGCCACCCGCATGCGGAGGTGGCAGTGGAAGTTCTAGATAATGGTACTTAGCACTTATGTAGCACTTCATGTTTCCAAAGTGCCCTACAAACCCAAGGCTCCCTATCAGTCCCTTGGGAAATACGGAGCTCGGTATTATTACCCTCATTTATGGGCAAGAAAAGCTGAGATGCGGAGAGGTTAAGTGGTTTGTCCAAACCCACACAATGAGTCAGTGTCAGCTTTCAGATTAGGTTTGGAGTTTTCCTGGCGCTTGCTGTCATTGTGCAACCAGCTGGAGTGCGTTGCCTTCATGAGATGCTCCTTGTTGAGCGATGGAAACTTCGTGCAAAGCCTTTTGAGATGTGCTGAGGAGATCTTGCTTGGAGACAACGCTGATTGCTTCTGTTTATTTTAACATAGACTTAGAGGATATTTTATAAACCCTTCCAAGAGACAAAAAAAAGTTGCCTTCCGTGGAAAAAAATCCAGACTGTAAAATTCTACTCAGTTCGTGGTGGCATCTCATTGTTCTGGGGAGGCTGTGTATAGCTGTGTAACGAAGCACTAATCTACGAGGTGAAGCAAAGCAGCCCTTCAGTATCAGCAACTTTTTACAGCTTTTAGGGAGGGAATGCTCAGCAAGAGGCCTCAGTCTGTGAGAAACAATGCCTTGGCTACACATGGCATTACTCTTGAGGAGCTACTTCACGTTAGCTCGTGTGTGAGGATGCTTTTATTGGAGAGTGTGTCTGCCTAGTGCAGAGTAAGTCACTTTCAAAGCAGATTAAGCTAAACTGGGAAGATGCTGTTAATCTGAAGTTGTGGGTTCTGCATCTGTATTTGAGGTAAAATAGATATTCTCCTTTAAAATTGGATTTGTGAATTCTAGATTGATTTGAGATATTGTCACTGAAGTGAGCTGCTCTCCATCCTGCTGTGCTGTCGACAGGAGAGCTGTACCCATCTGGAGGGATGAATGGACTCCTGTACAGCTCTGTGCTGCCTTTTTCTTTCATATGGAGACAAAGCCTCACTTGGAGAACCACAATTTGATTGAGATACCAGAATTACCTGATTATTCAATGGGGATGCCAGGCAATTCTCTCCCTCTGTTAGGTGGCGCAGATTTTCAGATGGGCCATTGCTGGTACTCTCCTAGGATAGGGTTGAAGGGGCAGTATCCAAAGGATGTTATTTCCCTAGATGCCCAGCAGTTAAACTGGCTGTGGCTCTTTACAGAATGAAATGAAGTAAATGAATGAAACAGAGCTAGAGGAACACACAGGGAAACTGTTATGGTTCTTGAGGAGGCTGTCAGAATGGCGTCCTTGGGTTCCCAACTCTCTTGGTCTCCCAAAAAGCAAAGCCAGAGGGCTGGCTGGGCACAGGCTGCGTGGCTGCCAGGCGGGATAGGGTGGCAGAGCCGTGGTTCAGCAGGAATGCCCGTGCGTCAGTGGGAAACCACAGGGTGTGGTGCGGAGCTGGCGCTGGCCAGGGAACTGCAAAGACAATGAGTCTGTGGTAGGCATTAAATGGTACTAGAGAGCCCGTGCTAATCTCGGTTTCGTGTGGCGTGGTCTGTTTGGATTAAAACACAAGTGCTAAGGTTTGTTTTGTTGTTCTTTATTGCCAGCTCTGCCATCAGCTAGCCTAGCATCTCGGAGCTAGTCATTTAATATCTTTATTCCACTGAGAAAGCAGGAATAGCCTTCCTGCACACATGCCGTAAGGTGGAATTAGCACACGTAGGCCAGTTTCTGAACTTTACACCAATCCCTTATACCCAGTTGAGTCACTGCGTTTGTTTTGCAAGCTTTTAAATTTCCATTTCAGTGTCAGAAAGATGCCTCTTCTGAGCTGGATTCAGTTGCGCGTCCTTTGTGGGTGCTTTACTGCAGTGGTGGGAGACATCAGCAGCCCACTTTGGCGGGAGAGCAAACTCCAGGAAAGTATTTTGTCCCCACCCCACTTGAACAGTGGTTTGGGGTAATTCCACCTCATTGGCTGAATTCAGAGTGTAAGGTTGAGGACTGATCACGTATTCTTTGCCGGGACTTTTCTCTCCCTTGCCCTGTGTCTTGTTTGTGTGATACTGTATGGGGCAAAGGCACTGTAGGTTATCATATTGCATGTTCAGCATTCATGGGCCACAATCAGAGATGCACCTCCGTGCTCTGAACTGTTGCACCATGGTGAAGTGTGTCATAAGGTGTCCAGAGATGTCTTCCCTTCCCCCATTGCCCATGTGCCAAAATAAATATCTGATGTGAAAGTCAAGGTACAGAAGCCAGTTAGATTGTACAAAAGGTCCTGTCTCCCTTCTGTGCTGTTGTTGTTTGTTTCAAAATACAATTCTCCTGATGGGTTGAGTGACTGTCTACAGTAGAAAAAAGGGATGGAGAAGATATTTTGGCATTTCTTTGAGCAGTAGCGTGTTCCTTCTTTGAAATCCAGGGGGTTTTTTGTTTGCTTTGGTTTTTTTTTTTTCATTTCCCCCCTCCCATGCTTTCACAAATGGAGGAGAGGAGAAATTGTGTGCATGTGTGTGTGGTGCCCTGCCAAGCAGAGAAACTAAGCAGACAGCCTCTATTGCTTTTGCTCTCACATCTCTAACTTAATTATGGGGGAGGCAAGGAGCGTGTTGTGTTTAATGTACTCCATGCTTCCAAAACTCTGCACTCTCACGTGCTAGGGGCTGACCACTGGCATGGACTTTCATTAATATTTCTTATTTACCCTGCCCTTCTGAATTACCACTTTTGGTTTGGGGACTTCTTTGAAAGGGAATTCTTTTATTTGTATTTTTATAATTGCTTCTGGATCTACAGAAGCACATGTCAAGAATCATCTCAATGTCACCAGTCTTTAGTTCAACAAGAACGCTATAGAAACGAAAGGTTCTGTCATCCATCAGATTTTCTGTTCCATTTGTTGAAGATGAAAGGCAAGCGAATTTAGTGCTCACTTTCTTCTCCTTCTGACAGTTATTGATCCTCCCTGGAACTCTGCGATTCGCGCTCAGAGCTGGCCTTGACACAGGGAATCCCCAATTCATTATGTGTGTGCTCACTAGCGCCGCGGCAGTGCGGCTCGGTTGCCCTTCCAGTTTCAAAAGGGTTTGTTATTTTTCAGCTGCACCTTGTGAGCTGGGATTCCCCCTCCTCCTCTTCTCACCCCTTTTGTCTTATGAGACTTTTAATCTGGAAGCTGTTAATGTTTGAGAAACAGCTGCTAGAACAAGGGGGTTAAGTGGTTTCAGAGGCTTTCTTGATTTGTGCAAAAAATAGGAAATGGCTGAATCTATTTCTATAAGCTAACAGGGTGTAGGAAGGAGAGAACCTGCAATCTGTTGGATTTTAGTTGAATTTTGTGGTCCTCAAGGAAGCAAGATTGTCAGGTTAGAGACTCTGGTAAAACCAAGATTGTGGAGTAAGTGTGATTATTCGATGGCTTCCATCTCCAGAAATAGGGCTGCAACAATAAAAGAGGAATCGATGTAACAGTGGGAAGTATCATAGTCTTCCGTGTCCGTTACCCCCATGGCCTTTAATTGAAGGTATGCCTGGATGGATGGGAGTAGAGTCTGATGGGTTTCCTCCACAGGTCCCTGAACTGGTCAAACACAAGCGTCATGTGCTCTGTGCTTTTCCAGCATCTCCTGTGCCACAGCATGGTACCTCCTCTTTTGTGAGTGAGGATGGTGAAGTCTAACAGACAAATTTTCATGAAGCTTCTACTTGTTTTATATCAGTGAGAGCCTTTTAGCGAAGGTGCAGTGAAGATGTAATCTCTTGGTTGTTCTGTGGTGAGCAATAGCAAACTGTATAGCTCTGCCTTCTGTTTGTATAAATGTTCATGAATTCCATCATGTTCTCTGTGACATCCATCCCTGGCAGTGTTCAAGGCGAGGCTGGACGGGGCTTGGAGAAACATGCTCTAGTGGAAGGTGTCCCTGCCCTTGGCAGGGGATTGGAACTGGATGAGCTTTAAAGTCCCTTTGAACCCAAATCATTCTATGTTTCTATGTGTCACCCTTGTTGTCCCAGTCCTCCTTCTTCTCCAGGCTCTCTGTTCTTGGGGTTTACTTAACCTTTGGCCAGCAAAACACTTTTCCTACCAAATATCTTCCAGAATAGAGGGGAATGACTTCTTCCTAAAGAGGCAAGACCTGCCTGGTGTAGTATGGGTCACGGCATATCCCTTTAGGGCTCAGTCTGGAGCTTGGTGTGGGAGGAGAGGGCAGCTGGACTGGTGAGCGCAGAGCTGATGGTAATCAGGCTTCCCCTAGCTGGTTACAGGCTTTGCAGGAGGTTGGTGGGCCCTTAAAGCAGGGAATTTCACATCTGCTTTTGTTTATAGTTTTTGCTGCGGGCAAGGCTGAAAACTTAATAAATTGCATGAAACCTAAGGAAGCATGAATATAAAAGAGTATTAGATAAATTACAGAAGCTTGCCTACCTGTAATGTTTTTTTATAACATAAATGGTACGTGTGTATTATTTCTCTGTAAAGTACCCACATGCCCTTGCCTCTCACTGAGGCTCTCTTGTTTAAACATTCCTGCGTTCTCAGTACTTCTGCTCCTCAGCTTCCACCTCCGACTCCTCCCAGGTTTTAACATTATTCTTCAGTGGCAGGCGTTTAACGCACCCAGCGCTCTGAAGATGTGATGATGGTTTTCCGAAGGATATTTATGAAGCTGTTTCTAAGTATTTTGGAGGCTCATCTCTGAAGGAGCAGATGAAAGAAAAATGCTTGTAATGCTGGTAGCGTATGCACGCTGTACAAAGAATGTCTCAAATACTTTCCTTAATATGTGCCTGTATTTGCTCTAATGTTCTCACCATTTTTTCAGCCCAGCTCTCCTGGAAGGGGCAGGGATGAAAGGGGAATTGCGAGAGAGAAACAATAAACTTGTAAAACAGACACCTTAGTAAGAGATACTGTAGCTTCAAATATTTGCAGTTCCTTTGTGAAAGAATTGGCATTGCACATTAACCTTAATGTAAGTGTAATATGGCATGTATCTAAAGGCAGAATCGAAGAATATGAATTTCTGAGGCTAATGGTTTTTGAATAAATTCCATACAATTGTCTGGCAGTTATTAGCAGAATGTGTGAATCGGGGGCTATGCAACACTGTATACTTTGAAGACCTTGAACTATTTCTACCAGTTAAGAGCTGTTAGAATCTGCTGAAAATTAGCTTCATTCAGTTATCATACAATATAGTGAGTTGTTCTGGCAAAAAGCATTATCTGCCTAGCATTGAGGCAAAGTAAATTCTTCTGTTCTTCTGTCCTGAAGTGCCGATAGATCTGACTGAGGTCAGCTAACCTGGCTTCTGTACATGCACATGTGTATGTGCCACCCATACATATGGGTAGGGAGATCTATGTCTAGATGTAAATATTGCTTTGTAATTTGCATTGCTGTCATGACAGTGTGGGCAGATCATAGGCACCCTGACTCTCACCAGCCACTCACTGACCCTATACGTTCCCTCTTCCAAAATATCTGTAACGCTGCATTAGGTTGGACTTTATTTTGTTCATAAAAAAATTACCAGTGCCTCTATTATGCAGAATGTCAAGCTGAATATTTGTGATGGCTTTTGCTTGCCTTATTATGAATCCTGTGGATCTGACAGAAGGAGAGGATAAGAAGGAATACAAAGGACCAGCAGTGTTTGGCCTCCTGTAAGCAGAACGTCACAGTTCAGTGCAAGCCAATACAGAATTACGTTGCTAGCTTTGGTGTGGCATCTGGGCTGATCTGTCTCGCTCATTACGCTGGATGTAGCAGTATGCTGATGCCATTAACAGTGTCCACAAGCCAGGCTGGTTTCCCTGCCTGAGCTTTATGATGCCTCAGGAGTGTCTGAACATTTGTGGAGCTGGTGGTTAAATGACTGGCAAAGGGTAAAGGTCTCTATACTGGGGCAGTATTATGCTGTCAGTGTACTTACAGGGGCAGTATATGCTTTCTATAGTTATTCTTAGAGAAGATAGGGAGTTGTTGTCAATGTCTGCTAATACCAAGCATGTATAAGACTTACTAACTGTCTTGATTCCTTAGGGTCAAAAAGGAGAACCCAGGTCTTCGTAGAGGCCTTAGAGGCTATATTTAGCAAAGATGGATAAAGCAAGAGATGTGGTGATGTAAGTTAGCACCTCAGGGAGCAGGGCTGAGAGAATGGAAGAGTGACTGGTACGTGGGGAGGAACAGAGTCATGAAGGGTTTTCTATTTTATACTGAAAATTGGAGTAGAGTGAACTGTGGGGAAGAAAACTGGTTTCAGACATGATTGATTCTTCTGTGGTGTACAAGGAATAGCGAGAGACTGGATGGATTAAAGCATGGAGATTATTAGGTAACTGGTTAAATTAAGGGCAGCTCTTTAAGTTTAGGAAGCCAAGAAACTAGTTCTGGAGGCAGTAAGACTGGTAAGCTCCTTCCAGCTTTAGATTAGATGACTTTAGACTCCACTTTCTGCTTCCATATTCTTTTCCTTTCTTTATCCTTCATATCTGCCCCAAATACTGTTTGGAGTAGTATCACCGCTCTTGTGCAAATAGGCACCATATAGCGAGGAAGTAGCAGTCATCTCAAGCTTGTTGTCAGGAGTGGTGGGAATGCAAATGTCGGTGTATGATTTGCGAAGACTGGTACTCGCAGAGGGGAGGGGCTTTCTACCACCAAACCATCTTATCCATTTTCCAATAGGGTCTGTAGACAATGGATCCCACAGCCCCATGTGGTCTCCGGTGTATTACAAGGTTTCATAGTTGTGGTCACATCTAACTTGCCATGCAGACTACTAAAGGGAAGAGTTCTGTTTTCTGCCTTGAAGTGTTTAAAATGGAACTGCTCATCCCTGATAAAACCATTCCAGTAAACACAGTCCCAGTGTTTTGCAGGATGTGAACCTCCATCAGTGGTTGGTACCCCCGGTGTTTGTAGCTACTGAAGGCACTGTCACGAGGGTGTCATCAATACTAAACCCTACACACAGTTGCTTGACCCCCCAAGTCTTTTCACAGCATGTGAGTTTCAGTATAAAAATCTAGGATGGTTTCCCTGAAGGAACTGGAATTTCTGGGTGTTGCGAAGTCCTTATTAGGAAATTGGAAAGATACACTGATGAGTGTGCCTGTTTAAAATCAGATAGTACAACAGTTCCCACCATTATTCTCCTTCTGGAAGGATTGCTTGTTAACTAAGTTGGTATTTCAAATTAGAATGAGATGGAAAAGCACAGTAAGCAAATTGTTTTCTTGAAGTTTGGGTATTTCCAATATTTAGAAAAATGATCACTGGATAACTCCTCTTTGAAGCAATACCAATATGTCAGTAGATACTGGGGTCAGCTTCTCTATATCTGCTTTCCTGCTCCTTCAATGAATCCGAATTTAACTCCAGCAGTTTTATATTTATGTCAATATTTTTTCCCTGTACAGCCCTGCATAGAATATAGTCCAGTTTTGTAGCAGTAACAGGCCCATATCATGCTGCTTGTATGTGGCTCCTCAACCATTTTGGGTCTATGAGAAGTGAATATGGGCTGATCGTGCTCACGCTGCAGCTAAGAACCTTCAACAACTTTTGTTTATATGAAGGCACTAAGATCTGTGAAAACACTGGTTGGAACTAAATGTTTTAATGTCCAAAATTAGAGTATGTTGTAATCAGTCTGACACAACTCTAGCAGAACAAAAGCCCTTGCATGGGCAGTAAGTCTCGTTAAATTTCTAACCGAGTTCTTTAACTTTTGGGGGGTTGTATCATTTGTTGTGGAATTCTGGGGTAGTGGTTAAATGCCTGAGGAATAGAGGTGCAATTTTGTAGCCCATGGTAATTACTCTCTTACCTGTGCTTCTGTTTTAAGCATGTGTGAGATATGAATGTTCTGGTGGATCTGATGTTTTCACATCGTTTGTGACTCTGGGCTGTGGGATCTCTGCTGGGCTGTCAGCATGCTGCTTTATTGCAAACCAGTTAACAGCATGGAGGATGGAGAATATCCACCTTAGCTGGGGGGGTCAGCAAGTCATGGGCAACGTTATCTTCAGACTCAGTTTGATGTGTGGTGTTCCCCTCTAATAGGCAGTCCTCCTTGAAGCATGGCCTAGGGAGCTTTGGAAAGCATCTCGGATGGAAATGCCAGACAGTTGTTTTACACTTGTTAGCAGCTTTTATCCAGAAGCCTTAATAGCATCATTGCAAAGTGTTGTTTAACAACTGGCTTCTTTGACAACCGTGGCTCTACTGGTAATGAGGGAGCTTATCTTATGAAAGTGCTGCAAAGAAATCAAGGAAAGGGGGGCTATGGGTAAATTGCTTTAATACAACTTTTGTTTAATACAGGTCTGAGTTTGTACAACAGATGGATTAGCAGATGCAATTCCCCCTTACTTCTCCAGCAATTCTTTGGAGAGGGTCTTGACTAACAGTCTGTCCAAAAAAGAGTACATTCTCCTTCCTGTAAGTTTTGCACACTAATGACAGAGATGAGTAAAGGAAAATAGCCCATCCAGCTGCAGGCTTTCTAACACAGCCATTAGGTTTCAGGCAAGCAAATGCTGGAGAGAAAAAAGTGCTCTCCAGCAATTGTAATTAAGGGAAGAGCACCAAATACCTGTAGCAATATGTCAGTATTTTGAAATAATGTTGCATCATGTTTTACCTGAAACTTCATTAATGATAGCATAGATGGCCTCTTTATCTTGCCAGCATCTCTCCTATTACTGGTTGAGGCTACGGGCCAGGCATGTGGAGTAATTCTGTTGAAATAGTTGTTTTTGTTTTTTATGCAACTGACAACCAAATCTGGCCTCTGGAATTTACAATCAACCCACTAAATTAGCTTTAAGCTCACTGTGGGGTTTTTCTGTAACATAACAAAGACAAGCTGCTATAGGCAGCCTACAGTAACAGTGCTTTATGTTCATCTGAGTATCCGTCAATACTGAAATAGCTCTCATGCTTGTTGCTCAGCATTGGAAGGAACTGAGACTCCAGGCCAAGGGAACCTCCAACTTGTCATCTGTTGACTTGTGGCCATGAATGGCTTGTTCCTGAGCAGGTTGTAGTATGGAAGTAAGGATAATTAAGGAAAAGCCTGTTGTTGGTGGACTGACAGTCTCCTGGTAGGACCCCTGCCTTTCATCAGAATGGAAAAAGGTTAAAAATGGCTGCTCTGTGTCCATGTTGCCTGTCCAGGGAGCTGCATTTGAATGCTGGGATTAGTGCCTCACTCGTATTCAGTTGTCATGTGGATGTTCTGGGTGGCCAAATATCTTCCTCTCCTGAGTAGATAAGAGTGCCAAAGCAGATGATGCTTCACCCCAGGGTGGTCACAATGTGTGCCGTTTTATCTGCGAATGCCGTATGGCTTCCAGAATACTGGAAGAAATCAGGGGGAGCTGATGTGTCCTGGAAGATGCTGAACAAGTGTGAAAGCACACTTTTACCTGAAAATAAAGAGTGCTGAAGTCCACTGAGAGGATTCAGGTGGGAATTCACATGGGATTCACATGGCAGCTCTGCTGGGTCTCACCTGATCCTGTCTGCAGCTTGGTACCAGCTGGGGAAACCCTTCTGGTGGCATTAGCATTGTTGATTCTAGTCCAGTCTTTCCTGGTCATATGCTTGGAGCCGGTCCCTAAGCAGTGATGTTGCACCACTTCACCACCTGAGTCATGGATATGTTTAATGCAAATTCCGTAGGTGGCAGGCAGCCCATTGTTTAAAGACAGTTTCCTCCCTCACAGCCACCTGAAACAAGCTCATGTGAGACTTGATCTTATCAGCCCATAGTTCTGCTTTCGTTAGCCAGTGTTGTATTCTTACTAGTGCTTCAGAAGAACTTGATCTGTGCAGGTTGTGAGTCCAGGCTGGGACAAAAGAAGCGTCATCGTTTTCTGCAGAGCTTGTCTATAGCTGAACTGACTGGAGAAGAATAAAAGACTGAGAAGTGGCTCTGGGCCTGTGTCACTGTTGAGTGGTCACAGGGGAAGAAGCAAAATGCGTTGTGTTGAAGCAAAACATGCCTTTTACCTTTGGTTGTGATTTGAATATAATAAGGCTGATGTACTGTGTTTTGCTCACAAACTTCTGTACACCTGCAGTCTATGTCAAACTTCTCTTCCCTGTCATCACACACAAGTGCTCAGAAGCATGCAATCCTCTCTACTCCTGCAAGCAACATTCATTTTAGCTCATGCTAGCAGCTCTCCTTCCCTATCTGAGCCATTTCTACTTTCTCCCTGTTGAGGCTCTTGTTGCCTTTGCTATTACAACTTCCAGCTCTGTCCCTGTTCTTGCGTCCCTCTTCCTCTGCTGTACTGAGTTGGAGCTGCAGGGAGATAGTCCAGACTGGACTACAGGATTCTTCTCCCCTTTCCTCCAACGTATCTTACCTAAGTAGTATTCTTAAGGGGTTTCTTTTTCAGCATATAAAAGTATATAATTTAAAGCCCTTCCCATTTAACAGATTTTAATTGAAGTATCTCTTAAAAAGTTTCCATTCTCTTGATTGCTTTTTTTAGTCACTGCTGTCTCTTGAGATATCTGTGGGGTATTACTTGAAGTCCTGTTGTCTGCTTGTCCTCTTCTGGGTGTTCATGACTCCTTTTGGTGCTCCTTCTCAATTGCATAGTGCTTACGGTCAAGGGAAGAGTTCGCAAGCCCTTAGCTCACCTCCCAGGTTTTCACTGTCTTTGGAACATGGAGAACAGTGCAGCGTAGCTGCAGAGGAGGTAAAGCTGTTTACGGTATTCAGTGTTTGCTTCCTGGAGGCAGCAGTGAAAGCTCAGTTTTACATCACTTCTGTGATGTCATCATGATCAGAGGAAGCAGACTATATCTCATTCTGTTTCTAGTGTGACATTAATAACAGCATTGAAGTTCACTGGGTTTTTTTGGGCAAATACAAGATGCGTTTGCTATACTGACCACTAGCGCCCTGAACGTTGCCTTGTCAGAAGAGGTGATAGGATTTTGGACTTTGACTGTGACCTGACAACATTCAGAGCGGGACAGCAAAAATCAGGGTCTCTAGCATAACTGGTGTGGAATGTCCTGTAGCTGTCCTGGTCAGGCACTCTCTCCCTCTGAAGAGGAATATATGTTGTTAGTATTTATAAGCCTGCAGTTTCTTGTTCAAACTGAAGCCTTTGTAGTTTTCTAGGAGTCCAAGGCTCAAAATGCAACCTACGTGTTCTTCTAATGTTTAGCTTGTAGCGGCAACAGTAGTATCTGGAGATGTTTGTGATTTGTGAATGCACTTTTAGAATTTCAGGTTAATACTGCCAACCGTAATAGGCAAAATAATTTGCCCACACTGCACTCATACACAGATACTCTTACCAAGACCGGCTATTTCCATTGGTGCCAACTGCTCCTGTTGCATGGGTGCAAATAGGTGTGCATGAGTGGGTGTAGTAGAGAGCCTAGTGAGTCTAGATGTCATTTCACTGCCATAGAACTCTCGGGATAGTGGACTGTGATGGTTTCAGCCGCTGTTGGACTCTGTCCTGTCACCTCACTGCTTTGTGTGACTTTTGCGTATGTGCAGAAGTGGTTTTCTTTTTTCCTGTGGCTGGTGGCATAGCAGTCCCCTCTATACTTTATCTGCTAGCATGAAAGCTCCCCTGCTCATTAAACAATAAACTTCTCTTTCCTGATTCAGATATGTAATTTAGATTATATGCTAAAGGATATTCAAGAAATACACATGCTGCTTTATTCCCTTGGATGTTCCTAGTTTTTTTGAGATCTTCCTGTATTATTATTCTCTCCTACTGAATGGAAGGAGTGATTTCCTTTATAATTTTGGCTCTAAACCTCATTGAGATAATGATATTTCCAAGATACTTAAATCCAAGCACCAAGCTTCGGTATACCCATGTGGATACACTGCGCAATACCTAACATATGCTTAACTTGTGCATTTTAGCCATATGACAGTGTTCTTAGCCAAGTCAATTTTCTGTTCGTTTTTTTAATTACCATTCTGTGAGACACTGTTTCATGTGTCCTACTAAATTTCCAAGTGTCTGGTCTCTGTTACAGCGCTGTTCTCATCTGTTAAATAGGCAATTTCTTTGGGTAACAACACCAGGATTAAAAGTTGTTGGGATTTTGGCTAAAGCAGCAGGATTCTTGACAGCGGTGCGCCTTGGTTTGGCCCATATCTCTGTAAGGGCGGATGGAGCTACTTACACATCGCACTTAATTTACAGTGCTCATGGTCTGGTGTGGAGTGGTAGGGGGGAAGAGGGAGTGCCCTAGCAAGGCTCGGAGAATGAATGCATTGTCTCTACTGCAACCCACAGGCAGAGACAGTGGCTGCAGTCTGCTCGCACCCTTCTGAGAGAGGTTGGTTTGCTTTGCTGCGGCCCCCACCGCCCTGATGAGGGTCTGTGTCACACCACTGTGGCTGGGGATAAGGTGCTTTTACCAGCGCCCAGCCTGTGTTGGAAATGACCTTGTAGGCTCTTCCCTCCTTTCTCCTGAGACACAGTTGAGGCCCCAGCCTCCTTGCCCTGGCTTTGGTACAGTGTTGTGCCAGTGAACCCAAGCTTGGTACTTCCACTGAAGCATGAGCTTTTCTTTACATTTCCTACTTTTTCCTTACCCCAGCTTTGCCCGTGTCACTCTGAACATAAGAATTCAGTTCCTCTGAGGAAACCCCCCAGGAGCCCTGGCCATCAGGGCTACAGTAGAGGTTCTTCAGTGGCTTTATTCTCATGTGCTGCCAATAGGAGTTTATATTATTCAGTATAAACTTACTTCCATAATTTAAACATTAGACTTTCCTCTACTGTTTATTAAACATTGGGAACAGCTGTGGGATATGCTTCTGCCGTCTGCTAACCAGTGTCAGTGTTGTTTTGGCTTCTCCTGTTTTCCCCCATGGAGCTCATCTTGGCAAAATTTCGGGTGGCAAAGTCAGGGATCTAAGAGGCTCTTGGCTAAGGGGATGTCAGGAAGCACTTCCTGGAGTGCCTCCTTGGCGGTCACAAACAGAAGGAGGTAAATCTGGCACCTGAGTCGGCAAGCATAGCTTTGCTTAATTTCCCTTTCTTTTGCGAAGAAAATGTCCATCACCCTTTCAGAAACCTTGTTTTTGCCCCCCACTCACTTAATTTCTCATTTTAAGGAAGCTTTATGATCTATCTCCACTGTTTCCATTCTCTTTCCTGCTCTTTCTCAAAACTAGTCGTAAATGCAAGAGAAAGCCATAGCCCTCTCCTTTCTACTCCTTTAAGTAATCGTTTTGTGCATTGCACAATGTTTTTAATTAAAACCCTTATTTATATGTTTTTATAATAGCCGTGGGTTCTCCCCACTCCGGGTGCGCTAATCTAGCCTGGTTGTAAATTACAGTGCTTGCACATTAAAATAAATTGCAGTGACACAGGGTCTTGGCAGCACTGCTGGAGGCCCTCCTGAGCCCAATGGGGTCTTCATTGCATGTGTAAAACGTCTCTGTTTGCTGGATTTCCAGGATATCTGGCAGGATAACTGTAAGGAGGAACCCTCCTTCAGGTAGTTTGCATAGGGATAGTTTTCTTAACGGAGTTGTGGAAGAGGGAAACAGGAGGGCAGTAATTATTCCCTTGTGTTTGTTCAGCCTGATGCAAATGGGAAGCAGGGAAGAAGGTGGTGTTGACATATGAGGGGATGGATCTCTGGTTTTCAAGTTGAGTAGCAGCTACCTGTTGGAGAATGTAGGTCCTGTCCCAGACCAGAAGGTGAAGCTAGGGCCATAGTCCAGCCGGGTGCTGAAACCACATTTCTGATGCAAGAGTTGAGATCTGTGAGACCATTCATGTGCTTAAATAGCTTGCTGGATTTGGATGTAAATGCCACCCTTGGAGAAGCCCTGCAGGCTGAAAATACAACCTACAAAATCATGTCAGATTGGTACATCTAACTCTGCCTTCCCTTCTCCCCATGCCAGATTGCATTACACCTACTTTAAAAAAGCACCTTCTGTAGCTTTGTGGTTCACAAAAGTCATTAATCAAAAAAATTACTGCAGCCACGTAAATGTAATGATATAAAGGCTAATAGTTTCTCATGCTGGGCAGGTTTGTAGTGCACAAACCATGTTTCACTAGCCCTGTCCTTGCGGTAAAGGCTGGTTCTACCTGATTCCTTGGAAAAGATCATCTGAAGTCATTACATTTGCAGGTTTCCCCACCACCTGTTTTCCTGTCTGTAAATATGTAAGACAGGATGCTCGGTCTTTGTTCTGAAGGCACGTTAAGATCAATGCCCTTGAGCATGCACCCTCTTCTGAGTGTCTAAAAATTTGTTAAAGGTATAGATCTTGATTACATTCTCTTAATCCAAGCCTTTTCTTTTAACCCAGCTCTTAAAAGGAAGCTTACATGACAGTACATCACACAATATCTCAGCCCTTTCCTGACATTTCTGTGGAAGTAAATGAAAGGTGTAAATTAAAAAAAGCAAGTGTTTGTGTCTCACTTTAACCTTCTGTTATGTTAAATGGCTTTATTGAAGAGTGCCGGCAGTGTTCTCAAAAAACTTGGGAAAATCCACTGTGAGCCATGCAATTAGTTGCCTTGGGAGCTGAGTATGGAGTTCATGATGTTTGATGTGAAAATTACACGGACACATCTAATTGGGTGTATTTGCACCACACAGGATACCAAATAAAGAGGTGAATTCTTTTCCCCGTTCCTTGCTTGTTTTTCTTCTTTAGTTGAAGTGTTTACCCTGAACTCTTCCCTGTTGAGATAGTATTTATCTAGGCATGCGGATCGATCAATAGACGCACGTTCCCCTGTGCAGATTCTGGAGAGCAGGGAGGGGAGAGAGGTGGAGATAGGCACTATGAGCCTGGAAAGATGAGGGAAGATGAACTTCAAGCTACCTCATGCTTCGCATTATCATTCTTTAGTTGTGACTTGCAGGGCCTATCCCAGCCCTAAAGCTCTACTCTTTCTGCAGGAGTCAATGGCTAATTCAGAGTCCCCGGCAACACAGGATCCATTATTCGTAATATCTTTTAGCGGTTAAGTTTTGCAACATAAGCATATGAGGATGTTTTCTGCTGTGACAGTGGTCTCCAGTGTTCTCTGAGCCCCATCTGATTTCTTGCTTTAATGTTTCTTGCTAGTGGTCCTCAAAATTAAAGAAAAATGTTCTGTAAATTAGCAGTTGATATGAGCTTGCATTGTGAATGCACGTCCTAGGGTATCATTCCCTACACTAAGAGATCTGCTAACAAAACCCAGAAACTCTGTTTGCTCTTTTCTCAGCATTAAATCTTGTATCATCTGTCTGTGTGTATGGATGTATGTCTTCTCCCTCCTTCCCCCTTTAAACCTCCAGGAACTTGAATGATGTGTTGATCTTTAAACAGCTTGGTTTCATTTTTCCTTAGTCGCAAATATAACTTGCCTGATGAATGCAGCTAAACTGTGAGCGCATTTTAAGTATTCCATGTTTTTGAGCAGCAGTAAAGACTCAAAGCAAAACATTTTCCACTAATTTAGTACTCTCTTCAGTGCAGTTATTCAATTATTAGACCACAAAGGTATTCTGCAGTTTGATGTTATTAAGAAATATATTAGCTGAAAATACTCTATTATCATCTAATGCTAATAATCAGCTGGCAGGAATTAGAAGAGAAGATGGGTAATTGGAATTCTTGTGGCTAATAAGATGTGAATTATACGGACTTTTCCAGGAGAGAAATCTAGGCGCTATTATAAGAAACTGCTATTTGTATTTTAAAACATTAGCTGGCACAGTGATGAGATCAGATTGATTTGCTTAAAATATTACTGAGTAGCACTTTGATCCTGGAGCAACATCACTGTCTTGCACCCTTCTTTCATTATTTGCCATGCTGCTGTGGGATGCCTTTTCCTGACCTCTGCTGTAGCTTGGTTTTAAAACATCGGTGTAGCAGGAAAATACATAGAGAAATGGTAATTCAGGTCACTGATTTTCTAATGGGTACCCTTCTCCTGGTGATGGCTGACATGATGGACCAGATAACAGTGTACAGCTAATAGATACCACAAGTGTTTAAGGACATGAGTAACTGGATTAGAACCCAGTTGTGTCTGTCGCATCTGCATGTGTTGTCTCTGTAGGGTGCCACTGGTTAGGAGTGTCTTTTCCTGAGCTGTTTGCAAATAGATTACACCCTGAAATTGTGGCCTTTGGTTGCTCCTTTAACTGCAAGCATTGTTAATGGTTGTAAAATTATCCACCCACAAGATTTTGTCTTTGACCTCTGCATCAGTGAACTCCACAGGTTGATTGCTTGCCATTTACAGTTAGGGGAGGGAGAGATATGGTCCTCCTTTACAGGGCACCTCCCTGTTTCTATCCTAAATTTGACCTTTAGAAACCTAGTCATAGTCAAGGTTGATAAATACGATTTTCTTCAGGAAGCAAGAGTCTTCAAATGAGGTGAAATGGAGAAGGCTGTGAGAGGGGAACCATAATGAGGTGGTCTCGCTTTTCTAGCACTCACTGGCTCTGCAAAACTCAGAAACATTCTCCTAAATTCTTAAATCAGTTTTAATCTATTGCTCTTGGCAGGAACTGATGCCTTTGGGTTGGGGAGTTTGCTGGAGAGAGCAGGCAATATTAGAAGTGGTTTCTTTGAGTGTTACGAGCTCCCTGTAGAGATGGTTGGAAGTTCACAGTTTGCATGAGGAACTGTGTGGATGCAGCATGGTAGTGCAAAAGTGAGGGCAGAACCCAGGTAAGGTTTAGTGACTTGTAGAGAAAGACAATGGCAAGAACTGAGTGAAGAGCACTGGCCAGGTGGGGAGGGAGGTAAGGATGCCCTGAGAGCCTAAAGGGAGCTTGCCAGATCTCTTCTGTATGTCCACAGCAGATGGTGTAAAATGCTGGAAACTGCAAAAGATTTGCTATAGGCAAAAAGGAGAAAGCCAAGTGAGAAGACAGGAAGTGAGCAGAGGAACATTCCATCTTGTGCAGTTCATAAGGTTTTCTGGGATTTGGTAATGTCTTGTGAATTCAGTTCAATTCCCAGGCAAGCAAGCAGCAATTAATTTTTCCAACTGAAAGTGTATATCTTGATTATCACCTCTTTTTTAATTATCAGATACTTAGACTCAGTTGCATAGTTGTCTCAGACACAATCTAACTGGAGGATGCTATAGCTTCACAAGCATTTAAACTAGCCCAGCCAGTGGTGCTGTGGGAAGAATCAACTCTTGCTATCTGCCTTGTGCTTGGGCATATGTGAACCGAACTGGAGAACTGGGCTGTTAAAACATGTTTTCCCTCTTTTTCCTTTGTCATGGTGTGTAATGTTTGCATTTTAAGAGGCTGCAGTATTCACCAGGTAAGAGGAGCTGAACAGTGCTCCTGCTTTCAAAGGCAGAACCTTTCTAGCCAGTTTTAACATTTTCCCAAAGGCGCATGAACTTTTAAAAGGAGATGTATCCGAGTCTACTGGACAGTGAACTCAGTATGTTTGAAACTGGGGGGATACTTGTAACCTTTTCCTTCTGCTTGAAAAGGAGAAATCATCTGTGAACCAGACCCTGCTGAAGACACGTGCAGAAGTGTAGTGGAAGGTTTCAGGTCACTACTTGCATGCTTAAGAGCCAAAACTGATGGAAGAAGAAGGGATTGTACTTATGCATCAAAGGAAAGTTATGAAGACACACATTAGAAAACCGATCTAATGAGAGAATAGTGGTAGCTGTCCTGGGGAGGGCTGGCATTTCATCCTGAATGCTGGAATATGCATTTTGGATTTGTCAGTGTAATACACTTTTTATTTGTAAGAAAAGACAGCAGAGCTGCTTTAAATAAATACAAGTATCTGTAGAAGGAATAGGAAATACCTTAAGAAACATGGTGAGTGAACTCCAGCCCCTTTCAGAGGCTTCCCTTGCTGTGTCTTTCTCCCCTTGCGTCCCCTGTTTCACCCAGGGAGAAAATTTAGATGCTTTTGACCAGAAGTGAAAGAACATTTTTCACTTACAGGGTCAGGAGAACAATTTTCTCTCCCCTCCAGCACATCGGGCTCCAGTGATCTGGGTGCACAATTTTGGTTGTTGTTTCCCCCCCCCCCCATTGTTTTTTGTTTTGCAATAATCATTCTTTTTAATACATTTTTAATAAACCAGATTCGTTTGAGGAGATCTTGAAATGATGCTGCAGACAGCAAACAGAATACCTTGTCCTAAAACACTTCCTCCTGTCATGTAGATAGTTTTATCAGATAAAGGAATTGTTGCTTTCAGCATTGTGTATTTTATTGTTGTACACGTGTGCATACGCACCCATACACAGTAGTACCTGTCCTAGCCAGGACAATGGGAGTGTAGCAGCATTGAAATAAAGCCCCAATAACGTGCTTTTTTAACCCCTTCCCCCCTCCCGAAGTTCTGTATTGCAGATCTTTTTCTGTGCAGCATAATATTCTATTTGAAGTGGAACTTAGCTCTTAGTTAACACGGAAAGTGATGAGTTGTCTAAAGCCCTGTTTAGACAGACAGAGCTTATTTGGCATCTGCATTAAGCTGTTTGACAAAATGTTTCGAATGTAATTAGTTCACATCAAAGGTACACCACCTTTGGTGGCGGGTGAGATGGATGAGAACTGAAGATACTGAGATCAGCAGGACTCGACTGAAGGCCTTGCAATTTAAGGTTTTACTGTTTATTACATTTTATGCTAAGAAAAAAAAAGAGGAAAAAGAGAAAAAAAAGGAATACTCGAACACTAGTGACTCTTTACTTGTCATGTTTTTGTCATACCTCAAGAGAACACAGTGGCCTCCAAGAAATATGGGTTTTTTTACTGTGGCAAAGCAGATGTGTGGAAATAGGTTGTATTGGAAGTATATTTCTGAGAATACATTTATAAAAATGATGCATTTCCACATACTGTTCTCAGTTGCTTTTTCCATCCCTATTTGCCCAATTTGCACATTTCACTTTTGGGGCTTTTTTTGCCTTTTTCTGTCAAGTCTGTAAAAAAAACAGCCTGAGATCTGAAAGCTTAAACTGAATTCTGCCTTATTCTTGCATCGGTATCACTGAACACTGCAACTAGGGTGGCAAAGAGGAGAAACAGGAGAATACCTATGTTAAGTTGTATTTTTACCTTTATAATATCCCTGAATTACTATTGTTACTTTAGTGCCTTTGTGCGTATTTTATATCTAATTCTACTCAGGGCTACATCTGTATCAACAATGATTAGTGAAATAAGAAGTATTTCCTACTTGACCAGCCAGTAATCAACACTTCTGGTTAATACCATGGGAATTAGAGACTGATTGCTTCCTGTGCTTGAGTGGCTGTGGTGGTATCAGCAAGATTTAAACACTGTGAGCATGTAGGCTAAGTTTTTCAAAGTGACAAGTGATGCTGGATGCCTGACTTGGGAACGTTGGTAGTAAAGAAGCGTTGAGTGCTTAGTGAAGATAAACTGTGTTTAATTGTGTTTAGATTTATGAATTACCAAGAGTTAATAAAGCGCCAAGCATCAGCTGAGGTGCAAGAGCTCAGCTGATGCTTGGTAACTCCTGAGCTGCAATCACTTCAATTGTGTATATAAGCCCTTTATTTTAAGGCTGTTACTTCAAAGTACTTATTGTGGCCATCTTGGTATGAAGATGCTCCAAACAAGTTGTTGAGTACACATAATAGGAAACCTGCTTGTTGAAAAAGGCTGAGTTGTTATGTCAATTCTTACTCTGGATCATGCTGCTCTTTTAAAAGCATAATGATTCATGGAAGGTGGGAGAAGACTTCGCCAGAGCTCCATGTAGCATTTGGCATTTTTCCTGAGCAAGAAGTTTCTTTATGTGGTTTACTGTGTATAATAAACGCTTAATTAGTATGATTTGGGGACTGATAAGTTAAATGGTGAGGAACAAGTGGTAGCAAAGCTCTATTTAAACTGCTCAAAAAAAAAAATGAAAGAAAGGATTTCTCCAATGCTGCTGAGAGGTGGTCCTGCCCTCATTTCAATAAGATGAGCTTTTTTCTTAGCGTAGCTCCAACTGTATTGATTCTACTGTAGACTGTTTATAAGACCAACAGCATTTTGGAAACATGCAGTATTTAAATTTAAAATACTTGTTGCTTGCAGACATGATGGATGCTTAAGATTTGGTATCTTATGCTCTTTTGGTTATCTAATCAATGATAAAATGCTTTGGTTTTCTGCTACTAATGAGTTTGGAGATACTGGATTTTGAAACCTCTTCGTAGCTGATGACTGGGGTTTTTTTTGGCCAAAATGGAACATCAAAATGTACATGAATATATTTGTGGGGGTTTTATCTTTTTAGTAAGGGGGGGAAAAAAGTTAATGGTGGGTCTGGAAAAGAAGCTGTTTAAAGTTTGTGAGATACTCCGAAACAGAGAGGGAATGTGCAGAGGGGTATGGGTAAAGTAGCAGAGGGCTCACATCAGCCTCAGCAGGTATCTGTTGGTGTGGGCACACACACTTTGTCTGGCGCCATATATGCTTATGGTTATGTCTGCAAGATTATAGATGTATATTTATTTGTATATAAAAGATAACCCAACTAATGCTGAATTGTAGATTAAGCCCATTTGGGATTTTTCTCCTTCTCCTTTCAGAGTCTCTTTCCACATCCGCACATGCACACACTCCTGCCTTTGAAATCATTTCCCAAACTCCTCCTACATAATTTTCTGTAGAAACTAGGAGCATAAATAAAAGTCCATTTTAATCCCCTTCTTAGCAGGTAAGTGAGAGAAACAATGGGAGGTTTTATAGCCAGCCCTTCGCCCCTGTGGGTAGGAAGTGAGTCATTACCATGATGAAGAAAAATGAGGGACCTCAGCCATAAATTCACGCTAATCTCCTGTTGTCAGTCTCTTGGGCATAGTTAGTGACTCAGCATTATGTTTGCAAATGGGGTACTGTGCCCTTGTTGGCCTGTCAGGTGCTGAACTGCTCCTGTCCACGTTCAAAGGTCTTTGGGTGGATGGGAGGGATGGGCTTCCTTCCTGGAGTACGGAGCCTGTGCCCGGCCCTGTTCCGGGTGTCACCATCCATGTGTGGTGCTGCTTCTCTCTTTCTTGCCACAGAGACCTTCCACTACTAGGGTTACTTCTCAGTGTGAGCATCAAAGTACAGGCTCCTCGCTGGTCCTTCCGGTCTTGGTGGCACCCATCTGATAATACGAAAGCAGACACCGTTACTGTCTTCTGCACTTTGGGGACATCCTTCCTCAGCTACCCTTCTTCTCTTCTGAACATCTGCTCTGTATTTTGCATTAAAAGGTAAAAAATGTGCTTGTCAGTGTCCAGGGAAGGGAGATGTTTCAGAATTTTCTTTCCACCTATATATGCATATATAAAAATCAATACTATACATACATACAGATATATCTGCATAAGTGTGTATATATATATGTGTGTGTGTTTATATATGTATGTATGGCCTTCCATGCGGATGTTCCACAGCCTGTCTGGAAAGGATTTAGAAGGTGACGTACCCACCCAGAGCAAGTTGGTATTGAATCCTGGACAGCATTTCTCTGTACATCAGCTCAAGCCCATAATTCACCAAGGGAATTATGGTGGTGATTCACCCAGCTGTGTTACTTTTTGTCTGTGAACATTATGAATATCTGGGCTTGAACTCCCATGTAACAGCGTCCATTAAAAATTAATGCTGCCTCTTCATTTGCGAACTTCTGCTCCAAATTCACCAACCTCACAAGAATCCATGTTTGTGCACAGACAGACAGGAGCGTTGTGTGACTGTAAAGGTGCCTGGAGTTTATGGCGTCTCAGCTCTTGCCTACGATCAGGGTAGAGGCCTGAAACAGCAGCAGTGTTCAGGCTCCCTCCTTGAGATTTCCAGAGTGGGAGAGCTAATGCCTTCTAACCCTTTTATAAGTCTAAACATGACTTCTGCTGACAGGGAAGGAGCATCCCATAGCTTCGAGCCTAGTCATCAACATTTTGTCTGTGTTGACTGGGAAGGGACTGGTTTTGCCATAAATTAGCAAGACGATAACATAAGAACTCCTGTCCTTGCCATCTGTAGCAAAGCAGAATGAAATATTCAAACCTCTTAGTTCTGCTTGCAGCGCTGAGCCAAGTCACACGCAGTCAGCTGGTGTGTCTCCTGTTTATTTCCATGCGGAATAAAAAATAATTTATAAATTGTAACTTCTCCACATTCTGGCTACTAGGTAAGCACAAGTATGTCAGGCTTTTTCTGCAAATAGCAATCTCCTAGGATGTGAGACATTGTTAATTTATCTTAAATAATTCAATAGAATGTCAATATTCCGCAACTCCCTCTACTTAGAGTGACAGGTCTGTTCAAATTAGTAGCCCTGAAGAATAAAGAATATTCAGGACATGCTTTTATCTTGGGAAAGACAGAAGTTGGTGCAGCTGCGTAAGTTTTTAAAGTACAGTGTGAACACCAGCCTGCTGCCTGGATGACAAGTCATTCAAGCATGAATGTTGTTGCTTTTAGAAAAGAAGTGGTGTATATACACTTTGTACCCAATTAGTAATCACTGCAAGTTCTCTCTATGAGTATTATATTCTGTATTTTACGTATACATGCAGGATATACAACATAGAATCATGGGATGGTTTGGGTTGGAAAGGACCTTAAGATCATCCAGTTCCAACCCCCTGCCATGGGCAGGGTAGCCTCACAGTAGTCCATGTCACCCAAGGCTCTGTCCAGCCTGGCCTTGAGCACTGCCAGGGATGGAGCATAATGTGCAAGTGGATTCTGTGAAATGCTGTTTCGTATTTGCGCACTAATTTATTCTATCACAAACAAAAGGGTTTTTTCTTAAGGCTGATCACATGGTGAGTTGAGGCAGCCGGACTTGTTGCTCAATGTATTTTCTCAGTGACAGGTTGGAGATCTGTTAATTGGTAAAAGTAGCCCTGACACCACACTCTGAGCTGCTGGGGAAGAACTAGTGGTGTTCCTTTTCCAGGTTACTATTGCCATAATTAGAGCAGCAATCATAAGAAGTTAAAGGCATTCCATTTTCCTTTTCATTATTCTGACAAAACAGGATTCCTTACTGTGGTGTATTTTTATCTGTATTTTCAAATCTATTTTTACATTTCTGAAGAAATAGAGGTCAGGGTGTACCAAGAACTCCTTCGGAAAACTATTGCAGATTAAGGATATTTTCTTCCTACTTTAAAATTTTTACTTGAATCTGGCAGTGTGATCTCCTGTTCCCTTAAAGCTTAAGATACTTGCGTAGCCCCTCTCCATTCAGGTGCTCACATCCTTTTGATATTTGCAAGGATGAATTGATTAATTTGGGTGCAGGAAGGAGGCAAGGCAGGGCTGCCCTTTGTTTAACCCAGTGGTGCCAGCTAGTCTGGGTCAGAAGCGTGACTAAACTCCATCTGAGACATTTCTGTGGCTGATCAAGATGTTAGGGCAACACCCAGAAAAATAGCCCAGGCTAGCTTGGCAGTGCTGTCTTTAAGACTTAAAGTGTACGTGCTGTTTTCATCTCAGACCTGTACCTTGCCCGCTTGGCAGTGGGGAGTCAGGCTAAAGGACCTTCCTCCTCCTCCTCCTCCTCCTTAGCCTTGTAAAGCCTTCCTGCATTTAGCATGAGAGATGTGTTTGCCCACAGTTCTTTGAACAGTGGCCATATGTGAGCATGTGAAGCCCTTCCCATCCTAGAAGTTCCCATGCGGGTACCCATGCTTTGTCTTCCTTGCAGACGTATAGGTCAGTTGAAAGGGATTGCCCGGTACCAGGGTGCAGTTACTAAGTGGTAACTTCATATGCAGTTTCTCTTGCCTGGTCAGTGTGTGTAAGCCTGGTGTAGCTTATTTCTGAAGATAAACCCAAAGCGTTCAGAAAAAAGGGTCCCAGACTCCACTGCATTCTTTTCCCTCCTGGCTATTAGGAAGGACCTCATGGATTGCTTGTGCAGTCTGCTCTGTCAGTATTCTGGGTTGGAAAAGAAGGCAGCAATGTATCTACTTCAGTTACAGTTGTATTTATAACCATATTTACAAAGAACACCTTTTTCTGTTCCTTTTGTGTCATTTGGATATGCTGTCATACGCTGCCTGGGAAGGTGTCCTGAGCCAGCCAAGGGCTTTTGGGCCAGGGTGAGCAGGCAGACCAACATTGGTGATATTGAAGTGGGGGTCCTCAGACAGCTGGAAGAAGGCTTACATTCCCAGGCTCTGATCCTCATGGGGGACTTCACCCACCCCAGTGTGTCTGCTGGATAGAAAGCACAGCAGGAGACAAGCAGTCCAGGTGGTTTCTGGAGTGTATCTGTAGCACCTTTCTGACACAGGTGATAGAAAAGGTGACAAGGGGAAGGGCTCTACTGGACCTCATACTTACGAACAAGGAAGGACTGGTTTGGGGTGTGAAGATCGGGGCCGCTGTGGCTGCAGTGCCCGTGAGATGGTGGAGATCAAGATTCTGCAAGGAAGGGAGGAAGGCTAAAAGCAGGATCCACAACCCTGTCCTTCAGAAGAGCAGTCTTTGGCTTGTCATGGGATCTGTCTGGAAGAATCCTATGGGATACAGTACCAAAGAGAAGAGTTGTCTAGGAAGAGCTGGTTCGTTTTCAAAAATCTCTTCCAAGCTCAAGACTGGTCCATCCTGACAAGCAAGAAGTCAAGCAATGGTGTCAGGAGGTCTGCAGAGATGAACAAGGAGCTGGTGACTAAACTCAAACATAAGAAGAAAGAATGCAAGCGGGGAAAACGGATACATGACCTAGGAGGAGTATAAAGAGTTAGTGTCCAAGCATGCAGGCATGGAATTAGCAAAAACAAAACCAGTCTGAAATTGAACCTGATGTGTGATGTGGAGAGTGACAGTAAAGGCTTCTACAGGTACATCATGAGTGAAGGAAGACCAGGGAAAATGTGGGCCTGCTGCTGAAAGGGGCAGGGAACATGGGGACAAAGGACGTGGAAGAGGCTTAAGTATTCAGTGCCACCTTTGGCTCTGTCTTTGCTGTTAAGATTTGCCTTTAGGAATCCCAGACTTCTGATACCAGTGGGAAAAGAGCAAGGAAGATACCCTGGTGGACGAGGATCAGGTTAGAGAACATGGCACGTGATGGGATCCATCCATGAGTGCTGAAGAAGCTTGTCATTGTGAGGTGACTCTTGTGGAAGACTGTAGCAATCAGGGGAGGTTCCTGAGGACTGGAAGAAAGCTAATGTTATTCTTGTCTTCAAGAAGTGAAATGAAGAGGATCTGGCATACTACAGACTGTTCAGCCTCGCCTAAAGTCTTGTGAACGTAAAGGAGCAGCTAATGCTAGAAACCATTTCTAAACACATTAAAGACAAGAATGTGACTGGGAGTAGTCAGCATACATTTATAAAGGGTAAATTACACTTAACCAACCTGTTGGCCTGCTGTGCTGAGCTAACTGGCATATAGTGGATAATGGGAGAGCAGTAAATGTTCTTTCTCTTAACCTTGGTATGGCTTTCGGCACTGTTCCCCATAACATCCTCATAGGTAAATTCATGAAGCATGGGCTAGGTAAGTGTATAGTGATGTGGAGAGAAACTAGCTGAACTGCTGGGTTGAAAGGGTTGTGATCAGTGACACAAGGTCACTAGAGGCTGTCACTCGTGATGAACCCCTGTGGTCAATGCTGGGCCCAATAGTCTTTATCATCTTCATCAGTGACCTAGATAATGAGACACAGCGCATCATCAGCAGGCTTGGAGATTATACAAAACTGGAAGGAGTGACTGGTACACCAGGTGGGTGTACTGCTATTCGGATTATCTGACAGAAGGAGTAAAAAAGATGGAGCCAGGTTCTCCACAGTGATGCCTGGTGGCAGAGTAGGAGGCAATGGGCACAGACTGGAATACAGGAAATTCTATTTCAGCATAAGGAATAGCATTTCTTTTCTTACTGTAGGCATGATAAAACACTGGAACAGGTTGCCCAGAGAGACTGTGGCGTTTCCATCCTTGAAGATATCAAAATCTGATGGGACACATCCCTGAGCAACCTGCTGTAGCTGACCCTGCTCCGAGCAGGGCAGTTGGACTAGACCAGAGGTCTCTCCAACCTCAGCTGTTCTGTGATACTGTAATCCAGCTAGCTGTTTGAACATGTAATTGTTGACCTTGTGATGGTCAGTACTAAGGCAACGGTCATGTTCCCCTTCAAACTAACAGTCCTAATTTGTTTATGCTTCTAACTAACATATTAAGCCACAGGACAGCTGGCCCCGTAAGAAGAGGTAACTGAAGCTTTTGTTGAAGAATACATGCTGTTTGGCTCTATGCCCCTTCTGAGCTTGGAGGAAAAAAGGGGGCCATTGGTTTATTTATTTTGACTTAATATCTTCCTGTATTTTGTTGACCTTAACTCTCTGGTTTTTAATGAAGCTTGAAGACACTCATGAGCTGAGTTTATTAATGCTTTCTTTTGTTGTGAATGATTTACTTTTGTTTAGCCCTTACCTCTTGCCCTTTGGAGTTCACATGTATTCCTAAGGAGGAGCAATGAATAGATGTTTCCTGCTTTAGGTGTGTGCAAGCATTTCTCCAAAATTTAAGTTTGGGCGTGGAAGCGAAGTGAAGCTGTTAACCCAGAATGTCCTCTCCTATGCGGCAAAGGCATTCTTTGTGGGTTTTGACAATAAGGAGTTCAGGCAACATCCTAAATGTGCTGGAGTAGCTGTCTACTTTCTGCCTCATCAGCCCATGAGGTAGTGATGAAATTCCCTAACTTCTCATTGCTCAGAGTTGTTGCTTGAGATTGTGCCTCACATTTCTGAGATTCACTTTTTTCTTGTTCAGCCCTATTAATATTCAAAATTAATTATTATTTGGCTTCATTCCTAATTGAGATTCAACTCAATTCCAAAATGTAGTCCTTACAGCATGAAAGTAGGGGAAGTCTTGTCATTTTGATGGAGTCATGGTGATACAACATGGCTTAAATCTAGTCAGGCCACAGATCTGCTTTTCAACATTGTACCTTTTTTTAATATTCTGACTTTGATTTCAGTGCTGCAGAGTTCATACAGTCCAGAAACCGCTGGAGGATTCAGGGACCAGGCTAGATTATTTGCCTACCTAAGAGTTGGTTTGGAAAACCTGCTGTTAGCGAAAGGTGTTCCTGTATGAGGAGCATGAAGAAGAGACTCTTTTTAGATAATATAGAGAATGGTGGGACGACATCTAAGAGCCTCCACCCCTCATAGTTTCTGGAGAGGCCCTCTGTTTTAATTGATAATAGAAGGTGGTCGTGGGTGTTCCCGCTGTTATCAATTCAACCTCCTATGCTGAATGGAGATTATCCTGTGCCTTCCTCTGCCTCCATTCTGTTTGTGTCACTCTGACCAGATTAATCAAATCAGTGGAAGAGCATTACATGTAGGATTTGGGTGGGAAGTGTTCTTGTGTGATGTGTGACAGTGGAGGTCATTCCGTGCGTCACACAATAATTTCCTTTGGAAGAAGGAGGTCATCTGGCCCAATGCCCCACGCTCATGGTTGTGCTCTTAAAAGAGCTAGTTTTCACTTAGAGAGGGGATTGCTGGCTTGGAGCCGACGTGCTCAGGCTCCTGGCTTGAGCAAGGGGTGAACCCACTGAGATGGTGGGTGCAATCATTTCTTTAGGGCTTGGACCTAAAGAACCAGTAGCTGTTCATGAGAAGTGAGACTATTCTAACAGGAACGAGGATGAAGCTCATTTCACACTGGCTTCTCAAAAGCTTTCAGGAGGTGGTGACTTCATGGCCGTGGCTGATAAACAAACTTGGCTATTTATAAAAATAGACTGATGGTCTGGCAGGAATTCCAGCCTGTCCGAATGGGTCCACTCCTGCCAAGCTGCGTGAAAAGGGTGTGCCCCTTCTGCTCCCTCCCAGCCTTCACATTTACCTGCTCCTTCCCAATCAGATGGTAAATATGTCTCTGCACATAGCATTAAGGTTGGTAAATCGGTTGTGCAAATACTGCCAAGTGAGTAAATACAGTAGAAAATGGAACATTCATTTCCCTTTGTTTAGTTATCGATATAGATTTAAAGGCAAGTCACCCCTAAGTAATTGTGTTTAGGTCATTAAACCTGGTTTAATAATGACAATAATGGGGTGTGTCCTGAGACAGGAGGCAAAGCAGTGCACCTATAATTGCCTAGGACCAGGTTATTTCTGATAACAAACCTATCTCCTTGGGATAAGTTCTGAGGAGTTTGGTGAATACCCCCTTTTGGACATATCCCAAACATTCTTGATGTTCTGCAGCTCATATTTGAGCCCACTAAAGTGTAAAGATCATTTCAGCATTATTTCCATTTATCGAGTTAAGGATTGAATAAAACATCTGTTGAATATGACTAGAAAAAGGAAGATTCCCTTTATTATAGGATATAAAGTTCCTATCCATTTTACACAGGTTTTTTTTCCAGTCTAAGCCAGCAGTGAATAGTCCTAATTCTGCATGTTGGTTCAAGATTACTCTTGGATGAAAGAAATGTGCAAAATTATAATGGTAAGCAAGTGAATCTTTCAAGGCTAATAGAAAAGAAAATATGGCTGTTTTCTAAACTTCTCAGGGATTTTTGTTCCTCCAAACCAGTCTCCGCAGAGATGGATTAGTGAGGAGAGAACAGATGAAGCAATCAAAGGTGCCAGATAAATGTAATTTATCATGTTTCCACAATTTATTGCCTAATTATCCTCCTCATTATGTGTGTGCGCGCGTCTATACGTGTATATTTATATAATGGGATGAGTATTAAATGTGTTTATGGAATGATACCGCTCCTGGATTTTCCCTGGGTGTTCTATAAACTGCTGAGGGTGGCACGTTGTGTTTTGTTTTCCTTTAATAAGTGTTGTATGTGAAATCTCACTAGACATAACTAAACCAGAGTGCATTGCTGACATGCCAGCCATTTTATAGAATACATGACCTACATGGAGTTAACAGATCCAACCCAAGTCTCTTAAATTCGTATAATGAAGTCTCATAAACTTGATAAAACATGTAATTCTTTAAAATCATCAAATAGTTTTTAAATACAACCCATCATTTCTGGAACATGAATTTTTCTGTGATGGCAGTTCTTTCCTGTCACGTTGCTATTACTAGTTTTATTGCTGAACAGGTTAAGACTATAATCTACCTCTTCAGCTGTGTGGCTTTCCTGGTGGAGATGGTTCTTTATAAGCCAGGATACAAAGTCCAGTGCTTACTGGGCCCAGTCCTAATCCTTTAGTCATACAATGACTTTTCCATTTCTCAAGTCCAATAATATAACTATGACCTCACTTTTGCATAGAGCATCAACAGCTTATTTTTCCTTGTTGAACTGTGGTTTACACAGTCAAGAGGACCTTTTATAATTGTGAAACTTTGCAAACAAGTAACCTGGTAAGGCTCTGCATTTCTGCTAAGTTAAAAAACAACATATTAGTCTAAGGTTTTTTTCTTCTTCCCTTTATTCCATACTTGTGTCTGTTCTTATACAGGTCTCGTATATGTTGAGGCATGCTGTTGTTTCTGTCCAAGGCCTGTTTAAAACTTCATTTTGTAAGAGTCGAGGCAAAGTTGTTTCCACATGGAAATAATCTGTTGTGGCTTGCTTTTAATTCATCCTCTTGGGGTAATCACATAAGATTGGGAGAGGGCATCTCATGGCTTCTGTAAGAGTAGCTCAGTGAAGATGTGGCTCATGGTGCCTGCCTTGGAGGAAGGTCCACCCCTGCTGTGGTGGGCAGCAGCATATAGCCTAAGGAGAGGAGATGTATCATATCTGGCTCTTTGGAATGAGTATAAGAGCTGTGTCTTGCCTTGAAGGGGAGAGATGCATTTACGAAAAGGGCTGTGTGCTCATATTGTACTAAATCAGAAGGCTTTATTGATCCCAGAATTAATTTCAGTTTTCCAGTGAAGGAAAATGAAGGGGTATTTAGTTCACTCCAGATTTATTTCCCCCTTTTCAAAGTCCAAATTCTGATTTATTCTTTTACTATCTTTTAATTTTAACTTCTAGAAAAACTCTTCTGAAGGGGAGCAAGAAGAAGGGATGAGAAAAGGTGTCAGTGGTATTTCAGCCTCTTCGTCATGCTTCCCAATCTACAGCCGCCTTCTGCCTGACAGGCTCTTCACTCAGCCCCTCAGGTCCAGGCTCCAGCGTCAGTCTTTCACCTCTTAGGAAAACAAAGTTGGCAGGGAGATAATGTTGGATTTAATGTGATCCACAGGATTGGGGTCAAGGGTGATCATGAGGGCCTTCAATCAGTAGACGTTCGTTTGAGCATGTCATCACTGCCAGTGGTTTTCAGATCAGTCTTGTGCTTACAACAAGCTGAAGTGATAGGTGAGAAACCTGCTTTTCACAGCAGGCAAGAAAAAGCTTATGGGAAGTCGTGGCCAGGGAAGGATAAACATGGCTTGAAGACAGAGGTAAATTGGTTGCTGGCGTTTGCTCACTGGGAAAAGGAGAGCGGACATCGCTCTTCCCTTCATCCCAGTGAACACGGCGCTGTTTGTGGAAGTAGCTGGAGTGACCCCCCTGGTTCTTTTTGAAGATGTATTTCCAGCTTAGAAAAAGATGAGAAAACCAGCAGCAGTGAGAGCGAGCAGAAGTACAGCCAGACTGGATGGTGCAGCACAAGCCTGGAGCCTGGTACAGCTCTTAGGTGGGCTGTTGGTGCGCGTGCCCCCTGTGGTGCATGTGGCTGTGCTTAGACAGCGACATGTCTCCAGGGCTTGTGACAACCTCAAGGCCACCCTGGAGACAGATGAGGAATGATAGCAGTAAAACAACTGTTCTCCCTTGCCCAACTCTGTGTAAGGACTTCTTGCTGTCCAGAGTAGGGAATGGGTGTCCTGGATGTGGAGGAGGAAGAGAAGTTAAAGACATGACTCTTACTTCTCCTTCCTCACTCTAAAACAGCGTCAAGGGTGATGTCCTCCCCGCTGTCCCTCCTGGAGGAGCGATGGGGTGGACCCCAGCGTGGACCTGCTGCCGCATGTCACATGTATGGCTTCTTGGTCTGCTGCTTGCACTCTTTCATTCTTTCCGTATTTTCTTCTAAGGAGGTATAAAAATCCCAGATGAGAGAAAACTAATCCCCTTCCCAGAGCTGTTTCATGAAAACTAAATGGGCTTCTGAGCTTTTCAAGTCTTGTGGTTTGGCTTGGATTAGAGAGGAGGGGAGAATTAGGTGATGGTGGCAGGAGAGGGAAGCGCATCCCAGAGCAGAGTGGCCAAGCAGCACTGTGTCACTGGCATGGACTGGACATGCTTGAGTGGTACAACACTTACGCTTTCATTTCAGGAAGGTAATAGCAGTCTCCAGCAGGTAAATTCCTCTATAATCTAATTCCTCTCTTTGTAATGACTGGAGACCGGCCACTTCAGCTGAGCAAGGAGGTAGGTAATTGATCCCAATGTATAAGCCAAGGAAAGGGGGGAAGAGCGGAGGCAGAGAGGAAAGAAAACATCAGCAGCTGATTTTGTGTTGCTTCTGATTTCTCTGTTGTAAGAGGGAAGCAGTTTTCCATCTGGAAATGGAAGTGTTTCAAGTTGGAAAGGATCATATTGAGTATTAAAACAGCAGACTGCAATTCAAGGAGGTTTTTGCCCTTTTTGACTTTGGGTGTGTCACTTAACCTTGTACTTGCAGTAATAGAAATGGTCAGTCCCTATGCTGCGGAGGTGCAAAAGCATCCTTCATTTGTGAAAATCGTAGTGGGAGACCCCTATAGATTATTCTTAATCGTACAACCACCAAATGCTGTGTAACAGTCTGTTGCAGGTTCATTCTCGGAGCTAGCTTTGGTCAAGTGTTAAATCCACTACAGAAGAAGGCAGTCAGCTGCAAGTAGGGCACTGTGAAAATTTTGTGAAGAAAACTCTTGGGCTTGCAAGGGGAGGATTTTTTGGGCTTTTTTTAGCTGGGTGGTAAAGGCAAGGGGAAAAACAATAAATCCCTGGGTTTTGTTTGTGTGTCTCCACAAGAATGACTCCAGTGATTTTTCCATGCCGCATTAGATCAGCGATGGCCAAAGCGCAGTCAGCCGTCTTGTGTCCCTAATGTCACCATTACACTACCCTGCTCACGCTGGAGATGTTTTCATGTACCCTCTGCACAGCAGTGACCGTGTGGCCAAGTGCAGCAGCCAAGTGCTGAGAGAC
Source organism: Ara ararauna (assembly GCA_028858755.1). Classification (NCBI taxonomy): domain Eukaryota; kingdom Metazoa; phylum Chordata; class Aves; order Psittaciformes; family Psittacidae; genus Ara; species Ara ararauna. The sequence goes on from CM054381.1 coordinate 80,606,663, forward strand.
CTCCTTCCGCTTGCTTCTGTTGATGCCTCGTGTTAGTGGGCATAGAGGAAAACAGGAGTTTGGCCAAGGACAAAGCAAAAGAGAGGGGAAGGGAAAAAAAGGGGAAAAATAAACCCAAACCCAACCCAGCCTGTGCTGTCACTGTTCTGAAAAGCAGATGGAGAATGGGAGCCACAACCAGGGTGGTCAAGAAATGAGCTGGCAGGTGATGGGCCAGTTGCAAATCACAGCAATCTCCAGGCAGCTCAGCCAAAAAGAGCTTACGTTTGTACTGGTTGTGTGGCTCCACATACCAGAAGCGTGGCTGTCCTTTTCTCTCGGGATAATGACTAGGTGGAGCAGCTCACATGTGTGCATGATATTCTTGGTGTTCCTAGCCAGGAAAAACAAAGGCCTGGGAGAAGTGTGCTTGGTTGTAGAATTCTTTGTCTGGTTTTACTACTGGTGGTGTGAATTGCTGACGTGTGTGAGATGCTCCAGGCAGGTGACAGTGTGGGGCTGGCATCCTGGGGACTATGGAGTGTGCTGGAGAATCTGTTCTGTATGAAATGGGTGGAAGTTGCTGAGGACCCTTGGACAGATGATGATGGATATGCTTTTGTGATCCTGTACCCCAGCTGGTGCAATGAGCAGGGAGATGGTGGTGGCAAGTAAAGAGTGAAATATCAGTATTAAACTGTAGCATTCTCATGCCTGCACATGGGGTAATACCTATTTGTGCGGTTTGCAACCCAGTTTCCATTACTTACATTTCTGGGCAGTACAATAGATACCCCCCTTCAGTTGCCATCTGAAACATGATATATTTTCCATGAGCTCCCACGTAAACGGGGTTTTTTGGTGACAGATTGCATGTTGAAGCACTGGAAGATGAAAGCGCCAAATATTTGCTTTAGAAAAACACAGTGAAAGATTCCCTCATCCTCCTTACTCAAACTGCATCAGCCAGAATGCCATTAACAAAAATGACTCTCTGTAGTTAAACTTATTGGCACCCCCTGGGCATCATTAAGATCCTTTTTTCCCCCTGTGTCTATTCCACGGGGAGGAGGCATGAAGGGATGCTAATGTAGGATGGTGGTGGCTTGTACTGGAATCCCATTTAATATCATGAGTCTGCTCAGCAGGGCACAAGCCAAGCAGATAGGCAGCCCCTTCCTGAGCCCCTAGCTACTCATCAAACCAGGGGCTTCACGAAGTCACAAGTGGCTTCAATAAGTGAAAAGCATCTCAGAATTACACTGCACCAACTGTCTGTGTGACCCTGGACCAGAGCACACCTTACTCCATGTCTCAGTTTGCCTGTCTAGGCAATAGAAATAAATAATGCTTGAGAGATTTCTCACTGTTGCCAGAAGTAAACCATGGTTGACCACATGCAGCAGTGACTAATTTTAAACCTACTGTGAATCTGCTCCAGGATCTCCAAGGAGAACAGTCAGCCCTGTGGGGCAGTCTGAAGCCTCCAGGTAGATGTGCTTTAGGAAGTGTGGAGTTAGAATAGAATCCTAGAATAGTTAGGGTTGGAAAGGACCTTAAGATCGTCTAGTTCCAACCCCCCTGCCAGGGGCAGGGACACCTCCCACTAAACCGTGCTACCCAAGGCTAACCTGGCCTTGAACATTGCCAGGGATGGAGCATTCACAACTTCCCTGTGCATCCCATTCCAGTGCCTCACGACCCTAACAATAAAGAACTTTTTCCTTACATCCAGTCTAAACCTCCCCTGTTTAAGTTTGAACCCGTTACCCCTTGTCCTCTCACTACACTCCCTAATGAAGAGTCCCTCCCCAGCATCCCTATAGGCCCCCTTCAGATATTGGAAGGCAGCAATGAGGTATCCACTCAGCCTTCTCTTCTCCAGGCTGAACAGCCCCAACTTTCTCAGCCTGTCTTTGTAAGAGAGGTGCTCCAGTCCCCTGATCATCCTCATGGCCCTGCTCTGGACTTGTTCCAACAGAGTTGGGGTGTTGATGACATCCTGCATCTGAAAATGCGTCTCACCAGTAACTTGATATTGATAACAAATTAAGTTGCTTAAAAGTATCACATCTTCCTCTTTTCTCCTGCTTTCTGCAGGGCCTCATCCTGCAAGCCACAAGCTGTTCTGCTGGTGGTACTTGATTTAGATTGACAACCTCCTGATATACTTCATACACCTTTCCCCTCCATTCTGTTTAATTTTTATCTTCCTAGCTCAGTTCAGACCTTGCCTCAGACGCAGATAATAATAGTTGATTTTGGAAAGAGGAGGGCCACAAAAATGATCAGAGGGATGGCGCAACTCTCCTGGGAGGAACGGCTGAGAGAGTTGGGCTTTTTCAGCCTGGACAAGGGAAGACTCCGGGGAGAACTTACTCTGGCCTTTCAGTTCTTAAAAGCGGACTGTAAGAAAGAAGGGGAGAGACTTTTTAGCAGGGCCTGTTGAAGTAGGACATGGGGTGAAGGTTTTAAACTAAAGGAGGGGAGATTCAGGCTGGATGCGAGGAAAAAATTCTTTACAATGAGGGTGGTAAAACACTGGCACAGGTAGCCCAGAGAGGGGATGGATTTGCCATCCCTGGAGACATTCACGGCTGGGCTGGATGTGGTTCTGGGCAACCTGATGTATTTGAAGATGTCCCTGCTCATTGCAGGGGATTGGACTAGATGACCTTTGAAGGTCGCTTCCTACCTAAACTATTCTAAGATTCTATATACAATACACAGCACTTTGCAAAGTGGAGGGTGAGTATGAGCACATGCTTGTCATCTAGGACATATGTAGAAGTAGGTACCCAAATATGTAGATTGTGCGTTGTTGTTAGAAAGGGGAAAAAATAGACTGCAGTTGATTTGCATCTGCTCTGTGCATATGCTCGCTGATACAAGTGTTTCCTGCTCCTCTTACAGATAGTCACTACTTCAGCTCAGCTGACCAGCATATTAGTGGTTGCACACATGACCAGAGCAGTTACCTGAAAATGTATTAATTTGGTTTTGAGGCTTATGTGCCATTATTATAATACAGCAGATTTCATTTCTGGAAAGTCATTCCTCAATGGAAAGCACTTGCTCAGAGTGAATTTTAACTGTTGTCATGAATTGTAAGTTTGTCTAGAACCTTCCTTCTCACAAATTTAAAAATGTCATTGGAGCAGTTATTTAATAATTGGAAATAATTTCTTTTTACTTAATGATGGAGAGATTGATCCTGGATGCATTTTCCATCATTAGTTCAAGGGAATCAGTGGGACTGTGTGCACAGAGGAGTCCTCTCACAGTAACTCTTGTTTCTACTTTAATGCTCGAATAGGTTCAGCCTCAGTGGAAGCGTCATGTGGTGTTGGACAGTGACCAGTGCCCGTTGGCATCTGTGGGCCTTGCATTTAAGTGTGTGTTAGGTTTGGAATGAAACGTGGCTTTGAGTACAGTATTGGTGTGAAATTTTGTTAGGCAAAAGCTTTTCTTTCTTCCCATTCATGTAATGCTTTTGTTATTGAGCATCTTGAATAAGTCTGGAGAAGAGAAACATTAAAGTAGAATCATGTCCCAGAGCCAAGGTAGTGGCAGAGTTAGGGCGTGGAAGCACAGCTCTTGTAGGTCTCAGCTCTCTATTCTATAGAGGTACAGAAACACATTCTGCTATGCGTTATTCTTTTTATTTACTTAATAGAGTTCTTGAGTTAGTGTCCACTTAGGCAGCCATTGGCTTATGGCTCATTAGTTTAAGTAGGTCTAATCTCCATGTTTGAAAGGTGTTTGCACATAACACCTTTAAGGCTGGTAAAAATTGTATGTGGGAATAGTCATCTTCTTGCTTAATGGTAGGTTTTCTCTAAGGAATGGGACTACCTGCTGGATTAACTTCAGCAATATGGGTATCTAATAGTTACAGCAGTTGCTTGCTGTTGTGTAGATCAGTGAGTAGAAAGGAGAATTTCCTCATCGCTTCTGTCTGCAGTTTGATCTGTGGAAAGGGCCTTGCTTAATGATCTGGTTTTGTCTTTGTTGGGCTGGGTGTTCGGGTACTGACTTCTTAAAGTTTTATTTATTTAATTTTTTGGTGCCTAAGTTTGCTTATAAGCCTGTGACTGGAAAGGTGCCCCTTTGCTGGGAGCTGCAAGGTCCTGTGGGACTCCTATGAACTAGTCCCAAAACCAGAAGGCAACATTACACTTGTGTCAGCCTTCTCCCTGTGTGCCAGGAGCTATGGGCACAAGTGGAAGGAGAAGCCAGTGAGGGGAGAGTCATCCGTGCTGGACCATGCTGCCACATCCTGGCACGCATCTGTGTAACAAAAGGATGCTGTGTCTGTGATGGCAGCAGGCTCATCCAGCCAGCACTCTTGATAGCTGGTCAGGTATGGCAAAACACCACCATAGTGTAGTCTAATGGTAAAGTAACGCAGTCCTGCAGGCAGCTGGGGTGGGTGGATGCTGAAATCGGATGTGATCTTGTGAATCCTCCTGCTTTTGTTACCAGCTCCTGGTGAATGTGCTGAGAGCACAGGTATGTCTCTACCGTTGTAATTTTTTAGACCAGGATCCTTGAGGTCTTTTTTGCAGCACTTCTGGCAAATCCAGTGATGCTCTAATACGTATTTACACTCTTGAAAGCAAGCTGTGGCAGCCTGGAATACTTATTTTTTCCCCAGACTTCCTATTTTTCTGCTTCAGTTTTGTCAGTTCTCACACACAACATCCATCTAGGATGAGTAACGGTGTTGTACGTGCAGCTTTTCTGGGCTGCTGTAGCTGCTGTGATGGTGCCTTGAATGAGAACTCCCCTGCTGGTAGTGCCCAGCCAGCACGAAGGTGCCAAAGAGACCACAAAACTGGAGACTGGCTTTGCCTCTCTGGCCACAGGAGAAGCAAAGCAGGAAGAGAAACAGCTATTGACAGAGCCTGGGTTGGAGGGATGCTCTCCATGAGTGCTGTCCCTGGGGAGCTCACTGTCTGGCCACAAGGGATGGCTGTGGACATCCTTCACCTCCATCTTGGAGTGGTGTATCAGCTTCTGAATTAGCTCCTTGTGTTGGGAAAATATTCATCCATCCAAACAGGGCCATGGGAAGGTGGTAAACTGTTCAATGGCTTATCCTCATTCATAGCGGTGTACAAACAATGTCACATGAGGGAGGAGGTACTGAGGGGGCAAAGAGATGGCTTATTTTCTTTATTAAAGCAATGGTCTTTCAGTCCTTGAGAGCCGCTGTGTTAGTTCTTCATGGAGCAGACACAATGTCACTGTGGGTGGAAATCATGTCTGGTTTGTATTAGAGCAGCCGCGGACTGGGAGGAAACCAGGAGAGAGATATGAGGGGCAGTCGGATGTGTCTGGGACCATGAAGCCCATCCTACTGCTTTGCAGTGGCCTTGTCCAACATGCTGGGTAGATGTCACCTCAGCTCACATGGGACTAATCGGGCACTGCCCTGGTCCCTCATTCCAATAAATGGCCTTGTATCTGAGATGCAGAAGTGACAAATTAGTCTTGAAAATAGCTATTCAGGGTCATAAGATGTTATTCCAGTATTCCTAAGCCACCACAGTTTATTGTTCATCTTGGACAAATAACAAGGCCCTGAGGATTTGCCAGTTGAAGATGTGAGCTGCAGTCTGCTGACTGTAGTTGACGTAGTTGCTCTTGCTGCAGATTCGTAGGATGGTTTTGTGGAGAGCAGTTAAGCAGTGTGGTTAAAAAGCTACTGAGCTAACTTAGAGAGCAAACTGTTGGCAGTTTCCAGCCAGGAAGGATAGATGGTCTTGTAATTTGCAGACACTGCAGGGAGTACAAGCCATGAGTTTCAGGGCCCTGACCTGCAAGCTGGCGCTGGAGCTGTCTGCCCTGGCCCACCATCAGAGTGGGAGAAGCTTTGGAACAGGATGGGCGCTAACTCAGTGCATGACCTTAAACCACCATCAGCGTGTCAGACCATGGACTGCGGTGGCTGATATATGGGCACATGTCTTCTTCTGCCATCTCGGTGGGGGTATTGGCCCTCCGCAGAGGGGTAGAAGCGACAACCTCTTACATCAACCCAGTGTGAATTGCTGGGCATGAGTTAGAGCTGCTATTCTCTGCTCTCCAGGGTGTATAATTCATTAATATTATTTGAGCTGGTTGGTAAAAATACAGATGCTTTCAAGACGCCTTGCAGAATCCTTGTTTCTCTTTTTTTCCCCTTACTGGTAAATTGAAGCTGTGCTTTGTAGGGGTACCCACCACTCTGAATTCAAGCTCCCCTCCAGTAGCGAAGTGATAAAAACCCCAAACCAGACCAAAACAAACAAACAGAAAAGGCAGGAAATAAATCTAGCCAACCCCACAACAAAACAAGAGAAGAAAAAAAGAAAGAAAAAAGCCACACATCAGGCAGTCTTGCCCTTAACTCTGGATTTGCCAGGTACGAGTGGGAAGAGAGTTCTCCACGCACTTCATGTGGGCAGCCAAGGTTGGGTCAACAGTTCCAGGGGGTCATGGATGCTGGGGCTGTCATCATAGGCATGCTGATGCCCTTGTTTTCCAGAGTGAAGGAGAAGTTCAGCGGCCACAGGATGAGCTGCATCCTGTGCAAATGTGCTCCATCTCTTCAGCAGCAGCTATAAAGTAAACCAAGAAGCTTGAAGCTTGTGGCAGTGATTAATTTGAACTTTAGCGTAGGGCATGGCATAGTGCCTTTCACATGATGAGCTTGTCATTCCAGGTGACAAAACACATGTGTCTGTAGTCCAGCGAGCGACTGTTGCCTCCTGTGCTTGCTCTTGTGGTGGGCATCATCCCCACATAGTTACCTGTGCTCGTTCCTCACCTTGCAGCCCTCCAGCCGTGACTTGTCTCTCACAGAGTGATTTTCCTAATAACACCTGACAAGACACCTAATTTTATACCTGTTTTTATCATCCTAACAGGGATCTGCTAATCAGCATTGACTGGAAGACAGGGATGCTAATTGTGAGGTCTAAGTTAGGATGGTTGTGTATGGTGGCAATTACACCTTTGCTAGCCAGCAGCTATCTAACTGTATAATGGTTATGGAAACCTGACTGCGTGCTTATTAAAGAGAGTTCCTGTTAGTAGCAATAGTGATAAAAAGTTTCTCATAACCAGGATTCCCTCTTCTTTTAGTGAAAAATTGTATCTACAAAGCTCATTCAAGAGGAAGACGGTTTTAAACACACACGCACACGCAAGTATTTGAAATCCTTCAGGTCTGTAAAGCCAAAAATGGGGATTGAGTGTAAGCAGAAGTGAAAATAAGTCAGTTTCGACTGCATGAACTGCAGAGCTTAAACTAAGCAGCAGAGGTAGTGGAGAAAAAGAATTTTGCTGATATGAGGTGTGATAGTAATACAGGTCAGTTCTGCTATAAAGGGTTTTGCCAGCACAGCTGTGTTGGTCAAGGATACGATGAAGTGTGATTTTTATTTATTTATTTTCTACACTGCTGTAGGTGTTCAGGCAAAATCCCCTGTGATTCCATAGATGCAATTATGCTAGTAAAACTGCGCTTTTGATGATATGGTTGATTTTGCTCACTGGAGGGCAGAGCGTTGTGAAGCCATGCTGGCAGAAGCTTGCTTTCACCATTTTAAATTGTGTGTGCTCCAAGGGTATAGTTTGACAAGCTTTTCTTTCAGCACCCGTGCCAGCTTCAGCAGTCACTCCAGCATGCACACTGTCTTTGGGATATGGTTTTGCACTCTGATTGACACAGCATCAGACTGAAGGGAATGGCCTTGCCATGGCTCTTCCGTATTTCTCCTCACCCCAGTGCTGTTGTTTCTGACTCATGTCAGCTAAATGAGAAAGCTGTAGTGGCTGATAACTTGGCAGAGGAGGGCTCCTATTTTCTTCTTTATCTTGTTTTTTAATGTATGGATTTAGTCTCCCAAACTGCTTCACTGTGTGATCAGATGAGCTGTGGTGGAAACAGCAGAGGCCCGCAGCCCGTGGTTGGACCCGCTCAAGTGGATGTTAAACCATGCTCTCATCTGTACTGCCGTGATTGCGAGACCAAATCAGGGAAGGGCTCTGGGTTAAAAATAACGCATCCTCAAACCAGACAGAACGATGGCTCTGGCTGGGGTCAGTCCCACTGTCTGGTTCACCATACACACTGGCCATCAGCTGCGCAGGCAAGGGCAGGGTGCAGGGGTGAGCAGTCGGGATCGGCTGACCTGGTGCAGCTGCCTGGGGAAATATGAGATGAATTATGGTTTTAGAGTACTTAGCTCACTGGCAGAGCACTGCTGGAGCAGGTCTATACTGGGAACGTCTCGCACCACAGTCTAGGAATGCTGGATTAGCCTTAATAGTCTCCATAGTGCAGATGGAGCTTGTGCCGTCGGAGCTGCATTTTTGTGGTTTCACACAGCCCATCTCGGAGTGAGACAGTGCACAAAAGCGTGTCTTTGCAGGTGGAAGGATTTCTACGAGATCAGCTGTAGGAAGAGTCATTCATGAGTATTTTCTTTGTGGATATTTGAGACTTGTGCGGGGCCCTGTGGCATTAGGGGTCTGTTACGTAAATAGACGCAAGACTTTACGTTGAGGACCATGTTACAGGGTAAAGGTCTAAGACTGATTGAAATCAACAGCTCCATCTTAAATCCCTGTCCCTAAAAATATATACGTACATAAATATAAAAAAATTTGCTTTTACTCATACCAAAGAAGCAGAAGGTGAAGCCCAAACCTAATTAGAGATGCTTCAGGAATTACTGACATCCATGAGTAGCAAATCTTGGGCTGGGGGCAACTCTGCTGTGTGTAGCATGAGCTGTTCCCCTTAAATGCTGTGATTTTGTGATTTCCGGGGGTTCTAATTGTTTTTAAATTCAGTCTGTTAGTAGAGGTAGGAGGAAGTGAAGCTCTTCTCTCTTTTTGATAGCCTCCAGTATTTGAATACCTGCTTCTGTGAAGTGCAAAGAGGAGTCCTTTATTTCATGTCCTGCCTGTTGTTGTCTTAAAAGAAACGGACAAAATGCTGCCCTCAGGGAAAACGGGTTGCAAAGCGCTTCTCATCCTTTGTTGGGGCCAGGTTTCACCCAAAGAATTCCCACTTCCCATATTTGCAAACCAAAAAATGTGCTTTAACCAGAAATAGAGCTGTCGGGCAAGTGCTGGGTTACAGTGTAGATCATCCAGTGCATCTAACTTGGTCTCTTTGAAACCATACTGTTTGCTGCTCTTCATCCCATCAGTGTTGGAGTGCTGCTGTACCACTCCATGGAGAAGGGGCTGCATCCCTGTTCTGGAGCTGCTACAGTTCAGGGAGGGTATGGCGGTTCAGAAGGGTATGTGCCAGTAAATTGTGCTTGAGGTTTGCTTATATCTGGTGGAGGTGCAGAACAGGCGGCAGAGTGTGGTATTGTCCTAAGCCATGGTTGTTTCCTCCAGCAGAGGCCACAGGCTTTGAGCATCCTTTGTGCGAGGAGTCTCAGCAAAGGTGACTCATATTTTGCAAGAACGAGGCCTTAAGTAACTTGCACAGCGAAGGCTGGAAGTTAGCAGGGATATGGGTTCTCCTTGCTTTAAAGGACATTTGATGATTCAGCACACATATGTAAGCATACCATTAATTTGTGCAGATCTCTACAGTTGTTGGGCATAATAGGACATGTTGGTATACTCGTTCTCAGTGAATAGAATTAATCCACCAACACAATAGGCTAAAATGTCTCTTGAGCCCTGTGGAAGCTATCACGTTAAAACAGGTTTATTCACTTTTAAAAAATATATTATGTAAAAACTTATTCAGAGAGTTCATTAAAATCAGGATTTATTTGTCCTTGTAAGACATTGGGGCTCACTAAGAAAAGCCTATTGAGTGTGGGTTTATTTTCCAAGCATATGTTGTGTGTCTGATTCTAAAACCTTTCTGAGGAATAGCTCTTCTGTTTATGCAGGAACCACATTTCCTTCCATGTTAATGTATTTTCTTTAAAAATATTAGTGAAATGCTACAGAGGCACAACATTCCTTAATACATGTATTAATCTTGGCATGCAGTTGCATAACTGCATCAGTTCTAGCTCGCTGACACTAGTTCACGTCCTGCAGAAAACATGAGTCTGAAGCGAAGGATATGGCAAGAGCCTTGTAACCTGCTAGGGCTGCTGCCTTTGTTTACCTTTCAGTCGCTGGGCCAAACTTGTACATGAGGATTTGGTTGTTAAGCCTGGAGATGTGCCACAACAATGCTTTGACAAGTGTCTTAATGCCAGGAATCACCACGATGAGTCTTGAGAAAGTCATCCGACCAGATGAAGGTAGTTTTTCTGATGGTAATCTCTTGCATATTGTTGCAGTTGTGGATAAAATGTCCTAAGCTCAGAAAAAAAAATAATAAAAATTTAAAAGAAAAAACAACTGGGTGGAAATCTACTGGGCTACTGCTGCATACCTGAGCTGGTTCTCCAGGTACCTTTGAATGATCTGTGCCACACTGAATGCACTGACTGCACAGTAACTCTTAGTGAGATTAGCTGCAGTTTCAGTGCACAAAGTGGGGTGACCTTCAGGGTACACCCTGTACGAGGCTGTGTGTGTGATTTAGGAGGTTGAAGAGTACTATCTCCCTAATGCAGGAGAGCAGTGGGCACCACTAAACCTTCTTAGCTGTTCATCTTGCATGCTTCTTGCAAGGTCAGCTTCAACCTACGTCTAATTCCTCTGCAAAAGAAACAGATGTCAGGATTAATTCATTTATATCTCTACATCACAGCACAATGTATTTTCTTACTGCTGTAATTTGGGTCCTGTAATATATTCACTTGCTTTTTCCCTGTAGCTATTATTCAAGTATGGATATCATTAATCACCATCCCCTCAGAACAATTGGACTTTCGGGGGAGGGAGGAAATGGGAAGAAAGAGGGTATTAGGTTGTTCCGGGATAGCGACTGGATTTTTGACCATATTTAAGTATTACACATCAGTTAAGGATCAAAGCTTTATCTTATCTACAGAAATAACTGCATTCTGCCTGGCCACTGCTTGGTCTCATTATACCTTGTTATTTCTCAGATAGAGAAGAAAATTTAATTTTTAAGCACTGAGTTCTTATTATTTGTTTGAGGTCAGACACATAATTACTTTAACCGATAGGCTCGTAGTATGTTGGCTTCAGGTGTGCGTTCAGGATCTTGCCCCACTGCTGGCTAAATGAGGCAAATAACATGATCTTTCTTATACCTCGTGTCCTTTCTGTAAATCGGGGATGGTGGTCTTCCCCGCCTGGCAGAAGTGTTGTGAAGATGTGTTTCTTTAAGACAGGAAGAGTCTCACAGATTGGGAGGGTGGCTTAAGGAGGAAGGAAGAACCTTTGGCAATGGAATCATCTCAAGGTGGAATAGACACTTAGATCCTTTGCTGTGGGACAACTTCTAGCTCTAGACTGCCTCCATGCTTCCTATGTGTAGGTACAGTGTCAGCAGAAATGTCAAGAACTGTGTCTTTCTATGAACAGATAGTCCATCCAGCTCAGCACAGAGGGGTGATGCAAGAGACGTTGATACTTCTTTTGTTTTCCATAGAAAAAAGGTTGTTTTCCAGGTTATGCCGGTTTTCCTAACACTCGGGAGCCCTGTCTCACCACGGAGAGTGCCAGTTTTCCTGGGAAGTCCCAAACACATTAATTGTAATTTGTTTAAAATATTTTTTAATACTAATTTAATATTCCTGGGAACAGATGTTGCACAGCTGTATTTCACCCTAGAGCAAAAGTTAGAGGCCAGGTTGTAAACGCATGAAAAACAAGGCTGAAATAACTTTAAGCTATGTTACAAAAGAACCACTGAAATTTGTTGTTGCATGGGCAGATACGCAGTTGACTGCATATGCAGTGTATAGACATGCAGCACGTGTTTTGCTCTCGAAAACTGCTTTAAAAAACTCCACCCCAGTCTGTATTTGACTTTTCAGGTTACTTTTCAAGATCCTGGCTCACTGGTTTCTTTTGGCTTGTGTATATTTATGCTGATTGGATTCAGAATGAAACAAATTCAGAGTGCATGTTAGAGCATCCAGGTTTTCCTGGTTTTGAGTTGAACTTGAGAACAAGTGGTAGAATTTGGATCACGTTCACATTCAGAACATTGTCTGGAGATCTTCAAAGCCATGTTTAGTTTGGCCCATGTCTAGATAGTAGTCTGTAATAACACTTGTTTTCAGCTTGTAACCGTCATTTGGCTTGGGCTCGCTAAACTCTGAAGCAGCTCATTCAGAATTTGAGTCAGGTTGTCTGAAAAGCTTTTACTTAATTATTTTTTTTAATTAACAAGGCACTTTCTAATTTCCTTCTTCTTCTGCTCTGTGTTTTACTTGGAGTTGTGGCTGTTCCATTATTTTTAAACCTGCTGTGTGCGTGCTTGTACAAACTGAGAAAGAGCGCTAGAGAAGGAAAAATGGACAGTACTCACTGGTAATCACAAAATGGGGATGGTTTGGGGTTTCAGGGTGTGTGGGTGAATTCCATAAGCCCTTCCTGATGTCTCCTGATATAGTTTGCTTCAACACGGTCCAAACTCATCACCTTTAGTTTGGACCCCAGCTGAGTAGCTCATTCTGTAGATTGTGCTGGGCTGTTCAGCGTAGTCCTTGTCCACCTGATAGAGACCAATGCAAGGTGTTACAGCAACACCTGGACCGCTTTGAGTGCGTGTACAAGGTTATTATTCCCTTGCATTTATCAGTTGTAATCGCCGAGATCAGATGATTTATACTGTTTTGTTTCTCAGCTGACCTGAAATGCTCCAGCTGGTTACTGCTTGTCATGCAATGTCCCATGTCCTCTCCACATTGTCACTTACAAAAGCTTAATTCTGTTTCAGAAGTAGCCATTAAGGAGATCACTGCACATGGCTCTAAACTGAGGTTTGCTTCCCATTTGTTAACTGATAAAGAGTTTTACAGCTCAGAAATTCATGCTGCCTAATCATCTTAAATTATAACCATAAATACATACTCTTGAGACAATGTATTCTTTGCATATTGATTAATGGACATGCTCTTTGTATGTAGTCTCTCCTTCTGTGCAGTGATTAGAAAATATATGATTGACATTGACATGGACATTTCTATTGTTTGCTGATGGGGATATATTAAAAGAACCAACCAACCAACAAAACACCAAACCCCTAAATTGATACACCAGGCTTCCCTAGTGAATTGCTATATTGCAGAATCCTGCGTATCCTTTCCTGTGTGTCCTTAATAATTTTGGCTGTATCCCTTCAACTTTCAATCCTACACCTATTAATTGTTATATCTGTTTAAAGCCAACTCATGAGGAAGTTCTCCCAATAACAGTCCTTTAATAGTCCATCAACAGCAAAGACTATTTTATCCGACATTTAGCAGTCAAGCAGGGAAGTACCGGTAACTTAAGTACATGGAATGAATGCCTTGCATGCTATTTTAATACAAGAAAAGCAAAAGCCTAACTTTGCAAAATGTCAACATCTGAATTGGTCACACAGGTATTTTCTGTACATTAACACTTCATGGATTTGGTTTGACTTACATGCTGTGCCCCAGTGATGAGAGCGGTCAGGATGCAGCACTTGCCTTCAGAATCTGTGCAGGAAAAGAAAAATGGAGTTAAAAATAATAAGTGTGAAAAGTGAAACCGTTTTACTCCTTCCCCCTCCCTTCCCAGCATCAGCTTTTTCAGCCAAGTACAATGCTGGTGCTGGATCAGACTTTAAACCCCTCATTTAGCCATCATTTGTATTTCTGAAAACTACTATTTAACTATTATATGGAAAGCTGGTAGGATTATAATTTGAAATAGAAATGTATGCTGGTTCCTTGGCTTTATAATGACATGTTTATCTGCACTCTAATGCTCTCATTGCCCAAGTCTGCACTTTTGCTTAATATGTTCGCCATGGAACAATTGTTTTGCATCAAAATTGCACTAAAACAACAGCATTATGTTGTCTGTGTAATTCGTATTCTCTATATATCCCCCTCCCCAGACATTTTGCTTAAATCTGTTTGTGTTCAGCATGAAAAGTGCAGTAATGGTGGTGTACTCGGCACATATTACTATGTAGCTTCAGCACCGTTAGGTCCTTACTGACACCAGTCTGTAGGTTAAGAATACTTCAATTGGTCTAATTTGCAACCTGATCAGAAACACTGACCTGGTTAGTCTTTAACAATGAATGTGTCTAATGATAACTTGTAGACACCCTTAGTGAAGGCAATGATGTGTATACAAGGAGTCATTTCCAGCTACGCAGCGTTAGGTCGTCTCAGGCTGCCTTATCTATGATATCGCCTTGTCCTGCATTTTTCTGCAGCGTGATGCTTTTGTCACTTCTAATGATACCTATCCGTCAAGCTGCATTGATTGAAATGAAGATAAATTGAATTGGTACAAACAGGAGTTAGATGACTCATTGATATAATTAGGCTGTCGGAATATCTTAAGTGTAACTTAACACGTTTTACTAATGTTAATTATATGGTCTTTTATATGGGAAACTTCAGTTAATTCTGTTCTCCACAAAAGGAGAACACAGCCATTTATTAATTGTGAGATGGCTGTTGGCTTCATAGAAGCCGTTTGCTAGAGGAGAGGAGGTATGTTTACTGAATTTCCTTTAAGCTGTCAAAAGCCTGAAATTGATAACAACTTAAAAGAATCTAAACTGTTAATAGCTTACATTTATAATTCATCTAATGTGATAGTTTATGAGAGCCAAATATAGTGTAATAAAACAAGATATTTATTGCAAATTGAAACGTGCTGAATAATGAAACAATACTAATTGCAGTTTAAACACTTTTGATAGGAGCTGTTTCTGAGAGGATGCTCCAAGCATAGGAGATGAGATATCCTTTGTAATAAGGATGCAAAACCCATTCAGGATATATTCAGAAATAAACATAGGCTGTACATCTATGTCTCTTATTCCCCCCCCTCCCTTTTTTTTTTTCTTCCTCTATTTTTTTTTCCCTCCCTGAAAATTCTGGGGTTTCTCTTATGTCAGAATTGATCACAGGAGTCAGTTTAATTGGGAAATTCATTTAAAATAGTTTCTAATTGGCATCAGAGAGTTGAAAGTTCAGTACAAAGGTGAGATCTAAGCTTTCTAATTAGATTGAATGCAGTCTGACTTAAAGAATAGTCCTGATAATTACAGAATTTAATGCAAAATTATATTTTAATGAAAAATGGTGATTTTTACAATGGGAACTCCTGCAATTCTCATTCAGCCTTTCATCTTACTTTTTAAAGAGGAGTTAAATTGATTTGTGCATCTGCGTATAAATTTCACGTTAAAACCCCTCATAGTTCTATTAAATATTAAGACTATTATAATTTAAGCTTTTCTGAATGAAGGTGATAGGGCTGCAGTTTGGATGCAAAACCTTATTCCAGGCTTTCTGAATTTCTTACTCCAGTATAATTTTCCTTTGCATAGAAATTACATTACGAACTCAAGTTTTCCCCCCCTCCCCTCCCATTCGCCCCCCCCCTTCCAAGTTGTTTGATGCGGCTGAAATTGAAGACTGAAGTAGAGGGGGCCACTTAAGTAGTGAAGGGTTTTTCTTTGTAAATAATAGATCAAGAGCACCGTAGCTGTATCTAATGGAGCCGTATGCAGCCTCCGTTCCAAGGACAGCACAGGGTTTAAAAAAACATAACTGTAGTTCATCCCCATCGCTAACCTGTGGTCAGTTTGGCTGCTGCTGGTGGCCAGTCACATGTTTTAATTCATCAGGCATAGGGATGTTTTATAAACCTCTGGTAATATCAACACATGAATAGCTGGGATGATCGCCGGGATTTCCGGACTGAAATGACAAGGGAAAATAAAATGCAAGGGGTGTTTTGTTAAAGCTGCTGCTTCTTTTCAAACGCAGGGGTTTACCTGAACGCCAATAAACTTCCCTTACAAATATCAAAGTTAAGGTGTGCTGTTGCAGAAGCTGAACTAGCTGCTCTCCAGATTTCTTCTCTTCCTTATATTTTAATCTTATGAAAATATTTGAAAGTCTTCATCTGTTTGCTTCTTTGAGTTAAACTTGAGCTTATTTAAACGGGGTAAAGAAGCTCATTCCTGGCATGCAGTGCAGAATTTCAGGGTTTAAGAGAAATAATTTAGCATTCCTTGCTATTTTGGAGGAAATTTTTTACACTTAATGGATGTTACACTTTTCTTTCTTTTTAGTCAAATGTCTTTAGCTCTATTCTTCCAAGTTGATGCAATTTCAATGTCAAAATAAATAGCGATGTCATTGGCAAAAAAGAGACAATTCTTGTTAGAAATGTGAATTTCAGAAACAAGGTAAAAGTGTGTTCCCTGTCCGTGGTCCAGCAGACTTGTGCGAATGGAATCAGAGACTCGGGTGTCGCTGCTCAGGCAAAACTCCCATTTGCAATTGATTTCCCGGATCGGGCCCTAACTACAGAGTCATTCCTAGAAATTTCAAAGGCAAAACAACATTAGAAAAAGCTGTTGCAGGACAAATCCATTCTGTTTTACACTCCCTTGTGTGCTTAAAGCAGTCTGTAGCAGTGTCTGTTTCTTTAATGACACGGGTGTATTTTCATGTAAAATGATTCTGCTTTCTTGTGCCACTCTTACTTGATGAAATCTTGCAAAATCAAAAGAAGAGGGGGTTTTGGTGATTTTTGCAGAGTTTGCAATCGAACCCAAACACAAATATTCACTGAGAATTTTTACATAATTATCTTCTGAAGATCTATAGCTTGCCTAGATTTTTTTATATTGTTAAATGCACACTGATTTATTGTATGTTTTAAACTGCTTTACTTGTATTTGAAACAATTGTAAATGCTTTCTGACTGATAAATAATTGTTTGCTTAAACAGAAATTCTTGTGCGCACAGGTTACAGTCATCTGCCATAAATTATAGGAGATAAAACATAAGCTCTGCTTTGCCTTCCTTCTGATCAGTGTTGGCAAGGGGTGCGGCAGACAGTAACGTGTCCAAAATGAAATTTTGGAGAGGGAAAAAACCCAAACAACTCAGCCATGAGTGTGTCTCAATTCCTTTGTTTTTCTCTTGTGCTGTAAAAAATAATCTTACAAGTTTTTCAGGCTGCCTCCATTTCATGTCCAGTATCTCCCCAAGTGTGGCCAAGCTGAGACGCTTGTTCTGCACCGGGTTTGTTTCTATGTGTGGGCAGGCAAACGGTACGAGAGACACAGAGGCACCTCACCAAACCTCCCAGGAGTTCTCCTCCTGTTTTTCCTTCCCTCTGTCTTCTCTAGTTTGTTTCCACCTAGCAACACAAATTATAGAACTCCCTTCAACATAACCTGGTTTTCCTTCCCCCTTTCACCTTTCAGCTGCTTCCCAGAGAAATCAGATGTGGAAAAGCCAAAATCCGGGGGTATGATGATCCCATTAAATTAGATGATTCCTACTGTTTGTTTCCTTGCCAATTCTCCAGCTTTCTGTTTTGTACTTTCTTAGCTAGTGCCGGGAGAAAAAAAAGAGGCAGCCTGACAGCTAATAGATACCCCTGCCATCAATTGCTGAGACATTTTGTCTTTTGTGACATTGAGGAAAAGACAAGGAAGGGAATGGAAGCAACTAAAAAATGTCAAAGATCAAAAAATCAATGGGCTGAAGGAATGTGATCTGTTTATCAGGGTGTAGCTGCTCTTTCTGTTTGCATTAAGTCCGAGTGAGTGTCTTTGGTCGCCACTAAACTTGCTTTTATTCACTCCCTAGGAGATGTAATACAAGCATGAAACGATGGCTCACAAAGCGGGCGCAGCAGCGAAGTAAATAAATAAATAAGTAAAGCAAGCCAGGGCTTCTTTAAAGACCGCAAGAACAGGTTTATTGCCTTATTGGGTTGTGGGGTTTTTTTGCCTCGCATTAAACATGCTTACCTTTCTCCAGAAACTTGTTGCTGAGCGCAGCAAATGGCCCACGTTGTGTTGACACGGGTGTCTTGTTTCTGTGTTAGCGGGAGGTTATTTTTATGTATTTATTTTTGAGAATGTCAATAAAATGAAAAGAGGGCGAGAGTTCAGCGAGCGGAAGTTCTGGCAGCTGATTGAATGCATGTGCTTGGCGCTTGACAGTTCGCGTCAAATCTTTGGTTGGACTTTCCCTTTGCTTTCCCGGGCAGGGAGTTGGG
The DNA here is from genome assembly GCA_028858755.1 of Ara ararauna. Classification (NCBI taxonomy): domain Eukaryota; kingdom Metazoa; phylum Chordata; class Aves; order Psittaciformes; family Psittacidae; genus Ara; species Ara ararauna. The sequence goes on from CM054381.1 coordinate 80,624,784, forward strand.
TTTGTTTTCTCTGAAACATGAAAAGAGTTGGGCGAATGCAAATGCGAGGCAGCTCCGGCGTGTGCCTTCCCCCTGCACGCTTGTAATGTAGTGCTTGCTGGGGTTTTAAAGTTCCTGGATATTGCATAGCTCATAAATTCTTCACAGACATGGATGGAAGGGGGGGGGGGAAGATGTGTGTGTGTGTATCAGGAGAGTGCGCGCATGTGTGTGTGTGTGTAAGTGCCATGCCAGCCTATGAGAGTCTGATGGAGCCGACAAGGCAATGCTACTATCTGTTGGACAAATTTTTCCTCACCCCTTGTAGTTGTTATGTGATTGGAAGTATGGCTAGGGCTGCATATTTTATAAACTTTCTATTAAAGTTGTGGCATGTTATCATAAAACTGAATTGCGATACTTTGTATTACACTCTGGGATTGAGAGATAGACATAGGATTAAAAAAACAATTTCTAGGCATTTCTAGATGATAAATTTAATTTTCTTTGCTATTTGGAGGTCTTCTTTGAAAATGCAATTGTAATGAACGCATTCAGAACTGGAGAATAGATTTACCCTTGGCTTCAAATAGTTGACGTTATCAGGCTCTGTCATTCGTTCCTTCCTATTTTCGGGCTGCTAATTGATGTTTTTGATGTCAGCAAGAAAATTGAAGAAAATGTCATGTGTGAACCAGTGCGGAAGTTAATAAGATTGACTTCGTTGACAGAATTTACAATGAGCGCAGAGACCGCATAATGGGACCGCTGCGAATTCGTGTGCTCTCTTCGGAGTCAAAATTGACACCTCACGCTAGGCCAGTGGTCAATAGAAAAGATGCAACATTTGGGAAGGTTCCTAATCTCAGGTTTTCTCCTTTTCCTTTTTTTTTCCTCCTCCTCTCCTTTCCTTTTTTTTTCCCCCTCCTCTATTACCTTTTGGTCTATGGAGCTTATTTAGTTGCACAAGCAGCTGTTTATCCAAAGGGCTACTGCTTTGGACCAAGCCAGAGCCTTAGTTCAATCTCAGAGAGCTCCACAATGCCCATTTTTTATGCTGTTTTGAGTTTGAAAGCAAAAGAGTCTTGAAAGGTTAGATTAAGATGTGTCTTAAGGAAAGCTATACTAATATTGGACAGGGTCACTGCATATGCTTGGGCTATGTGCAATAAAGCTGAAACGCAAATCCCTTCCATATAAAGGAAGGAAGCTGTGGGACACCTACCTGGGCATTAAGCATTAGAGAAGACTGCAGCTAAGCGTTACTCATCCTCTGGGCTCCAGTGTGTGTGCATCTATGTAAGCATGTACACCTGCATGTGCAGCCTCCAAAACTTCTGACTTTTGCCAAGGTGGTTCTTCGTCCCCATCCCCCTTTTTTTTTCTTGGATAAAACAGGAATTCAAACTTTTTCAAAGTAGCGAAAGGCTTCACTGTAATAGTTTAATTTTCCAGTAATGTGACAAAGTTTATTGGATTTGTGTGTATAATTATGGAGTGGATTAGCCGAGTTTGGTTCAGTGAATCTGATTATTTTCTGGCCTTTAGGGAAATGCGCTAAAACCCTAATATGTCCACTACCCCCAAGCGGTCTCTTTTTGAAGGCACCGCACAAAATGTGGTCTCTACTAGCGTTCAGCCTCCAAGGATCTTCAGTGAGAGACATTATTCTTGGAATATCCAATTAATTCCACGGGCAGTGATCAGTTAGCGCTTCTTCTTCCTTTCTCGCCATTTGAAATGCTAACACAATGAATTTTTTCTCATTGGTCTGCGTCCCTCGGCTAAGCTGTTGCCGCGGGCTGAGAATTTCATCGACTGATGAGACCAGAGGCTGCGCCGATAAAAGGTTACAGTACGTGATTTGCATGCCAAATGGGGTTTGGTTTCATGAACTTAAAAGTTCTTTAACTTTTATTTGACTTCTTTTCTTTTGTACATAGATGAGGGTTGTTGGAAAAATAAATTTCCCAAATTTTCTGGTTTGTTTTCCCCTCAAAAATCACTTAAATTAGCAATTAGTTCACATTGTAGTTTTGGTTTGGTCCCTCTTAAGCAAACAGGTATGAAACGTGGTATCTTCTGTACAAAGGAAACAAACCTAGATGTCTGTTCCAATCAACGAAAACTTAGGTTTAAAGAAGAGCTTGAAAATTGTAAGAGGTTTCCAAACAGATTTGGCCAAATCCAGGGTTTCCATTTTCTCTTATAATGCAGTGTTGAAGTGTGTTGTAACTAGGCTTTAATTCCTTCAGCAGTTGCAGGATGTTCTGTGAGGCATAGCAGAATGAAAGTAATATATTTGGCCTTTGTATGTATTAAAAGAGGGAAATCTCTGTTGTCTTTTGAGGGGTGGGAAACGGAGCCATGGGTTAAAATGACACTAGCACATTCCTGGAGGGTGATTAATACAGGCTGTTTGGCACTGTTATTCAATGGTACGTTGGTGGAAGTTCTTGAAGTATTAATTATGTTCCATCAAGCACGAGCAAATGCTCCAGCAGCAAAACAAGGAAGCTGTTATCTTTGTCTTCAACGCAGTGTTTTGCACAATTGCCTGTGCAATTCAGTCTGAAAGGTTGGCCATGCCAGCTAGGATGGGTTTCCAGGACTGAACAATGCCGTGATCCTAAGATAAACGAGCCGATCCTAGAAGTTAGAGGTAAACTAAATTGAAACAAAGCAACTACTGCATGTCAAATGCAGGCTTTTATGACTCAGTGAGGGTGAAGGAAGGTGGTGCTGAAATAAAACCGCGCACAGAAGGTCTACGCGTCTATGCTGTGTTGTTCTTGACTCGCAGAATGTCTTAGATGTACGTTGTAAGCCGTTGACAAACTTTGTTGGTTTAGAGATGTGACGGATGTATTTTCTGATCTGAGAAGTATTTGGGGGATAGAGATAATTTTTTTCATCCTCTTTTCTCCCTTCCTCCCCTTTTACCACCCTCCCTCCCCCCCCCCTAAAAAGAGGATCAGTCTTCTGCACAACTCTAATCTTAGAGGCTGGATAATATGGTTGGCGATTTGACATATTCTCACTGAATGAAAATCAGGAGACCCTTACCAAAATTGTTAGCAAAAGGGACTGGCAGAACTAGGTACAGAGCGAGGTGGGTTTTTTTTTCTCTCCCCTTCGTTTCCCTAGCTGTCTAGGAGGAGTAAAGCAGGTGGCTCCCCGTGGCTGACTTTTCATGACAACATGCCATTAGAAATTGCGGTCCTGTTGATCAATCCACTCGACATGACAGCTTTGCCGCAAGGCCTGGCTCTTTGAGCACCAGAGCTCTGGCTTTTCCCTCCTTTTTTCCTGCACTAATTGGTGAAAGTTTTTACTGTGCTTGTGGCGTAGGAAATTCTTTTGAACATTGTCACAATCAAGTGTTGACTTCTTTAGAATTGCAAGTAGGTTAAGTGAGTATCAACATTAAAAAAATATAAAAACCCACAAAAGGTATTACCATTGAAATTTTACTAAAGTAAAATTGGGAAAATGCACTGATTGAATTATCAAAACATGTTTTGATGCGGTGGAGTCAATTAAGATAACGTTCCTTTTCAACTTTGCGGAGCCCAAGATGCTCCCATGTTTGTGTCTCAAGAAGCAGAAAGGGAGAGATGATTTTAGAGATCTTATTTTCTGTTTTGCTTAGTCGGAAGCACAGAACTGAGCCACATCTTTCAGTTTAAATAAACACAAATGGCTGCATCTTTGCTCCTGAAAATTTAATAGATAGTGGATTTTTTCAGGTGATTTAAGATGTTTTAAACCATTGTGCACCAAATAAGATATCTTAGTAAATTCTGTTTCTCAAAAGACAGAGAAGAAAAAAGCCTAAGTGCAGTATTCAGGAGGAGGAGGAGGAGGATAGCTGTGTGTTCGCACATAACACGGGTAAGCTAATTGAGCATTTGTGTGATTCTTCCATGAGAAATGCAGTCGGGAAACTTCTGTAACAGGTTTAGTGAGAAACTCCCTCAGCTGAAAATAGGATTATTGATGTTTGCAGATAAAAGTTTATTAAAATGGTTGAATACTTGTTGACAAATTCAGGTGAAGATTCAGAAAGAATGGTTATAAAAATTGTAATGAGGAAATACTCAATTTCTGTTGCAGGAAAATATTCTCATCTAATGCATTTGCTTAAAATGTACATTTGAATTACTGTAGATAGAATTGTTGTTCTTAGTTTTGCAGGTTGCTGTATGTTCATCCTTAAACATGAAATCTCTTTCTTTTTACCATTCATAAATCCAGGGAAACCTTGTTGTTAGTTGATGCAATTTCAGAAATGCAGGTGTATTCAAAATAATCTGTGCAACGGCATTGTGAGAATGATCATGGGAAAGAAATTGGGAGAGAATGAATGACAAAGAACGGGAAAAAGGGATATATAAAGCGTGGAGGTAGCTTTTATTTAATAATGCATACGTAGCAATAGGGGACTTTGCATAGAATTCTTTCAGCTCTCTTAAACCCAGTCTAAGGTTAATTTATAATAAATAATTACAGTTTTAGCAGCAAAATGAGTCCCTGTGAAGCTGAGAGGGAAAGGCAGTAATACAGTTTTAAAAGCTGAACGTGCTCATAGTTTCTGTTGCAAGTGTAATACCTACGACTGTATTTTTTTTGTAGATCAGACGTCTGCACCGAAAGAAGCATAAATTCATATAATTAATTTTGCCATTGTAAAAATCATTTGCTAAAATTTGCATTATTAACATTATCAAGTCGCTGGTTGGTGAGACATCAGACATGACGAGTGAGAAGGGCAGCTTAGGGAGAATTGGGCTTTAAACCCTCAGCAGATCGGAGTTAGGATCAAAGGCGCTTGTTTTATGTGGCTGTGTGACACTTTGAAGTCTTGACTGCACCTACAGCACTCATTTCATCAGGTTCACTGGTGTCTTAATAGCAGATCAATAAGTTTCAAAGTCGGAGAGTTAATTTGATACTAGTGCTGATGTGGTCGTGCTGGGGAAGCAGAGAGAGGCAGGCAGAGAAAGCAAGCCTATTAACCATCGTGATAGGGAGAGGTGTGTACCAATGTTGATGGGTACCCGTAAAAATCCAAACTGCAAATATTGACCTTCAGTTTGAACGCTCCACATACTAAAGGCGTTGAGGTGTTTACATTATTGAAAGAGATTGTATGCACGAGAGGTTGCTGCGCTAGCACGTTCTCCAGCCAAGCAATGCGAAGTTGGAAGAAAGTTCCCCCAGTACCGAGGATAAACGCGTGCTCCTAAAGCATCACATCCTTTGGTGGTATTTCCTGCATCAAGCTGGCTACCTCCGCCCCCATCCCATGTAAAACTAAAGGCATATATATAGGGGGGGAAAGGAGGAGAGAGGGAGAGAGAAAACACAGTGGGCAACACGTTATAATAGCTGTTCATTTCTTTTTCTCATCCGTTGCCAGCTTGTTTGCTTTCCTGCTGTAATGCAAATAGTTCACAAGAAAACGAATGTATTTTTAGATGAAGTGGGGTCCGTGACACTTTGTTTTACTACCGGGTATATTTAAGTATAAATCTATTTATTAGACATTGTCCTCCAGTGCCACATTTTACCAGTCCTGTGACGATGGAACTCATCAGTCCTTTTCCAGCTCTTGGTATGAGCCCTTGGTCGTGTTTCCAGGGCAGAATTTCATCTCTTTTCCAATAAATTTGGCTGTGTTAAAACTCACTTCTCCCGAATTCTCCATGCCGCTTCTTCTCCATCAGTGAATCACAAACCCAGGGATTATTTATTCAGTTCATTCAGTTTATTTGGGCGCCGGACAGGTCCGCATAACAAAAAAAATCAAGAAGAAAGAAGGAAAAACCATTTCTGTGGCATGTAAACCTACCGGGGGCAAGTAGCTACTTAAACACCAGCAAAACTGTGCTAA